>JAVGWX010000015.1:55572772-55945272 GCA_036924085.1 Ariolimax columbianus | reverse complement strand
CAATGAATGGGCATACGGACCATATCTTTTATTTTGCGTGCATACAATCTCAACACACTACTCCAGACGGGCGTGGGAAATGCGAGAATTGACAGCAGGTGCAAACGTGGGTCGGTTCTTGACATACGACCGGATATAGCACACCTCCAGTCACATTTTCGCAGGTAACTTACCTCCCTCGCAGCTGTGGCCTGAAACTAAGTTCTCGTGTCGGCCCAGAAGACACTGATTCGCGTCTTCGTTACATTTGAAGAATATGGTTTAACTACAGTTGTACCCACCCCTGTACCTACGCCCATGCCCCCTTTAAAAAGTAAAGTAAAGTATCCCATAGCATTACTGCCGTAGGGATGTGAGGTGTTAGCGATCTCACATTTCAAAGGCTCGGCTATATGAGGGCGGTAGCCATCTCCTCTCCCTCGCCGCTTTTACTTCCCGGACTGAATCGGTACCCATTTCCGGCTGGGTCGACCCGGGTGCCATTGCGGTCTGAAAAAAAACATTACCGCCTCAACTGGGGAATGAACCCAGGACCACTCAGATGCGAAGCCAGCGCTACGCGGTCCCCTTTACAAGAGGATATTTATTCGAACAAATTGCCTTTAAAAAAGGACTATTTTAAATGAAGATGTTTCTAGCTTTACTTGTGCACAACCCTGTTTAGTTTCATTATGTGGCGTGATTAGAAGGTAACTGTAATCCTGTTTTCGCAGGTATATATATATATATATATATATATATATATATATATATATATATATATATATATATATATATATATATATAAGGAGCGATGGCACCGTAGAAAAATATACCGTCTCTGCAGACTGCAAACGGACACTGATTCGAACGGAAACGGATTCGAACACTGCAGTGAAAACTTACGTTCCGCCCCTAGGCCACCATACCTCACATTAGATGTATAGTCAAATATATAATTAAATATATATATATATAACTAAATTGAGCGCCAAATTGAGCGGTCCGACGCTTTCAAAAGGCAACATCAATATGCAGTGACTTGAAGGGTACTTTTAGTGAATCGTTGTGTCGTTTCTTCTGATGGCCCGGTGAACGCTTGAGTGCACCATATATGATCTGAGCTTTTGTAGGGGGTGTTTGGGTATGCCTACACCGTGTTCAGCCCTCCCGAATATGGCACTCTGTAACAGCATGTAGATGCTATGGAGTATTGCTATGGAGCAACCGACGCAGGCAGCCAATATGGACTGATGTTCACTGAATGAATGCATGTATATATGTATGTATATATGTATGTATATATGTGTGTATGTATGGGTCTATGTGTGTATGTATGGGTCTATGTATGTATGTTTGTATGTGTGCATGTATGTATGTATATAAAGCTAATTCTATTCTCTCCTACAAATAAACCCGAAGCTAGCTCTAGGGGCGTTTCCAAGTGTCAGATCACTACAGAACTCATTCACGTTACTGAACTGGAATAACAAGGGAGATCATTAGTGGTGAGTAGCAAGAAATATGAGCCTCATGGATGTCACCAATCGGAACTCAAACAAGCTATATTCAGACCCTTTTCTTTCCATTTACTAGTTTTCCAGTTTTATAACTTACTGAAACCTTACTACCGCTTTAAGTAAATCAAGTCTCCTTTTGACCCTGTAAAAATGTTTTACAAAAATGGTTCCGCTGACTGCGGAAAGAAAGTAAAGTTGCCACACGATGTTATAAATACGAACTTTGAGAATTATAGATTATTTTTGGTTATATGTTGCTTAACAAAAATTAACCAAAAGTTCTCGGCCCAGTTGGATGTGGCGCAGGTAGACTTGATAAACGTAATGAGGCGGACGCAGACGAGTGTGTCCATTTCAGGGAAGGTGAGGTGTAGTTTTGTCTGTTGGTATGTGACATTCTTTCGTTACACTGCTTCAACTTTCATCACTGATATCGTATTTTCTTCTTTGCAGTTTTCTACTTCTTAAACTTCTTCTTCTTAGTATTCATTTTAGTCTTTTTCTTTTCCTTAATCGTCGTGGTTTCCTATCCTTGTTCGTCGAAATCGTCTGCCTCTTTCTCGTAGTTATCACCCTTATCGTTTTCTTCTTATTATTCTTCATCTTCTTCTTCTTCTTATATGCTCTTGTCTTCATTCTACGAGGCATCGATCTCAAATACATGTATTTGTCATGTTTAACTTAGTGATGTCCACCACAAAGGCATGCATTTTTCTAAACTCGGAACACGTATACCTTAGCCAATCTCTCTCTCCATCACGATGTTGCACACTAGGGCATGAGACAGCAGACAGGTTGGCAAAAGAGGGAGCAACAACACGAACAAACAATCACATCCCAAGAAAAAAAACACACCCTTTTCTGTGCAATAAAGAAAGTCGACTAGCCGAGAGACAACTGTGACTGCCTCGGTCGAGCAGGGCAAGTGACTATGTTCCTCCCGAGAACAGGATATAATAACTACCTACGCAGGCTAACATTGGCGCGATGTGTATGTGCGGATAAGCAGAACGGACATCTGAACGTATCATGCAGGACTGTTATGTGCGTAGCTAACGGCGTACTGAGAACTGGCCCCACAGAGACGAATTTCCACACAAAGTTTGCGGAACGGACATCTGAACGTATCATGCAGGACTGTTATGTGCTTAGCTAACGGCGTACTGGCCCAACAGAGACGAATCTCCACACAAAGTTTGCAGAACGGACATCTGAACGTATCATGCAGGACTGTTATGTGCTTAGCTAACGGCGTACTGAAAACTGGCCCAACAGAGACGAATCTCCACACAAAGTTTGCAGAACGGACATCTGAACGTATCATACAGGACTGTTATGTGCGTAGCTAAAGGCGTACTGAGCACTGGCCCCACATAGACGAATCTCCACACTAAGTTAGCAGAACGGACATCTGAACGTATCATGCAGGACTGTTATGTGCGTAGCTAGCGGTGTACTGAGAACTGGCCCCACAGAGACGAATCTCCACACAAAGTTTGCAGAACGGACATTTGAACGTATCATGCAGGACTGTTATGTGCTTAGCTAACGGTGTACTGGCCCAACAGAGACGAATCTCCACACAAAGTTTGCAGAACGGACATCGGAACGTAACATACAGAGCTGTTATGTGCGTAGCTAACGGCGTACTGAGCACTGGCCCCACAGAGACGAATATCCACAGAAAACTGTTAGGAAGTCTTAAAGAATTACTACAGCAACCATTCTCCAGAGAACTGGACTTCACGTGCTGACGTCACAAGAAAAAGCATGACAAACAAGAGCAAGCAGATGCAGGATTTTAAGAAGAAGGTATATCTCTCTCCCTCACGCTCTCTCTCTTTTTCTCTCTCGCATCTCTCTCTCTTTCATCTCGCTCCCTCTCTCTATATTTCTCTCTCTCATCTCTCACCCTCTCTCGCTCTCTCTCTTTCTATCTGTCGCTCCCTCTCTTTCTCATTCTGTTTCTCTCTCTCATCTTTCTCCATCTCTCTCGCTCTCTCTCTTTGTCTCTCTCTCTCTCTCCCTTTTGTGGCAGGGCAATCTTTTCACCTATATGCACGTGGATCAAAACCAGACTGTCTATTACTTTACTTTCTTCTCACTTGTGCGTTATATACATATTCCAAGTGTTGATAGAAACGTGTGTGTGTTATCGTTGCCATTAAAAAACATTCTTTGTCTACAACTCGCTGCCTCGACGTTATCCAAACCCTTCCCTACCACAAACGACATTCGCAACTATGAACCTCTGATCCCCGTTTTTAATATTCAGTTATAAACTAATTTCTGATTCGTATCCATAATAGCATTCCAATCCCATTTATTCGATTGGAAAGTGTGGCTTCCGTTCATCTATTGTAGGACTTTTTCAACTACAAATATTGTTTTGGGGCTATATTAAGAGTAACCTCCCTAAAAATGTTCTCCTGTGTGTGTAATTGTATTTGTCTGGTTGTTGCCAGAGTCGTTTCCTGGAGAACAGTATGCGTGACATCGACTAGAACACGATAACTGGCACGCAGAGAACATGTGATAAGAGGCGACAAGCCAGCTGGACATTGCAAGGAATCACGCAGCGACAACGTCATATTAGATAGCTTGTCTGCGAATCTGTTAGGGTCTGAAACAAACTTGTGCTTTAAATAGACTTAAATAAAGAAAGTCTGCGCTATAATGTACTTCACCTCTCTAGTCCTGAGCACGATGTGACCTAATGACAAGACCTGTTAGTCGAGGCGCCTGAAGGCAACACAGGATGAACACTTATTTGTCTCGGGTTGACTTCTTGACATCCTAGGCCTGGGTAGGTGGCAGTGCCCAGGAATTTCATCAATTTTTTCGAATTGTGCTTGGACTGCTCTTATCGATTTTCAAATGGCACGTGCGCACGGGGCCTTTAGGTTTCATCGTCTATTTTTGAAAGGACAAGAGGCTAAATCTCACCTTTCGTTGACCTGCGGACGCTTGAAATTTGAATCATTCGAAGTCTCAGGTACCACCTATTCAACAAATTGAAGATAGGTGGCACCGACGAATGCCCGTGTGGTACCGGGAAAATGACCGCTGAGCATTTTCTGCAAAACTGCCCGACATACGAGGATCAGAGAGAGCAGATGTGGCCATCACCAGTGGCAAGACTAGACAAGCTCTATGGCAGTGTCGACAGCCTCAGGATGACGGCTGCTTTTTTCGAAAAAATAATGGTTACTGTCTGACTGCGTACGAAGAAGAAGAAGAGGAATCATTCGAAGTCTACAATTTCACGTTTCCGTTGCTTGTTTCTTGAAAGTCGAGCGCCTTAGCTCTTACCTATTGCGACACTTCAACATGCGACTAATAATTCGGTCCAACTTTCTCCCCACCAATGTAGGAGACTCGACGACTAATAATTCGGTCCAACTCTCTTCCCACCAATGTAGGAGACTCGACGACTAATAATTCGGTCCAACTCTCTTCCCACCAATGTAGGAGACTCGACGACTAATAATTCGGTCCAACTCTCTTCCCACCAATGTAGGAGACTCAGCGACTAATAATTCGACCCAATCGCATCACCAATTTTGGAGACAGCGACTAATAATTTGGCCCAACTCTCTCCCCACCAATATAGGAGACGCATATGGAATCGAACAAACCGATATTCGAACATTCCGGTAAACCAAAAATACTGCTTAGTGTGACTTGTCCTGTGTCCTTCCATGTTTGACTGAAGCAAAACTCTCTCTATCAATCTCTCTCTCACTCTCTCTCTCTCTCTCTCTCTCTATATATATATATATATATATATATATATATATATATATATATATATATATATATATATATATATATATATATATATATTATATAGGAACAAAACAGAACAGATCAGAAGAAGAAGAAGACAAAGAGAAAGAATATGCATATACATATTTCTGGTTCCGTCTCTTGAACACATATTCCGTATACAATATCAGAGCCTCTCTGCAATTGGAGTCTCAAAACTCAAACCACCGGAAATATTATATAAGGACCCTTCGTGTAAGAAGTGAAATATAACGGCAATCTCGACTGTCCGTGAATCACACGTGGACAAATCTGAATTGTTACCGGGTCACACGTGGGCAAATCTGAATTGTTACCGGGTCACACGTGGACAAATCTGAATTGTTAACGGGTCACACAAAGACAATCTGGATTGTCCTGGTTGCAAAGTACCACAGTAAGCGTATTATATGACAATGACAAAATTAAAATAATTCCAGTATTGATAAAACTAATGTAACAAAACCATTCCTGACCGATTCCTGTACAAATCATATCAAAATCTAGTTATTTAAACATTTGTCATAGCATAAAGTTCATCATAGACTCACAACAGAGAACAAATATTTCTATTAATGAAGAAAAACAAGTTGACTTCTTTTAACCACAGAAGACATTGTAGAGTCAAAAGTTCCCTGATAAATCCAGTCTTTTAAAACGGGATCAACGTTTTCATTTTAAGTTTATGTAGTATTTTCCCTCCCTTTTCTTTAATTTCGGTTGATCATTTTCAATTTACATTTATAACAGTTTGTACTTTAATTTCTTAAAATCGTATCTGAAAGCCGTTCCAACACTAAGCTCATGAGTAAGATGTTTCGCACTTACAGCTCTCTACAGTTTCTCCAATGAATGGACTGTTTTTTCTATAATTACTAAGCAAAAATGCTTCCTCTTATTCACTGATATCCTTAGAGGGACCAACAGGCATATTATATTTGTGTAACAGAGCAGGAAATAAACATAGGACACATGGACACCTTCCAAGGACCTTCTGGAATTTAGACCAAATTTTGACATTGTCAGTGCTATAACAGTTTTGTGATTTAAGAGGTATTTGGTTTTTTAATAATGGACAAGAATATAACCAATGCCTCACAGAGAGCATGTCGTAAGAGGCGACTAACTGTGTGACATGGCATAACACCGGCCATGGTTAGGTGGTTTGTTAAGAGCATCATAGATGGCGCCTAACAGGCTGCGGGTATACTTTTCTCTAGTGTTTGAGTCCGATAAGATGAACTCGCAGGTCGGTTAGCCACATAACAAAGCGGAGTATTAAGCTGCTCAAGCCTAGCCTGCTACGCAGTAAATCATTCTCCCGGCTATATCCAGCTCATACCAGAGCTGGGACCCGCACAGAAGCATCTGCCACTGTAGAAATGCAGGTCGACTAAGAACTAAGGCATTGTATTAATTTTTCAAATTTTCGAGAAAAACCACTGACAGAATTTGTGTAGTACATTGTGAAAAAAACACTGAATTCGTGTTTCCACTATTTCAGGAAAAGACATACCCACTCTATGGTGCCAGTGTCAGACTTGGCACCTATCCAAGACCCAAGAGAGGAAAATAACGACTTTTGAAATGAAATATCTAAGAACGACCACCTGTGTCACAAGGAAAGATAGAATTAGAAATGAAGACGTCAGAAAATTGTGGCAGGTGGGGATAGGGCGAGGATGCGGTAGTTAATTAAATCACAGCAGCCAATGACTCATGGTAGCTGCTTGCATCAGAGTAAGCGAACCATAGGAGGATAAATAGCTGTCCTGGAAACAGGTTTTACTTGTGTGCCTAAGTGAAAAGGAATCGCCGAGATAAAGTAAACCCGGTCCCATAAATGACGCGCTCAATTAGGATGTGTGTGGATTCCAAAGCTTAGATATCGCAGCCTTGCTGTAAACTATGACACAGCGTACTTTTCAGGACAACTCCGAAGAAGATGATCAAACAGAAGAGAAAGATGAAGTATGGCGGGACCTACCCCACCTGTTGGATACTTTCCAAGACAGAAAATATGCTGGCTTGACCATCTCATGAGAATGCGATCTTATAAAATCATAATGCACGATTACAACACACAAAGTTTCGGCTACAGAGCACGAAATGTGGCTCTAAAAGATGGATAGATCACATGATATCAATCCTTCAATAGCACAGGCTTAGAGCGAATGACGCCGCAAACACATTTGGGCAAAGAATGACGAATTAAGTTTCCCATGTCGCTCAACATTACAAGCGAAAGGTCAACTTTACTGAACAGAAAAAAAAAATGCTAAATGCATTGTTCCAATATTTCTCGAGAAGTCGTTTAGCGTGGTTTTGCAATGTGCAACTAAAAGACACTGAATGGAATTCCTCAATATTTAATTACATGGCATTGAACGCGTTATTCCCTAAACATCACGAACAAACACTGAATGTTAACCCACTAAAAGTATTTTCCAATGTTTCCAGAAATGACAGTGAATTTAATGCTCTTGTTTCAAGAGAAGACACTGAATGTGTCATTCCAGTGATGCAAGAAACTACACCAAAATGTGTATCTAAAATGATTCCGAAGAGGACACCGATGATATTTCATATTTCAAGAAAAGACACTGACGATGCTTTCACAGTGAAATAAATGGTATTTCAACATTTCGTTATTTCACAGGAGAATAGAATGATCCGACAATTGAGCAATCTAACGGTCAGTCCATTTCAAAATGCCAAAGAATCAATCGACACAAAAGTTATTGATTTTAACTGTGTCGTCACCGCCTGTTTCAAGGGCTGAGAATATATTGGTGTAGCGCTTGCGGAGACTGGCCATGATCGTGACAGGAAACTATACGAACAGCAAAACAACCTGTTGGCCAGGATTGTGACAGGAAACTATTCAAACAGCAAAGCAACCTGTTGGCCAGGATTGTGACAGGAAACTATACGAACAGCAAAACAACCTGTTGGCCAGGATTGTGACAGGAAACTATACGAACAGCAAAACAACCTGCTGGCCAGGATTGTGAAAGGAAACTATACGAACAGCAAAACAACATGTTGGCCAGGATTGTGACAGGAAACTATACGAACAGCAAAACAACCTGTTGGTCATGATCGTGACAGGAAACTATACGAACAGCAAAACAACCTGTTGGCCAGGATTGTGGAATACGGACTGTCCTTGAGTTGAAACATCTACACATGTAATCTATCGAATGTGTTATACTTGTAGCTGAGGCCAAAATCAAGGACCACCTTTTAACTGCTAAGGCTATTACATAATGCTCAAAGAAGCTGCAGGTAGTTGCTGTCTTCTACTAGGTTAAACTATGGACAAACTGGCCAAACGATGCTCTGCTCCATTGTTAAGAGTCCTTCGGGGGGGGGGGGGGGACTCGATATTTTGTGTAAGACAGTTTTCCTAGGAGCAATAGCTCTGACAACCAATTACTAATGTCTTGTAGGCAGGATGTGAACAACCAACAGCTAGTAAGCATATTGAAACAAATGCGTGTTATAAACGGATGCAATGGCACCCCCAGGCGTAGAATACGGAGTTAACTCAACACGTCTGATAAAGATAGCCTCGAAAATGACTTAGTGAAGGTCATTGTTTTTGGAGAGTAAGTTGTGAGCAAATGTTTCAAATATTTTAAACAAATCGAGTTCAGACAATGGGAAAAATGCATTGAATACTGAAACAAACGCTTATTGTTAAACCTGCATGGCACCACTAAGCAAGTCAGGGCTCCTCTGGGAGCCCAACCCTGAACTGAGGTCGTAAATTGCCTAAAAGATTACCGTCGCCATTTTAGTCTAGTATTCCACGGCGATTAGCCGGAAACGGTATTATTTTTACTTGATCTGGCATGGGCCGTGTTGCTGGCAGTTATGGAAAGACTAGATCTGGCTGTGGGAGTATCAGTTCATGAAGGCAAACAACATTATCGTTCATTGGTGGGCATGTCAGGGCCAGGAGTGCGAGAGGGTTTCCAGACTGATGGCAAAATATGAAAGGAGTGAGTTGTGGTCGCTAATACCGGATGTGATAGACGTTTGTATTAAAACATCCGAGCATATAATTGGGGGAAGTAGAAGGCACTACATTCATTCATCCCTTCATTCATCCCTTCATTCATATATTCATTCATTCTCTCATTCCTTCATCTATCAATTCACTAATTCATTGATTCCTTCATTATTTATTCATTATTAATAGCTTCACCCATTCATCCATCCATTCATTCATTAATCCATCCATCCATTAATGCCTTCCCCCATTCATCCATCAATTCATTCATTAATCAATTAATACATTAAAGCCTTCACACATTCTTCTTCTTCTTCTTCTTCTTCTTCATCGTACGCAGTCAGACAGTAACATTTATTTTTTCGAAAAAAGCAGTGGTCATCCTGAGGCTGTCGACACTGCCATAGAGCTTGTCTAGTGTTGCCACTGGTGATGGCCACATCTGCTCTCTCTGGTCCTCGTTGGTCGGGCAGTTTTGCAGCAAATGCTCAGCGGTCATTTTCCCGGTACCACACGGGCATTCGTCGGTGCCACCTATCTTCAATTTGTTGAATAGGTGGTACCTCAGTCTATTGTGGCCAGTGCGAAGTCTGAAGACCACGACCTGCTCTCTTCTGTTCAACTGGTAATAGGCATCGTTTTTGGAGTAGCCAGTATGTTCGGTTTCCCATTTGGTCATGTATCTAGCTCTAATAAGCTGTTTCTTCACCCATTCATCATTCCATCCATTCAACCATCTATAAATTCATGACTTTACTCATTCATTCATCATCCGTTCATTTATTATTTAACTATCCATGCAATCAGCCAAGAATACATTCATGTATTCATCCATTCAATCATCCATATATTCATGCATTTCTTCATTCATCCATCCACCCATTCTACTATCCTTTCATCCATCCGTTTATTCTCTCGTCCACCAATCTCCGATATGCTCCCTATAAAGCATATCGCCGCCATTGTTGCAGGTCCCTTATTGAAAAACGGACTGTGTGTACGCTTGCAATGATAGTGTCTGTAGTAATGTGTTTTACGTAATGAGGTCGCTAGCTCCAAAGACAACCTTATTTGGTTTCATTGCACACATGCATGTAGACAATGTGAACTAATTCGTTCCTCTGAACTAAGGGATGACACTCAATGGGCTGGAAGGGACGTTAAATAAGAATAGTGAAAGGCGGGTCCCTAGCAGACCTTGCTGTCGGGGAGGGAGTGTTAGAGACTGTATGCTTGGCCCCAGCTTGTTATGAGGAGGGATGGACATATCTCTTCCTATCTACCTTTTCCCTCTCTAAAACTAGAGCAGGTACCCATTTACACACAGGTCGACTGAAGTGAGTTGATATAAATTTAGCCCGATACCTGTCTCATGAAAAAAGCGGCCTCTATCCTTCTACACTAATTAGACACAGCAGGTATAGTATAACGTATGCATATATTAGGGACACAGTCATTAAGTAACAGCAATTTTATTATTTAGTGCATGTACGAGTATGTACAACAGAAAATCTTAGTTCAGTTTACAAAACAGCTCTTTAGCTATAATAAATGTAGAACTTGTGACGATCGAGCATTATGTGAATGCAGAATATAGTGTACACCATTGCCGCCCCACTGTGGACTTGCACCGAGGAAAACAGCTACTTGCACCGTGGGGAACAGCTACTTGCACCGTGGGGAACAGCTACTTGCACCGTGGGGAACAGCTACTTGCACCGTGGGGAACAGCTACTTGCACCGTGGGGAACAGCTACTTGCACCGTGGGGAACAGCTACTTGCACCGTGGGGAACAGCTACTTGCACCGTGGGGAACAGCTACTTGCACCGTGGGGAACAGCTACTTGCACCGTGGGGAACAGCTACTTGCACCGTGGGGAACAGCTACTTGCACCGTGGGGAACAGCTACTTGCACCGTGGGGAACAGCTACTTGCACCGTGGGGAACAGCTACTTGCACCGTGGGGAACAGCTACGTTCACCGTGAAGAACAGCTAGGATTTATTTTTATTTTGTGGTCAGAGGGTGGGAAACCGTCTGAAATCTGAAGAAAGAAGGTTCAGAATTGAGATAGTTGTTTTAGTCAGAGAAGAGTATATGAATCGGAAGATCGATTTAAAAACGGAAGACAAAACGTTATTGATGAACCACAGTGGGGGAGACCAGCAAGAGTGGCAACCGACACGAGGAAACATCAGATCGACCAGCTAGTCCGTGGCAACAGGCGAGTCATTATTGATGAAACAGCCGTAGAATTCAAAATGAGTCACTTGGCTTCTTTCAAAATTAACCATGATGACCTCGGTTATAGGAAAGTGTGTAGCAGAGGAGTCACAATGCATATAGCAAAGAGGTACTGGAGGCTGTGGAACATTGGTTAACTGACACAAAAAAAGACTTGTTTTTACTAGAGTTCATCCACAACATAGTGGACAAATGGACAAAGTGTGTTGACATGTACTGGAACAATGCCGAGAAATAGGATACTGTCTGGTTCGCATCATCATCAGGTCATTCAGTACTAGGACTGGTCAACAAGCTCATGGATTTTGACCGTTAAATGTCTGCCTATACTCTGCAGAAGTTTACAGCGCAGCATACGCCTTAACAGCCATATCTCCGTAAGCTTGAGACAAAAAAGGTATTGCTAGGTCTCCCTTTCCCTATCCTTTCCTGCACAATGTCCTCCCTGACCTTTTAGACTGCGCCCTCTCTCTGCAGATTATTTCCCAACCAGCCAAGTCGATTTCTTTGTATCCTCTGTATCAACTTTCTCTATTCTCCCATCTCTGTAATAACTTTTCATTTGATTTTTTCTCGGTCTAGCTCACTCTTTCCATCTTTCCGTAATACCACATTTCAAAAGCCTCTAAGTATTTTTCCTCTCTTTTATTTCCAGTCCTTGCTTCAGATCCATCGCCACACTGGTTCGCACTCTCGTGAAAATGTTTATATATACACACACACACACACACGCGCACGCGCACGCACGCACACACACACATTCTCAGTTGACTCCAACGTACTCACGCATTCACAAGCACTAGCATCGAAGAAATACGAATTAACTACGTCATGTAAGGGCGTGAAAGTTGAACACTCTGAAAATAAAGCTGCAGTTATATTAAACAAGAGCTGGTATTGTTGATATCTTGTGAAAAAGTGTGAAGAGATCTGATTAATGCGCACAGGCCAAGGTGGATGAACAGTGGTAAGTGCCGCTGATGTGAGTTTTAAGAGTTTTTATTGTACTAAATCTGAGATATTTGTAAGGTAAGGTGACCAGTTAAATTCCATCGATGCTTTTCCCTCTATAATAGTAAATTAGGTAATAATTTACAGCTGTATGGAATATGGGTATGACTTGTCGAGACTATGTTTTTTAAAATCAAGTTCACATACCACTCTGCTTCCCAGATGTCAGACGCTTAAGTCAGCAAGTACTGTTGCTATTGTCATTCGTTCTTGTGTTAGGTACTCTTAACTACTTTGTTTTGTGGCAGTTTACAGTGGCTCTCTTCACATCCAGATTCGTACCAGGAAAGGCGTGCCGGGGTCATCATGTCTGTAGTACAATGTTAGGCACCTCATTAAGTTCAAAACTATGGGGATGGCAGTCATGATTCCCACCTTATTAGACAGACTGACAGGTAACAGCCTGTTTCCAGGGTGGACTGCTTGGAAGTGATGTGGGATCTTGATTTGTATGTTTCATTTGGCCCTAACTAACAGTCTGATCAGTATGTTTCATCTGACTCTGGTTAACATAGTCTGATTAGTATGATTCACCTGACCATAACTAACATAGTCTGATCAGTGTGTTTCACCTGACCCTGGCTAACATAATCTGATCTGTATGTTTCACCTGACCTGACTAACATAGCCTGACCAGTATGTTTTACCTGACCCTGACTAACATAGCCTGACCAGTATGTTTCACCTGACCTGACTAACATAGCCTGACCAGTATGTTTCACCTGACCCTGACTAACATAGCCTGACCAGTATGTTTCACATGACCCTGTCTATAAAACTCTGATCAGTTTGATTTGCCAGACAATGACTAACATAGCCTGACCAGTATGTTTCACCTGACCTGACTAACATAGCCTGACCAGTATGTTTCACCTGACCCTGACTAGCATAGCCTGACCAGTATGTTGCCCCTGACCCTGACTAACAAACTCTGCTCAGTTTGTTTTGCCTGGTCGGTCGTTAGCCCTCCACTCCCAAAGTCAGTAAGAGAATAAAAACGCAAACGCCGGGGGTGGGGGGGGGGGGGGGGGTGGAATATCGAATTCAAGGTAATTCACAATAATAATAATACACAATATTACAGCGCGTTTCTTCATTGCAGCGAGACAGTCTCGTCTTCCCTATCTCATTTCAGTAAAATGTGACCCTTATGTTTAGTCTAGTAGACGTACCTGAAGCCAAGTAGCCAAAGATATTTACATGTTGGCTGGTCCTTTCCCCTGAGTGCAATGTTGGACCTGGCAAGATCTTTTATCAGTCCATCTCTACATCTGATTAGTGGGCGTAGCAAGATACTAGTATAGATGTAGTGCCACATATTGTCACTTTAAACTCCTTCCACGATTGCCATACATTGGTACTAAATAAGCCGGCCGATCTGTATTTCCTTAACCAGGCTTGATCTATGATGTTATTGAACGAGTTTAGGCACCCGGTTTTGGTGTTGCGAATGTAGTCTGTGTCCCTCTTTCCTATCTGATGTCCCCATTGTTACGGAGTATTCCAACACTATTTTATTGTGGTATCGATCTTGTAATTATCTATATTGAATTTATAGCTGAACAGACGACAACACTAATGACCAAAGGTAGGCGTGCCTCCACGCCATGTAATCTCAGGGCTGACGACTCCTGGCTCAATAAATGCCTAGTCAGAGAGGGAACAGCGGCGTGTGAGCACTGCTTTCCTGGGGCTCGGCAAATGGATTAATCTTTACTCACACGAGAGGCTACCAAAAATAGCACAGAATCCTCAAAGTAACACTATACCATCGACACCCACAAATGATACACGTATTCTGGCTGGATGTCAGTAACAAACTACACTAACTACCAGGAGAGAAATATGTAGAGTCAGTTTTAAACACACGCTATTTATAATGCAGGATGATGCGTTTGAATTCCTGAAGCTAGCAAAGAATGGAGGAGCATCCCCACAAACAGGCCTGAGTATCACGTATAATGAGGCCAAGACCATAATTAAAGCCAATTTCGGGGTAAAATGGGCTGATCAACACCCCGACTTCCGAAAAGAAGACAGCTACTTTAACTTAACTAGAGAAGAGCAAGTCATCATCTTCAGACTGAAAACTGGACATAACAGACTCAAGGGTCATCTTTACAACAAAATGAGGATTGGGACAGATGAGAAGTGCCCATGTGGGGAGCATATCATGACCGTGGAACACATCCTGCAAAGCTGCACACTCACGCAGGAAAAGAGAGAACAATACTGGTCTCGCGAGATGAGACAAAAGCTTTATGTGGACGAAACAGCCTTACAAACAACGGTGTCCTTTGTAAGAGAAACCGGAGCCTTGATCTGAGGATGAACGAAGACGAAGAAGAAGGGGACGAATTCCTGAAGAACGATTTCCAATTGCTATCTTCGCCTGCTACTTCGTAGTTTGAACTCAAATATTTATATACTTCATTAACTCGGCGGTCTATTTCAGGCTACACTCGCTACAATAGAGTTTATCTTTCATAATGATTATATATTATATAATCATCATTGACGTCTCAGTCTATGTAAACCATACGCGTTGCGCCCTGTGAGTATTGTCCATCTCTGTTTCCTGTATTTCGGCTTTGTCTGCTATAACTATAAAGGGTGATCCGCGAGTGACAGTCCCTGCCACAGATCTTACATCCATGCTGAGGAGGGTGGCTTGCCGGAGTGTTCCTTGATCTCTTCAGTCTTTCTCTTTTCTCTGCAGCCAGAAGGCCTCTACGAGCATCGGCCGCCATTATGCCCCTTCCAACTGACTGTCTCCAAACAGCTCGATCCTGAGCAATTGTTTCCCAGCCCTCACATGAGATGTCTCATGACGCCATGTTCCTCCTGCAGGCGTCATTGAACCGCAGTGTATGTTGGCCGATTCTTCTAGCTCCAATGGATAGCTGTCCATAAAGGATATCATTTGGCAGCATATCATCTTCCATGCGGTAAACATGCCCCAACCACCGAAGAAGTCGCTGGCTCAACAGAGAGTACATGCTATGAGTGTTTGCTAGCTTGTATGACCACATTATGTGGCACTCTCTCTTGCCACCAAATGCCCAATGTATATACTGAATGATGGCAAACTCTCTGCAGCTTTCCCAGTCATTTATGGAGTCAAACAGGGCTGTGTGCTGGCCCCAACACTTTTTAGCATGGTTTTTACAGCCATTCTTTCTGATGCAACGCTTGACTGTGACACTGTCATACAGATCAGATACCGAACAGTTGGGCAGCTGTTCACTCTGAGGCGCATAAAAGCCCTCACAAAGGTGAAAGAAGCAACTATCTTAGATCTCCTCTTTGCCGACGACTGCGCAATTAACAGGACATGCAGGCAATCATGAATGAGTTCTCAACTGCGTGCACTAATTTTAGTCTTACTGTAAACACCATGAAAACGGAGATAATGTTTCTACCTCCGCCTGGGAAGCCGTACAACGAACCAGACGTCACTGTACAGGGACATCGTCTAAAAGCAGTTGATAGCTTTACCTACCTTGGCAGTATCCTCACCAGAGAAGGAAATATTGACTCTGTGATCCACAACAGAATTGCCAAGGCGAGTGCTGCTTTCGGAAGACTAAGAAAATGTTTGTGCAACCAAGATTAGTGTGTATCGTGCTTTTGTGCTAACCACCCTTCTGTACGCATGCAACACATGGGCAGTCTATAGCAGGCAGGTCAGGAACCTTAATCATTTCCATGTAAACTGTCTCCGCAGACTGCTCAGAATCGGTTGACAGAACAGAGTGCCCAACTCTAAAATCCTGAGCATCAGATGGATAGGGAATGTTGTTCGTACGCCAGATTTGCGGCTCCATAAACAACTGTTGTACGGTGAGCTCATGACTGGACAGCGTTAGCAGGAATGGGGCAAATGAAATAATACAAAGACACTCTAAAAGTGTTTTTGAAAAGGTTCTCTGTTAATGTTGCTGACTGTGAGCTGCTTGCTCCGAACCGCTCAGGCTGGCGCACTGCTAATATACATGGTGCTCGCACAGCTGAGCAAGAATCATCACGGAGGCGCAGGAAAAGCGAGCTGCACGAAAGAAACAAAACGCAAGACTGCCCAACTACAAATACTGTTCACGTGTGCCCTTCGCGAGGTAGAGTTTGTCACGCTCAGATCGGGTTGTACAGTCATATGCAATCACATCTGAATAAACATGTCTGTCGCCATCTTCGTTTGCGATCGACAACTAAATAACTATGTATATATATATATATATATATATATATATATATATATATATATATATATATATATATATATATATATATATATATATTTATGTTTAATGAATTTGACAACATATCACTGGATTCACTCGTTACAGTTCAGTTTTTCTTTCAAATATTCATAAATATTTGCTTCATAAACTTGGTGGTCTAGCGGTGGTCTCATTGGTCATTAAACACCTCGATGTAGGTTAGACAGGTAATATTAATTCTTCAATGCTGTCTAAGCATGTTATGTACAATTTTAATAACATCGTAGCGATTGCCAATACCTTTAGTTAAGTACGTTCTGTGTACAAGACAAGAAGTATCGAAATCGAATCACTTATTTATACACAAATCGACAGAAACAGTGACTAACAACAAGAAGATGCAATTCACCCTTATGGCTACAATCTAGTTGATTGCTACAAACACATTTCAGGGCTAGAAACTCATATTCAGAGCTGCACGTAGTCCTCTTCAAAGCTACATATAGCCCTTTTAAGGGCTACAAGGTTATGAATATACATCGTAGCTGAAGATGACAAACGCGTCATATGTGTGTATTAAGATGTGACTACATGACTGTGCCGGCGTATCTGAGCGACACACATTTTACCGAACGTGGGGCAACACGTCAACTGCCTGTCTTACATTCTATCCTTTCATGTAGCTAGGTAGCTCGTAACGATAATTCTCTTCTCAGCGATGCAAACACCCTGTGTGACAGCTGTCCGCCAAACTGAGTCGTTCGGAGCAAGCAGCTACCTGAGACGACCTCACTGAAAAAAGTTTAAAAAAATAATTTCAGAGAGTCTTTGCTGCGTTTTTTGTGTCCTCCCGGCGTGCCATTGGCTATCCTGAGCTCACAGTACATCAGCTGTTTAATGAGGCGTTTATCGGGCATGTGATCAACACGTCCAGTGCATCAAATTTGTTAAGATCTCTGCAGCATCGTCTGGACACACGAACGCCTCACACCACTGTTGAGGATCAGAGTTGGGACTCTATCATGCCTGCTGATACCAAGCAACCTGCGGCGACAGCTCATGTAGAAACGGCTGCGTTTCTTAACGTGTGCCTTCTATGGAGCCACAGAGTTTTGCGAAGGGCTAAAGGTAATTATTTTCAGATATAGAGACAGTCCTAGTAAGGGTTACATCTATTTCCTTTCTACAAACAGTCCTTGTAAAGGCTACAGATAATTCTTCTTCAGTTCAACAAATAATCCTTCTCAGAGCTGCACAAAATCCTTTTGGTGGCTGCAGTTCCTTTTATGGTACATCAAATTCGCTTCATGGCTGGATACAATTCTTATGGAATTGTAGAGTCATAATTAGGGCTATAGATATTTCGTTTCAGAACTTCTCTTTATTTTTAACTCCTTACACATATATTATCATGGCTTTCATTTATACCTTTTTGGAATTATATATTTTTCTTCCTTCATTTCTTCCTCCTCGTTCTTTTTCTTCTTTTTCTAATTTGGTGTTCGCACTGAAAAGGACATTTCCTAAGTGTAGTAGTTTATGACCAGGTTATGATATCTGCGTTTTTTTTTGGTGACCGATAGACCGATTTCAGCACGACATTTTTGGACCTGGGTGAGCCTTTCCTCTGTGGTCCATTTTCTCTTAGCCAGGATGCATGACTACAGTCTGTTTCCAGGGCCGCCGCCATTCGGAGACGAAATAGGTGCTTGGACAGCTATGGGTCACTGGCCCTGATGAAAGAAGTTAACTTTTAGTTTCTGACTGCCATCAGCTCAACGTGGACCCCTTTGAGATTATATGAAGACCGATTCATTATTACAGATGTATAGATTCACAGCTACTGACAGACTACACATAGTCCGTATCTGGTCTACAAATCTACCATTTTATGGAATCAACTCAGTATAAACACAATAAGAGAGACGAAAACAAGATTCCAGAACCAACATAAAACTATATGTGACCAGAATCGAAAAACAAAAAACTCACGCGAATCCAAATAATACACAAGAGGTTGTTATAACAACTGTTTCACAATACCAGATAGGCATCTTACACATGCAGAAAGACATCAATATTGCAAAGACAAAATGGTTTGACATTTTCCATTTTCGCTCCATGTAAAATACACTAGACCCACTACAGTTTGCTATTTACAGGAAGTCTGTATCATAAATCCTGTAGTGATAGTGTCAATAGCAATGGCTTAACATTGTGAGGTTGCTAGCCTCGCGCACAACCTTCTGTTAATGCCAGTTACGTCATGAATGACAATGGTTCTATTGTTTCATCCCCGGGTTCAGTTCGAGCGCTCATTCACAGTTGATTGCACAAAAACAAAGGTATATAAATGTATTTATATATTTATATATATATATTTATATATATATATATTTATATATATATATGTATGGCCATTTCAATAGGGGCAGGGGAGACTATCGTGAGGTGAGCCAAAACATACTGATCAGACAGTGCTAGTTAGGGTCAGGTGAACATACTGACCTCCCCCCCCCCCCCCTACCCCCTGACTTCCAAGAAGCTTAACGAGGAAACAAACTGTTTCATGGCAGTCTGGCTAACGAAGTGGAGATCGACGTGATTCCCGATGTAGTGAGCGACACGCAGATGAAGCAAAGTATATTACAACAGCCTGGAGGACCGTGGTCACCTTCATCAGCACGCTCGGGGTGTGCGGAAAGCTGTTGCAGGCCGCCACTTAACGCTTTTCTCAGAGCACACAAATGAGCAAACTTACTAATTGTGGACATTTAACAACATAAACACCCTTTTAAATAAAACAAACTAATTAAAGAAAGTAAGAACAAATGTTTACCGCTCTTTAATAATGTTATTTCAGCATAAACATACAAAATTGTACCGAAGAGTTATCGCCCACTATTGGTCACATTACAAAAGATTACCCAGACTAGCCAGCGCAGAGATACGATTACAAAAGGAAGTCCATCTACAGTGTGAGGAGAAACACAGTACTCATTCGTTTAATGTCACCGTCTACCCGGCTGGTCCCCGGATGCTGGCAGCAGAATGAGTCCCGTATTGATCGGAGCGTTAAAAAAAAGCGGAAAGTGTGGTATCTGTGAACGTCGGTGGCGCTGTCTTATGTGCAATAGTGCGTTCTTCTCCACGAAGGCAGTAGTGTTCTCGAGTCATGTCTGTCTACACAATCAGAGAGTAGTCTGTGGCCTGAATTAACTCGTGTTTTATAGAAGAGATTGAATGAGTGCCACTTTTGTGTGGGTTGCCAGCAAAGGAGGAACAGCATTGAAAACACATAAATGTACGTTTCGCGTGCATCTAGTTGAATATAATAAGCAGGGATATTTTGTGTATGTATGTACTTGCAAAATTTAATTGATATTTAAAGATTATAATTCTCCTGAAAATAAGAATAACAATACTGCCAGATGTTGTACAGGCAACGTCTGCAAGAGTCTCAGGAGTGGCAGTGCAATAACAAAGGTTTAGCATTACGATGATGCTAGCCTCAACGCGACCCTATTTAGTTGTGTTTTACCATATGCTGGGAAGGTTACATTCAGCTCATTCTTGTCAACTCGCATACAACAAGATAACTTTCTACTATAGTCTATTTTTTATTTTTATTTTTGCGTTCGCCCTTTTTTCTCAGTCCATTTATATCAGAGGTGTATTTGACTTCAAAATCTAAAAACGGAAGAAAACGTAAATGAGAAGCCAAGGAAATCAATAATAATAATAATCAAAACTAGACCGATGATAACTACAAACAATTCAATATTTGTAATGTATTTGTTGATCTAGAGAATCCTTCTCAACAAGTGTAATAAAACGTCCCTATGTGCTCATAGCATGTTGTAGCGGTCAGTTGGGGGCAAATAAGAATATCTGCAACTGTGATGAGTAATAGTAAAAATGAAAAGATCATGTCACGCCATGCAGCGCATTGGAAATATGGTGTTAGGCCCATATTATTTTGTAATCCACGGCACTTAGTGGATGATGTGGCGAACATCACGCCGGTCGCCTTTACTTCCCAGACTGAACCGGTACCCATTTAAGGCTACGTCGACCCGAGAGCCAACGCGGTCTGAAAAACTAATATCGCCTCAACTGGGGAATGAACCCAGGATCACTCAGATCCGAAGCCAGAGCGCTAACCACTGCGCTACACGGCTCCCGGTGATGTGTAATGGGTAGATGAAATTCGGTGTCGTAGATGTATCTATAGCGCAGGATAATAATATATGTATTAAATAAAAAGTGCACATAGGTCATTGGAACTTAAAAGAAAAGGCCAAAGTTTTGAAGTAAACTTTCTAGTGACGTTTGAAAACCAGAATAAAATGAGGAGACAATGAGCTGGCAATGAGGAGAGAATGAGCTGACAATGAGGTGACAATGGGCTGACAATGAGGAGACAATGAGCTGACGACATTGAGGACACAATCAGCTGAGAATGAGGTGACACTGAGGTGACAATGAGCTGACACTGAGGAGACAATGTTGTGATAATGAGGAGACAATGAGGAGAAAATGAGGAGAAAATGTGCAAACAATGAGCTGAAAGTGAGGAGACAATGAGCTGACAAAGAGGAGATAATGTGGAGACAATGAGCTGACAATGAGGTGACACCGAGGAGACAATGAGCTGACAATGAGGTGACACCGAGGAGACAATGAACTGACAATGAGGTGACACCGAGGAGACAATGAACTGACAATGAGGTGACACCGAGGAGACAATGAACTGACAATGAGGTGACACCGAGGAGACAATGAACTGACAATGAGGTGACACCGAGGAGACAATGAACTGACAATGAGGTGACACCGAGGAGACAATGAACTGACAATGAGGTGACACCGAGGAGACAATGAACTGACAATGAGGTGACACCGAGGAGACAATGAACTGACAATGAGGCGACAATGAAGAGACAAGATACGCTAGCGAAAATGGAGAATAAATAAAACACATTGGAGGAATACTCAAATGAAAACCATGTTTTTGTTCTTTTTTAAACTAGTCAAGACAATTGAACAGAAAGCATCCAATTTCGGATATGATGATGATGATTATCCTTGTAGCTCCAAGTGAAGCATAGGCTGACTACCAAAGATGGCCCCCTAAATCGAGAACCTACAAGTAACGATTGTACGTGCTAAGTTTACCTGACCCATGCACAAGTTGTTTCAGTGAACATTTAAGACACGGTGTAATGTCTGATATAGTAGAAACATAACTCCTTAACAAGAGGAGATCAATTATCAATAATAATGTTTTTCTCTCTTGGGCGTTCGTTCTTCTTCTTCTTCTTCTTCTTCTTCTTCGTTCGTTCTCAATCTCCCGCTACCAAACCCTGAAAAGGCCTCAGTAGCAGAATGTAGTCCAGAGAACGGAATGCGTTGTGTAGAAGTTTACAGCTTGGCTGCGATATTTGGACCTTTCGGTCCAACACATCCGACTTCAGCAAGCATTTTTGAGTACCGGGTTAGCATTCCCTCTTCGATCCCTTCTCCTTAGCCAGTCTGCCCTGCTGCAGCCGGTTATCCAGGATCACCGCGTGGAGGTGTAGAAGGGTCTTGACAGCTCTGGTTCGCTGGCCATGACGCTAGCAGTCAGCTATGGGTCGCTAACCACTGTAGCTCATGCGCTGCTCAGCATCTTGATCCCGGGCGTTCGTTCTGAAAAGGACGTTGTGTTGCAGTCTACAGCGAGTCTGCGATATCTGCGTCTTTCAGCCTAACATTTTCAATTTCACTTAGGTTGTCTGGCTTTGTCTTTCCACTGCGATTCCTATTCTCTTAGCCAGACTGCACAGGTGCAACATGTTTCCAGGGCCGTCGCTTGGAGAAGGAATAGGTTCTTGGTAAGCTCTGATAGGTGACCGTTGTGCAAGCAGACAAAATGTGTTGTTTTTTTAATAGTTTATTTTTTCATCTGTTCAACAAATTGGCGGTTGAATACGTTATTAACAAACAGATACATTTACTGTTTTCAAGACTGGATTCCATGAGCTGAGCTTAATAACAACATGATACTGCTGAGGAATGTGAAGAATAAACTGTACGGTCACAAAATAAACTGAAGACAGGCACGCTTATGAAAGAAATAGATGTTACTGACGTCATCTAAAAGGCAGACACATGACGTTTCCTGTCATGTGATCGCGCGTGACAGACTTCTAGCTGAGACGGTAGATCGCCGGAAGTAGTTTGGGCTCCACCCAGTTTAGAAACTGGCCAGGACAAACACGCGACTGACTTAGCAAGCCGGCAGGTAGTATATTTCTTCTCGGGAATCTTTAATGGAGTTAATTCAGGATGGTCTCAAGAGACTGAGAAAAGACAAAGATAATAGGTTACGAAATGGGCGCACGTCTAAAATAGCGACCTTGAATGTTACACATAATACACATCCACTGACCAATAGGTCAACATTACAAACAGACACACACACGCATCGATACAATGGCTAATACCTCCACATTACAAACATATACACACATACACATAAAAAAACTGGCTAATACATCCACATTTCAAACAGATACACACATACACATCCATACACTGTTCAATACGTCTACATTACAAACATACACACAAGCACAGATCTATACACTGGCTAATACTTCTACGTAACAAACAGATGCACACACACATCCACTGGCCACTACGTCCACATTACAAACAGATTCACACACACGCACACATCCAATGTCCAGTACGTTAAGATATAAGATTAACAAATAGATGGTATGGGGTTGAACGGAGCGTGCCTTCGCCAGTAGAATCCAGAAAGGCAAACCTTGAACCAAAAAAGAAAGAAAAAAAGAAAGAATAGTTTCCATGCGCCGTAGTAGATAGAATTTATAACTAAAGGTAGGATCAGATTTATCGGTCTGTGAGATACAAGAAAGACGAGCCATAACATCAAGGTCATTTCTGGAGGCTATGTTTTGTTGCGGAGTAGTGCCATCGCCAAATAGTGGGCTAGACACATTGTGGGTTTCCTTGCTCATTCTAACAAGGCGAAGTTCATTACATATACAGAATATAATAGTGAACGATTGATTCGTATACAACTGATGGAATGTGAAAGAGCCAGAGGTGCAGCACGGTGAAAGGGCTGGCAGCCTCCAGCGATTCATAGCCGACTTCTTGCACCAGGATCAGCGAACCAGTCTCTGGAAACAGATTGCACCTGACCTGAGCTTGGCTTGGCTGCGTGAACATAGTAAAGCCAACCCGGTACCAAAGAAGCCAGCTAAAATCGGAGGTGTCGGGCCAAAAGGCGCAGATATCGCAGGCTCACTGAAAAGTACAATACAACGTACTCCTGAAGATGAACGCGGAAGAAGAAGAAGAAGAAGAAGAAGAAGAAGAAGAAGAAAAAGAAGAACAAGAAGAAGAAGTATATGGAGGACTGGAGAGACGTCTTTCGGAATCTGCCTGGTTTGTATAACTGAGCTTGTGGTTGTGATGGGTGACTATAATGTAAGAACTGGGGAAAAAAGACCATCCCACGAATGATATACCGGGTTCTGCTACGACATCTCTGTAGAACGGAACAGCAATGGAGAAAAGAATATGAATTAAAAATGGTCTTGCAGTAGCTATTATCATCCACAAACCACAGATGTACGAAAACCGAGTAGGCTCTCGCCACTGCTTTTCGCTTATTATAAGGCTAAAATAACAATAGAAGCTAAGTCATGTTTCAACACCAAAACTGGTTCATCACTCAATGCATCGACTTCTTTATGTCAACGATAAAAGTATTATATAGGAAGATTGCAACACCACGAAAACGATTGTCACAACCTGTGAAATAAGGTGGACAGCAACACCACGAAAACGATTGTCACAAACTTTGAAATAAGATGGACTGCAATATCATAACAACGAATGTCACAACCTGTGAAATAAGATAGACTGTAACATCATGAAAACGCTTGTCGCAAACTATGAAATGCAGAATATGAAAATTAGCGAATCAAAAACGATATTTACAAGGATCAGCAGAGCCCCCACTAGCTACACGTGTAAACAATGTCGAACATATGCGGAAGAAGTGGTAGTTGGAAAGAAGATAGAAAACAAGATAGAGAAACAGAAATACGATGTCAGAGAACCTCCGTTGTGATCTACCAATTGTCTCCACTTTTTAAACACCCCAACATCAGCTTGATAACTAAACAACAACTGAAAAATACTGGATTTATAGCAACTTTGTGCTACCAGAGTCAGAATTGCCACTTATCCAAGGCTCCAGAGAGGACAACAACAGCTTATGAGAAGTCTAAAAAAGGATATCAGTGAAACCAGGAGAGATAGAGTAAGAAATGAAGACGTTAGAAAATATGGTAAAAACTATTCCCTTGTGTTGAATAGATTCCAAACATACGATACGTTCGGTTAGTAATCTCATGAAAATGTAATATGATCGTCTCCCACTGCTTGCGTTTTACACTGAATGGGCGGCTACAGGACACGAAGGACGCCTCAACGTAGATGGACAGATGACATAAGAGTAATTCATTACTGACATGCGCTTACAACGATCGCAGCAACACATGTGGTCAAAGACGACGATTTGAAGTTCCCCACTACGCTCGTCAGCTTAAGTGGATAGCCAACTGGGCTGAAAAATGGACGGCTAACTGGGCTGAACACTGATATTATGTCACATAAAAAATATGGTACAGATAAAACAGAACAGACGTATAGTTACATCAGACCATGGTACAGATAAAACAGCACAGACGTAGCTTTACATCAAAACATGGTAGAGATAAAACAGCACAGACGTAGCTTTACATCAAAATGTGGTAGAGATAAAACAGCACAGATGTAGCGTTACATCAAAACATGGTAGAGATAAAACAGCACAGATGTAGCGTTACATCAAAACATGGTAGAGATAAAACAGCACAGACGTAGCGTTACATCAAAACATGGTACAGATAGAATAACACAGACGTAGCGTCACATTTAAACAGGGTACAGATGGAACAAACATGGTACAGATGGAACAACACAAACGTAGCAACACATCAAAACATGGTACAGATATAACAAGACACACGGACCTGACATCAAAACATGGTACGTATAGAACAACACAAACGTAGCGTCTAATCAAAACATGGTACAGATATAATAAGACAGACGGACGTCACAAATCGATTTTATTCTTCTGTGACCCAGGCAAAGAAGAAATATAACAAGCACCAGAGTCTATACAGACACTAGTCAAAGGGCAGTCGCATTGACACAAATAACACCACACAGGACTTGTCACAGGAGTGTTAACTGAGTTGGAAATACAACTTGGGGAAGGAAAGCTCTCATGAATGTTGTGAAGTGATAAACGATACATATGGCACTATGAAATAGTAGTAGTGTAAATGAAAATGAATAGGTCATCTTGAAAACCACCTTGACAACTACGCTTTGAAGATATCGTCGAAAATAGATTGATAACATCATCAGGTTTCTCTGTCTATCGTTTCTGCTATCTATCCCGTTGTCACAACGTGCTCCAAGTCGCCTCTTCTCATAACATGCCCGAATAAGAATGACTGCCATGTTCTGATCCTTGCAATACAGTACTTTTCGATTACCGCATTATTACCTACAGCATTTATCTGTAAACCCACATCTCCATTGCATACAAAAATCTATGTGTTTGCTTGCTGATTGTCAATGATTAACTGACATACGTCAGTACTGGTTCCACGTAACATCCAAGGTATCTCTTTCTCACTACCAGTGACACGGTTTTGTTGCACAATATTCCTTTTATGGTCTGAAGATAGCAATTTTGTTTCGGCTATTCTGCATTTTATTTCGTAATTGCATTTTGCATCTGATGTTATATATGTGCCGTTGTATTTAAACGTGTTAACTTGTCTCAATTCGGTCTCCTTCGTTTTGACGCAGCATTTTTGGAAAGGCCGGTTTCTTAGTCACTACTATCACCTACAATGTCTTTGTATTTACCACACGGAAACGAAAAAAAAGGACCAGCTCGGTGAATAAATGTGGCTACAAAATTAATACAGTGTAAAATGATCACTTACAATGCTTATGAGATAGTAAGACCCAAAAAACAACCAAATGAATAATAAACAAGACTAGTAAAGAAGGCGAACAACTAGCATCAATAATCCAAAAACCGCATATTGACATTTGTGTTAAGGAATCAAAGCAAGGAGATTCAGAAATGAAAGCATCGACGGGATCAGATTCAGAAATAAGAATATCGAAACTATAATATTCATGTAGAGTACCGAGTTAATGAGATTCAGAAATGAAAGTTTAAATTATACTTAAATCATTAATGACAATCGTAGTTTTCTTATATATATTTATTGAACACATCAGAGGAAATCTTTGTATGGAGTACTTCCATGTATTTTTCAACATTACTGGCACCAAGGAGGCATCATAATGCATACCACGTAACTCAGATAACATGAATCCTGATATAATGACTCCAAAAATAGAATGAGGTATACAAAACATCGTTATGAATAAGTCACCAGGTACAGACAGCATAACAACAGAGACAATTCATGCTTCTGATAAAACTGTTGATGTAGCAAAGAAGGCACGCTATAACGTCAATGAATGAAAGATGTGCTCCAGTCAACTGATAACAGGAATGCAATAGTACTCATTTCACAGGAAAATTACGTTTGAATGAACTGTAGCTAGTACACATGAATATTAATTTTAAGTCCTGCGGAGAAAATACATTCAAAAATGTTTGAAAAAAGAATAAAGCTTATTTTTAACATTAACTTTGCAATGCCTAAATTGAATTCTGTAGTGGTATAGAAAACACATATGTCGTATGCACTATAAGACCAATAAGCGAATTTACAATAACAGATAACGAACATCTTTTTATCGGTACGATCGACAACGAAAACGTTTTTTGGTAGTGTAGATATAAATAACCTTTTGAAGATATTAGAAAATGAAGGAGTATTCGGTCAGCTACTTAATGCCGTGAGAGCGCTGTATCGTACTAACATAAACGTAATAAGGACGAATGATAACATAGAGTGTGCTTTTTTATATCAACACGAGTATGTGCCAGGGGTATGTACTTTTCCCGCTGCTCTTCAACATTTGACTAGACACTTCAACAACAAAGACCACCAAATAGCAATATCAAAAATAATGCATAATCACACACACACTAATCTTTGCTGACGATCAGTGACTATTGCACGTCGATGAAAAATACCAAACTATAAATTCACACGAACGAATATAATCTGCGCAAAATATAGCATGAAAATTAGTAAGACGAAGACTAAAACTATAAGGATTAGCACAGCACCCAGTGCACTCAACATAAGTGTCAATGGTATTGCTCTTCAACAAGCCCTTGAGTTCAGATTTCTGGGCAGAGAAATCAAGACTAGGCGTCGAAAAGAGTTTTCTGTAATCTACAAGCGGTCGCAGTGTTTAGACACCCGAGCACCAATTTGGAGACAAAGCAACAGCTGTTAGACATTATATTTATACTTTCTTTGGCTAGACTGTCGGCTTCATCGTTTTCCTTGATGTTCCAGACGCACAATGTTTGGCAGTATGGGAGTAACTCGTAGCAGGTGATACTATGAAATGGTTGTGAGACACCACAGGAGCTCCAGGTGTAAACAGAAAAGGCCCATTGTTGGACAATAAAAAAATAAAAGTAGCTTCAAGATCGCTGAATATGTATTTTCAATAGGAGAGAAATTGTGAAATATATGTCCCATGATTTCTAAGTTTTGTAATCTTAGGATCATAATATATGAGTCTGATAGACATGCCAACATGGTATATGAATTTGAGATCAATGTGAACATGGTATATGAATTTGAGACCCATTTGAGCATGGTATATACATTTGTGACCCATGTAAACATGGTACATGAATTTGAGATCAACGTGACTATGAAACATAAATTTGAGACCATATGAGCATGGTTTATGAATTTGAGAGTTTGTGAGTATGGGACTTGAATTTCAGACCCTATGAGCATGGCATATGAGATTCAAACCCATAAAAAGCAAACAAGCAAGAAGTCAATGCCGAATATAAACTAGTACATATACATAAGCCAACATCTGCTAAGCTTTGATCATTTGCTCTCAGACGGACACTTAAGACCAACAGCGATTTCAGTTCTGTACCTTCGATTATCTATGCAAGGGTGCCAGGTACAACACCAGGTGTAAATGGATAACTGAGTTACTTTTAGGGTAGACGACGTCAATGAGACACGCCTGACCATCTGAATAAAAATAGAGCTCAGACATTACGTCCGTCTTCTCTATACATCCCATTAAAAACACACAATTTAGGCACGCTTTGCAACACTTCATTCGCGACGGCAGTATCTACAATGGATCAACCTTCGGTTTTACATCGTGTGAACAAAGCAAGTCACTAACAGTAAGCTAGACTCGGGTACAACAGGGCACCAGACCAACAAAATATTGTAGTGGTTCTAAAATTGTCAATATCTAGGGGACACTCTCGAGCAATATCTTATGTGTTTCGCATCCTCGGAAAACATATAGCTGAGGAGTTAGTATGTAATTATCATAGCCAGCCGTGCACCGGTTTGTATGGCTGTAAGATATAATAGCCACCAGTGGACGGGTTTGTACCGTTCTAATGTCTAATAGCCAGTAGTGAACCGGTTCGTACCGTTCTAAGGTCTAATAGCCAGTAGTGAACGGGTTCGTACCGTTATAATGTCTAATAGCCAGTAGTGAACGGGTTCGTACCGTTCTAATGTCTAATAGCCAGAAGTGAACGGGTTCGTACCGTTCTAAGGTCTAATTGCCAGTAGTGAACGGTTCGTACCGTTCTAAGGTGTAATAGCCAGCAGTGAACGGGTTCGTACCGTTCTAAGGTCTAATAGCCAGTAGTGAACGGGTTCGTATCATTCTAATGTCTAATAGCTACCAGTAAACAGATACGAATGATCGAACAGCATTAGGTTTTTAATTATTGATGACTAAAGCATTTCAAAATGAGACTGATCAGGTGCTATGCATACACTGCATTATTTATGACGTATCAATGTGAACAAGTAACAAACTATCGAAGAACAGCTTTGATAACTTTAAAATGTGAACCAATAGAACAGTGTTGGACATCTTCTCGAAAAAGAAGAAGCAAAAATAACGAAGTCTTGAATAAATTAACCATGTAAAGAAATTGATGAACGAAAGTTAAGATATTGTTTATAACATAATATTACATAACACCTCGCTGAACCTGTCAGATTGCATGATCAAGGCAGGAGACAGAGGACGGAAATTTGTTTGCAGCCGACCTTCGCCGTGGAGATGGTTCGTGAAGCGGAGCTGATTAAATATAAACCTACTCAGAACAACCCAAAGCAAAGGCAAAGGCCGCCGTCTATCGTTTATTTTGCTAGCGCTATTTTTAGTAAGGATTAACTGCGCTACTTTTTATCCTCACTCTCTCGTCTCGAGCCGCCCTACCCCAGTGGCAAGTCGAGGACAAGACGACTAGGGGGCGACTACGAGATGCAGAACAATAACTGTCAGTGCAAATAGCCTTTACTTTCTGATACTATTATCCCCCACAGGCAGAATTCAGTAACATGGAAAACGCTGTCATGGGTGTTTTAGTATATTCTTGAGAAAACAAGTTATTTTTGTTCTTATTCATTGTATCGTGTAGGGGATATTATTACTAGAGCTTTCTTCAAACCGATGTGGCTAGCTAATGCACACTCAGCGAAGTTTTGACATAAGTGAATAGTGAGACGCGTCATGCGATGTGTTGGAGAGTCTTCAACTGCAGACGAGTTCATTTTTGTTTGGTATTCATTCTTGTATCCCAGACAACAAGTGCAGGTAATCCCAGCGTAAGAACCACTGGGTTTAATACATTCCGAAGTTGCCAAGTTGGTTATTATACTCAGTACACGGACGGATGTGTACCGGAGATAGCGGCTAGTCTCCCATACAACACAAGGGCCAAATTATGAAACCTATCTCGGGTGAATTGTTCGATTTCGGCGAAGATAAGAGATCCTCGTGAAGTCTTCTTGAGATTTCTACCTGTCAACAGTTGCTTTCTCTGCTGATAAAGACGCATATACAAGTGCCAGGGAATTTAGTGGTACTCCAGGAACCCGGTGTTAGGTCTAACTTTTATACACCTGTAAAATGTTCCTGGTTCAAACAGAAATATTTAACACTTCAGTCTGAATGTGCTTCTATAATTATGGCTTCCGATCTCAGTTAGGCTTTTGTTGTAAACTCAAAGGGCAGAAAGACATTGCTAGCTTTCTATCCCAAAGCGCATTTAATATGCGGGGGGGGGGGGGGGGGAAGGAGGAGAAAATAATGGTTGGGGGGGGGAGGAGAGGCGCCAAAAGATAACAATGTTGTTATTATTATTATTTGTGCACCTTCTGTTCATTAAATAAACAAAATAAGATTATGGTTATTTTTACTCGTATTATTTATTACCTGGTGGCGTTTTAATGCTTACGATTTTAACAGGGTGGAGCGCCGTCTACACGTTCAAGCTTCCTTATTCGCAGCTCATAACACAACTGGCAGGTTACAATGTGACTATTCTGTGCCACAATATCAGACCCCGGTAACACACAGCGTGAAAGAATACCACAGATCAAGCACGCTCAAAATAATACAGACATCAGCTATCGCGCGCTGTTTTATGTAGCTGTGATATAACTGCACTCTGGGTATGCAACAACGATATAACTGCACTCTGGATATGCAACAATGATATAACTGCACTCTGGGTATGCAACAATGATATAACTGCACTCTGGGTATGCAACAATGATATAACTGCACTCTGGGTATGCAACAATGATATAACTGCACTCTTGGTATGCAACAATGATCTAACTGCACTCTGTGTATGCAACCATGATATAATTGCTCTTGACAGTAGCGCATATCTCTTACAGAAAATGACGAATTAAATACATATCTATGGTTCTTGTAGCTCGCTGGTTATTAACACTCTTGCTTCTTCCTCACATGTCCATGATAATCCAACGACTAGTACATACATCCTGTCATATAACGGGCGATCATTGACTTATTTCTGTATCCTCAGCGTATCTATATCTACTTCGATTAATTAGAATCGTGGTATTCAAACAGCCAGGTAATGCCTGAAAGATAATGAAATTTCTATCTAAAACGCCACCTATCTTCTTCAATGCCTAGTAGTTTTCAGAATTTAAAAAAAAAAAGATTTAAGAACCTACTACTTAATTACTTTCAATGTCCCGGGAAACACGTCATGCAGTCCTAGGCACCACGTCATGCAGTATTGTGCACCACGTCAGCCAGTCCTGGGCACTACGTGCCACAACCCTGGGCACTACGTCAGATAATCATATTCACCAACTTGGACTTCATGTGTCTAATGTTCGGTCATGCGGATTGTCTTGTTGTTTCCCCCAGCATGTCATCCACATTGCATGTTTCCAGAATGTTTTGGCACATCTGGAGGTGGTCTTGGTCTTGTCTTGCTAAATAGTTGCATGACTCATCGTCTCTTTATTCCCATCTCTTAAGGTTGTCCTGCATCGTGACACCGGTTCGTAGTTTGTTCAGTTACTTCCAATGTTTCGTACGGCAAGTGGCGTCCAGGTGCATGTTCCTCTCGTAGTTCGATCTAGGAGACCTGGGTCAGTTCATTCGGTTTTTCTATGTGGTATTTTCTGGGACTAGTCTGTAGAGACTGCTGGCTGTAAGAAACCGCGAGAGTATTTTAGAATTCCACATAGGGCATATTGGGACCTGTTTCTCTCTTTCAATTTCTGCCACAATGTTTCGCGTGCCAGGTGATGTTATTCGGGGTACACTTATAGCATTTCTATTTGACGAACTCATTGTATGTGCTTTCAAAGCAAGAACGTTAGACTTTTCAATGGCACACATTCCAATATTAACACACCGGCAGAACAACACACGTTCCTGAAAATTTTATATGTGTGCTTCTAACCATTCTCTGAGTACCCAGTATGTAACCTTGTACCGTGAATTTAAGTGTCAAACAGATTTTACGTACGTATATATATATATATATATATATGGAATAATTTAAATACTGGTATTCAAACAGATAGCTAATGCCTGTTGACAGGTAACAGAAGGTAATCTGTTGTAACTTATGTATTTTGGAATGTTTACTAAACCTGAGAGGTAGTGTGTGTGTGGGGGGGGGGGGGGCGGAGGCCTGAGGGGGTAGATTGCTTATTGTGCAGAAATGTTATTACTTTAAAGAATATTGTCCGGACATTGGCAAACAGCCTACTGTTATCGGTTTTCAATTACCAATCGTTCTTTAACGTACACATAGTGTACAGAGTATATCCGTGTTTTTCGCCAATCTACAATATGACTAGACGCTGGTCTCACCTCTGTTGAGATCTAGGCGCGCTTGAAACTGGTGAAATTCGAAACCCCACCGTCTCGCACTTTTTATATTTTGAGATGCAACCGACTTGACCTCTCAGCTATAACGACATTATGTATTTAATTAGTAATGGAAATACAGTAAATAGGAAAACAATAACACGTAACACATTAGGTGGATAAAATAAATATATTCTGCTAGAAAAGACCTGTTTTAAGAGTATACTATTATGTAAAACAAACAAAAGAAGTAAATATCCAGTCATGCTATGCGGCGTATGTGAAATATGGAATTACGCCCATATTATTTGGTGACCCACGGCACAAAGTGGATTATGTGGTCAGTATCACGCTGACCGCCTTTACTTCCCATATTTTTTGTATCTGGTACACAATTTATGTGGCTGGCCGACCACAGAAGCTGGTTTGCGATCGGAAAAATATCCTGCACCAACTAGGGATTGAATCCTTCAGGCTACATGAATTGACTGTGAGACGAGTAAATAACTTCCTTCCAAAGGGTCAGATATGATATTGAGAAATTGTATGAATCTGTTTAGATAACTTTCAATATTAGATAGACTGAAGTATATGTCAATGAACGATGTCATGAACTAACATAAACGGCGACTAAAGCATGATTATATTACATAAATAATGAGTGAACAAGAATGTGTAATTCTTTTGTTGGACGTTAGCAATCAAGCATAGATTGCATTTCCAATAGGACAGCAGCTTTGCAAATTTTATTTGCTAGTTTTCGTCTAAAATCCATGTTTTATTATGTCTTTTTGTATTGTTATTTTATCGTGCAGCTCATGGGAAGGCGGGGGCGGCAGAGGGTCGAATCTCCGGTAACGTATTTCTTGTTTTTGCTACTTGGGGTGAAATAAACAAACATAGCGAGTACACGACGTGGTAACAGCACTGGCGAAACGCTCTGTATTGTAGTCATTAGCCTTAAAAACCTATCAACTACCTTGGTAACGGAAATACTGATAAAGCGATCGGATAAGTGTATCAATGTTGGTGGAGATGTTGAAATATAAGGGACAATTTAGGTGTAATAATAAATTGTTTTTAAGTTCGTTTTTTCATAAAAATTGTTAATAGCCATTTTGGGACATATTTATTGACATGTCCTTTTCTTGACCGAGTTAACGTTTGTTTAGATCGCGGCTCGATTCAGAAACATTTAAGATTTATATTGTTATGTTCTGGCCTCCATTCAGTTGAACTGTTCTACATGTATGTCGACCAAATGAGACAAGCAGAATCATAGCATGGAGTTCTCCATCCTATTTTAGGGATAACATGAATGGCGAGATAATCCTTTAGACCTTGCCGGTCTCACGAGGAAAATAGCCTTGATTATTTGAGAAAAGGAGAAAAAAGAATCCCACACCTCACTTCAACCCCAACTTGGTCTTTCAACCAGCCTTTCTTATCCAAGACAGTTAAGGTGCCCAACAACATAGCAGGTATTGTCGTATGGGATTAAGTGTTAGAAACATCACTGGGCCAAATTTTCAGTTGTTCTTTTTGTTGTTGTATTTGGAGTGATTAGTTCTCTCCCTTGCTGTCTGGTCTTGCTTTCGTATATCAATCTTTCTTATTATTTGGCTACTGTTCTACCGTTTGTCTGTGTGTTTACCCCATGTTTGCGTTGAAGATTTGATTAGCTGATCGAATGACGTGATGTCGTTGGAGATTAGTTAATCGAATTACATGATGTCATCATAAGTTGGTTAACATCATATAACGCTACACGATAATTATGGGCAGCAAAAACAAAATGGCGCCACTACTTTATGAGGCACTGCCCGGAATAATGGTTAAAGTCGTTACTTTTATAACAATCTGAAACAAAAATTGACGAGTTGAGGTGGGCGGGAGGAAAGGTAAAGACGGGCATATTGGGGTGAGGCAGGTGGGCGACTTCAGAGAAGATGGAAAGTGCGAGTCGAGAGAAGATTTGATGTGTGACTTGAGAGAAGATGGAATGTGTGGTTTCAGAAGGAAAGAGATGAACACGTTGAAAGGCCAGTTGAAGGAGAAAAACACGGGTTGATCGAGAGACAGACAAGGATAATAATGGAGTGATAGGCGTGGTGACAGGCCAGTTGAAGGAGAAAGACACGGGTGGATCGAGAGAGGGACACGGATGATAACGGACAGATGGGCGTGGTGACAGGCCAGTTGACGGAGAAAGACAAAGGTGGAACGAAAGGGGGACTAGATGATAGAGTGGTGAGAATGGTGGATTGTAGTGCGGTAAAAGAGAATGTGAGTCATGAGATGGGTGTGGGAATGGTACAACATTTTCACTGTTAAATTGCTGTCGTTTCATTTGTATTGCACAAACAGATTGATGGACAGACCGATTGATGGGCAGACCGATTGATGGACAGACCGATTGATGGACAGACCGATTGATGGACAGACAGATTGATGGACAGACAGATTGATGGACAGACCGATTGATGGGCAGACTGATTGATGGACAGACAGATTGATGGACAGACAGATTGATGGACAGACAGATTGATGGGCAGACTGATTGATGGACAGACATATTGATGGACAGACAGATTGATGGACAGATAGATTGATGGGCAGACTGATTGATGGACAGACCAATTGATGGACAGACTGATTAATGGGCAGACCGATTGATGGACATACAGATTGATGGACAGACCGATTGATGGACAGACCGATTGATGGGCAGACCGATTGATAGACAGACCGATTGATGGACAGACCGATTGATGGGCAGACTGATTGATGGACAGACCGATTGATGGACAGACCGATTGATGGACAGACCGATTGATGGATAGACTGATTGATGGACAGACCGATTGATGGAGAGACAGATTGATGGATAGACCGATTGATGGACAGACCGATTGATGGGCAGACTGATTGATGGACAGACGGATTGATGGACATACCGATTGATGGACAGACTGATTGATGGATAGACTGATTGATGGACAGATCGATAATGGACAGACCGATAGATCGACAGCCCGATTGATGGATAGACTGATTGATGGAAAAACCGATTGATGGATAGACCGATTGATGGACAGACCGATTGATGGACAGACCGATTGATTGATAGACTGATTGATGGATAGACCGATTTATGGACAGACCGATTGATGGGCAGACTGATTGATGGACAGACGTATTGATGGACATACCGATTGATGGATAGACTGATTGATGGACAGATCGATAATGGACAAACCGGTTGATGGACAGACCGATTGATGGACAGCCCGATTGATGGACAGCCCGATTGATGGATAGACTGATTGATGGATAGACATTGATGGAAAGATCGATAATGGACAGACCGATTGATGGATATCCCGATTGATGGATAGACTGATTGATGGACAGACCGATTGATGGACAGACCGATTGATGGACAGACTGATTGATGGCCAGATCGATAATTGACAGACCGATTGATGGACAGACCGATTGATGGACAGCCCGATTGATGGATAGACTGATTGATGGACAGACCGATTGATGGACAGACCAATTGATGGACAGACCGATTGATGGACAGTTGGTCTGCGTGGGCTTCTATTTGTTCGTAAAAGCCAGTACAAAAAAAGTTTGTGTACAGGTATGTACCATCCGTTACTTCTTTATAATATACATTCGTGCTTATGAACAAACCTAACATGTACCAAACGGATGAGCAGATTTAATGAACCGCATCACCAGTGATGGACGAGCAACGAACAATAAATACATTTTGCATCAATTATTAATAATCTGCACACTCACTCCTCTCCGACAAAGAAGTTTAGGTTGTAACGTATTTTATTATTTTGTATAGTTGCTCCTCGTTTTCTTCGTCGTTGGTTCTCAATCTCTCGCAATCAAGACATGCAAGTTGTAAATCTCTCGCAATCAAGCCATGAACGTTCTCAATCTCTCGCAATCAAGACATGCAAGTTGTAAATCTCTCGCAATCAAGCCATGAACGTTCTCAATCTCTCGCAATCAAGCCAAAAAAATGGCGATGCAGGTAGCAGGATGTTGTCTGGAGAATGGAATGCGTTGTTTTGCTAGTTCACAGCTTGACTGCTACATTTGCACCTTTCGGACTTACACACCCGACTTAAGCAGGCCTTATCTAGTACAGAGTTAGCCTTCCCTGCCTTCTCCTTAGCTAGTCTGCTCTGTTGCAGCCTGTTATCCAGGATCACCGCGTGGAAGTATAGAAGGGTCTTGGCAGCTCTGGTTAGCTGGCCCTGTCGCTAGCAGTTAGCTATGGGTTGCTCACCTCTGCAGATTACGCACTGTTAAGCATCTTGATACCACGTCTGACAATATCAGGTGTTATTATTGAGTATATGACTTCTAGAACTCTGAGTAGAAGACGAGCGACTAAATTAGTTATTAAGCATTTGCAATGTTTAATTAGTGTTTTCACAAGGGCATACCTCGACTAACGCCAGACGGCTAGCTTAAGAAAAGCGACTTCAGTTCCTCACGCCCGTTAACTGTATTAGCACAGAAACAAATTAGCAAGTGAGTCTCTGACCAGCTTTCTATAACGCTTTCAGTTCACTAATTCACCAAATGTTAAATGACTTTTAATGTGTTACTTTTGAATCGCTTCCTGTATTAGTTCATCCCTACCCTTCAATACTAAATCATGACCATGACCAGGGTCTAATCCTCAATAAATGTTATTTTTAGTATCAGCAAAATTTAAGGCCATGAATGAAAGCTTCATAACACAAACGTGAACGCAGCCAAAATATAGGCTAACAATTGTGGTTGGTCTCCTTATAGAAAGCCGCTAATGAATACACAGATGTGCGCTTTTGTAGTGGTAGTGTCCATAGTAATTTCTTTCAGAAATTGGGTCATGTCAATATTATATTTAATAAATCTGTCACAACCAACTTGGCATGGTCAATTATGTAATTTTCAATAGTTTTGATGACAACATGCTATAATCAGCTCTTTAGTTTCTGATAATGTTGCCACGACGCATCTTTACCAACAGTTCAATAATGTTGTTACAACCTGCATGTCCAATACTATAGCGTTCAATAATTGTATGACAACTTCTCCAACAAAAAAGAACTGTATACGGCTTCAAACAATTCTTCAACAATACGTTATAGTCAACCTTATACAGCTTCAAACAATTCTTCAACAATACGTTATAGTCAACCTTATACAGCTTCAAACAATTCTTCAACAATACGTTATATTCAACCTTATACAGCTTCAAACAATTCTTCAACAATACGTTATAGTCAACCTTATACAGCTTCAAACAATTCTTCAACAATACGTTATAGTCAACCTTATACGGCTTCAAACAATTCTTCAACAATACGTTATAGTCAACCTTATACAGCTTCAAACAATTCTTCAACAATAAGTTATAGTCAACCTTATACAGCTTCAAACAATTCTTCAACAATACGTTATATTCAACCTTATACAGCTTCAAACAATTCTTCAACAATACGTTATAGTCAACCTTATACGGCTTCAAACAATTCTTCAACAATACGTTATATTCAACCTTATACAGCTTCAAACAATTCTTCAACAATACGTTATAGTCAACCGTATACGGCTTCAAACAATTCTTCAACAATACGTTATAGTCAATCTTATACAGTTTTAAACAATTCTTCAACAATACGTTATATTCAACCTTATACAGCTTCAAACAATTCTTCAACAATACGTTATAGTCAACCTTATACAGCTTCAAACAATTCTTCAACAATACGTTATAGTCAACCTTATACAGCTTCAAACAATTCTTCAACAATACGTTATAGTCAACCTTATACAGCTTCAAACAATTCTTCAACAATACGTTATAGTCAACCTTATACAGCTTCAAACAATTCTTCAACAATACGTTATAGTCAACCTTACACAGCTTCAAACAATTCTTCAACAATACGTTATAGTCAACCTTATACAGCTTCCAACAATTCTGCAATACAACACCACGGCCAACGTTAAACAACTACCAACAATTATACAACAAAACGCCATGGTCAACTTTACTGCTTCCAGTAAATCTACAACAAAACGCCATGGCCAACAATAAAAAACCTCCAACAATTACACAACAAAACGCCATGACCACCCTTATAAAACCCCCCAACAAATCCACAACAAGACACCATCGCCGCCAACCTTATAACACCTCCAACAATTCTACAACAGAACGACATGGCCAACCTTACTGCTTCCAACACATTTTCAACAAAACACCATGACCAACCTTCTAAAACCCTCAACAAATCCACAACAAAACACCATGACCAACCTTCTAAAACCCCCAACAAATCCACAACAAGACACCATCGCCAACCTAATAAAACCTCCAACAATTCCACAACAAAACACCATGACCAACCTTCTAAAACCCCCAACAAATCCAGAACAAAACACCATGACCAACCTTATAAAACCCCCAACAAATCCACAACAAAACACCATGACCAACCTTATAAAACCTCCAACAATTTCACAACAAAACGCCATGGGTTACTCAATACACGTTCCCATTGTTGCTGTTCTACTGGTCGCATGTGCCTCCCGTTGGGAGAACGTGTGTTGGGCGGTTTTGGATCACTGGTGGCCGTTAACTAGCCCAGGTTCTGGCGAGTGGATGCCAAGAACTCTTGGGAATTGGGGGGATTTAACTACACAGAACTGCCTGCTCTGCGTATTATTTGATGGTAGATGAGAGAGATGCTTTTGTTTTTAACTATTTTTCCATTTTAAATCATGCACGTGTATTTAGCGAAGGTCTGTTGAATACACGATACAGTATAAAGGTACAGGCGATATGGCAAACATCTTTACTGCATTATAAAGTCAAGCTAGAAGAGTCAATTCAAGTTTATGATAACGTAAAAATGTATGGCTCAGTTAACACATCAAAACATAGACTAAACAAAATATATAAGTTACGGGGAAACAGAACACAGAATTAAAACACAAAACAAACAGCAACAATATAAAAAAACCCACTAAGGGAACCATAACAGCACAACAATTCTTCAACAATACGTTACAGCTTCCAACAATTCTGCAATACAACACCACGGCCAACGTTAAACAACTACCAACAATTATACAACAAAACAAATCAACATAAATACAAATAAAAACACCTAACGAATAACATAGAAAACAAAATACGATAGAGAATATGGCAGCAACGCCATATTTATGCCTGTTATTATCCTCTTTCACATTCAGTACTGCAGAAACTTCGATTTATGTGTAAGAGTTACTTGACCATCTCCTTTCGCTGCTTTATATCAGGTCATTTTCGAAGGAATACTTTGCGAAGTATATGGAGTCACCGAATATTTTGTTAAGTATATGGAGTCATCGAACATTTTGTTAAGTATATAGAGTCACCGAACTCTTTGTTAAGTATGTGGTGTCATTGAACCTTTTTTTAAGTATATTGAGTCAGCGAACAGTTACTTAAGAATATGGTGTCACCAAACATTTTGTTACGTATATGGAGTCACCAAACAATTTGTTAAGTATATCAGTCACTGAACATTTTGTTAAGAATATGGAGTCAGCGAAGACGTTGTTAAGTATATAGTGTCACCAAACACTTTGTTAAGTATATGGAGTCACTGAACACTTTATTAAGTATGCGGAATCGCCTAACAGTTTGTTTAGTATATAGAGTTGCATAACATTTTGAAAGTATTCCGAATCTCGTTACATTTTGTTAAGTACGAGAGGTGTTCGAGTTGATTTTTTTCAAGTACTCAAAATTCCATTTAATTTTCGATATAGTCTCCTGCAACGTTTATGCACTTACCCAAGCGTTTAAGTAAAGCTTGGAAAGCGTCAGAGTATAAAAATGTGTCAGTATGTCTGAGCCAATCCAGGACAGCCTGTTTCACTTCGTCATCACGGCTGAAATGCTGACCTCCCAGTAATTATTGAAGGTGTCCAAACAGGTGGACATTTCTTGAACCAAGGTCTGGGCTGTAACGGGAATCTGGCAATACCTCTCAACCGATTTGCAGAAGACGTCAAAACGAAGATGTTAAGTCCACATCTCAAACTGTTGTTTTCATTGGTCAGGTCCACAACTTAAACAGTTCTTCGCCATTGGACAAGCCCACATCTCAAACAGTTCTTCCCCATTGGTCAAACTCACATCTCAAACAATTACTTGCCATTGGTCAAGCCCACATCTCAAACAGTTCTTCGCCATTGGTCAAGCTCACATCTCAAACAGTTCTTCGCCATTGGTCAAACTCACATCTCAAACAATTATTTGCCATTGGTCAAACTCACATCTCAAACAATTATTTGCCATTGGTCAAGCCCACATCTCAAACAGTTCTTCGCCATTGGTCAAGCTCACATCTGAAACAGTTCTTCGCCATTGGTCAAGCTCACATCTCAAACAATTATTTGCCATTGGTCAAGGTCACATCTCATTCTTAAAAAGACGTTTAATTGCGATGTATCGTAGTTCACAACGAGGCTACGATATTCACGTTTTTCGGCCCGTCACATCCGTTTTTAGCAATATGTTTGTCCGTACCGAGTCTGCCTTCCCACTGCGATCCCTGCCTTCCCACTGTGATCCCCATTCGCTTAGTCAGACTACAAAAGTGCATTCTATTTCCTGGACCGCCATTTGGAGGCAGAATAGATATGAACAAGTTAACATTGATTTACTTGGCACGTGTTTATGGACGTATGCTCCGTGTGAGGCTGAACAATTGTTTTGATTGATTGATTGATTAATTAAATCAGTATTATATAATTATATGTGGGCATCGACAATTGTTTTGGTTGAGTGATTGAATCAGTTTTATATGATTATATATGGGTATCGACAACTATATTCAAAATGGGGACCCTGGGAACTGTCAAAGTTGACAATATCGTCTCCTTCTTATTCTCCTTTGCCAGATGTGTTTTTATTATGTCTACATCTAACTCAAGTTCTCTGTTAAAAGTTGTTTTTTTGGGGAGAGTTCTTCAATGCGTCTAAATAACTTTGTGTGGATTATCGCATCCATTTGACTGCTCTTAATACACAATTAATTAAGCATTTAACATCGACAATGAGCAACTTGTCTTTAAAAGGCTGACCACATATGGCACACATAAACAAAAACAACTATTAAAGCAGAAAAAGGGAACGAAAAATTAAGAATTAAGACATTCAACAAGAGTTGCACATTGAGGAGAACTGGTCCATAAAGTCCAAAATGAAAAACAAAATTGAAATACTTTGGCCACATCAAAAGATATAATGGTCTTTACAGAACGGTAATAGAAGCTATGGTGCCGGGAAGAGAGACAGTGGAAGATATAAATGACGACCGCACGAAGATCTCAATGAATGCTTGGGCATGACTCTGGAGCGGGCTCTAGATTTGACAGGATATAGAGTTTTAAAAAAAGAATGAAAGGGTATGTTAGAAAAAAGGACACATATAGGTGGTGCAAATACATTTTGTGAAGTATGTGGCTCTAGATAGTACACACACACCAAGCTAATATCTCTATCATGGACTCGCTGGATATTCCACACAGGGTACGTCCCAAGTCAATATATGTATCATAGATTCACTGGATACTTTCCACACAGCGAACGAACGCCCCAAGCCTATATTTCTATCATAGATTCACTGGATACTTCCCACACAGCGAACGAACGCCCCAAGCCAATATCTCTATCATAGATTCACTGGATACTTCCCACACAGTGAACGAACGCCCCAAGCCAATATCTCTATCATAGATTCACTGGATACTTCCAACACAGCGAACGAGCGACCCAAGCCAATATCTCTATCATGGACTCACTGGATACTTCCCACACAGCGAACGAACGCCCCAAGCCAATATCTCTATCATAGATTCACTGGATACTTCCAACACAGCGAACGAGCGACCCAAGCCAATATCTCTATCATAGATTCACTGGATACTTCCCACACAGTTAACGAACGCCCCAAGTCAATATCTCTATCATGGACTCGACATGGAAAGTGAGGCAAAAGAGGGCAAAATAACGTATGGAGAAGGAAACCTTGAGGCGTGTTCAAGGAGAGCAAAGAAAAGCTGGAAAGATTTTGAAAAAATAGCACTGGGCACTGGGTCAGTCGGCTTGGAGAGGTGGATGGTTGATAACTTATTTACTCCAATGTGAAAAGGGAGAAGAAGAGGAAGAAGAAGAAGAAGAAGAAGAAGAAGAACAAAAAGAACAAGAAAAAGAACACTTAGGACAACGGGCAGATCGTTGATAAGAGATCTGATCGCATGCGCCAGAATCATATCACGTGACAAACAAAAAACATTTCCTAGAAATGAATGTCTTTCTGTGCATTTCAACATGTAATAGTACAAGCACAAAGGGTGAACGATTAAGAATACACCGGAAGAACGGTTTTGTATAATACTTTGTTTGTTCCGATCAATCAGAGTAATAATTTCTAGTTAGCACAAAAGAGAATTATGATATATCCATCCGGTGAATGCAATTTCAGATTTCTTTAGTTCCAAGGAACCGTTACTGCCTGCACTATACACACGAAACCTGCAGTTAAAAATAAATGAGTGATTACGTAAGAAAGTTTAACCACCAAATCAAAAACTGCTTTAAAATGCATAGGGATGTCACTCATCAGCAAAGTAAATGATGAATAATATTCCGATATTGTTAACTGACACGAGTGGTACCGAGGCAGAAAGAATAGGCTCGCTGTAACCTGTCAATTATGTCGTAAAAGGCGGTTTAAGTTGGGTGTTCGGTTAGCTGCTCGCCGATAGCGATGATGGCGACATTTTCAGACGGTTTTGTCTTGAGGATGTCACGTGTGTTATATTTGGATAATATTGAGGAAGACATTGCGCTAACCATCAACGTCACTATCACGTGCATTTGACCAATGGCAAGAGATAAGCCGAGGTGACATAGAGCTACTCAGGATGCAGGCACTCTGGTAGCACCTCTCTTGATACCAGACATGATGCAGGCACTCTGGTCCTACAGCCCTTGAGACCAGACATGATGCAGACACTCTGGTCCTACAGCTCTCGAGACCAGACATGATGCAGGCACTCTGGTCCTACAGCCCTTGAGACCAGACATGATGCAGGCACTCTGGTCCTACAGCCCTTGAGACCAGAGGTCGCTTGAAAGCAGGGGGATTCGATCGCCCACCGTTTCTGTTCATCACTTTGAAAGACAAGTTACTTGTCACAGTGACACTTAGTTGATTGTAAAAGAGGCTAGCAACCTCATTATGTGAAACTGTGCTGTTGAAAGTGGCAATGCATATGGCCTTATACATGCTTCCTGTAATTGGGGCAGCTAATGATGCTCCTATACTTGACTTGGAGGAAGCATGCGAAACATAAGACATGACTCCCATAGTCTCCACAACTGAACAAGATATTACATATTTTCATTGTCCTACACGATATGAGAGAAAAATTTAGCATGACACTGTTCATCGTCCTGTATGGTATGAGAGAGGACCTTAGCATGACACTGTTCATCGTCCTGTATGGTGTGAAAGAGGACCTTAGCATGACACTGTTCATTGTCCTGTATGGTGTGAGAGAGGACTTTGGCATGACACTGTTCATTGTCCTGTATGGTGGGACAGAGGACCTTCCTATGAAACTCCCACCAGGTAAGTAGAACAAAATATAGTCCAGCTGTGCCACCAAGTACCTAGAACAAATTATAGATCACATGTCTCCCAGTTATGTATATTTAAACGTTTTTTCAAAAACAACTTCTCCCAAATTTGTAAATGTTCCTTTACATCCGACTGGGATTTTTGCATTTCAAAAATGTTTGTGCCCAGAGACCAAAAATATTCCGGAGTGAATAAGTTCAAAACTTTCATCAGCACAAAATTATATATATATATATGTTCTATGTGTCTGGTAGGTAAAATGGTACATTTTTTGTTCTCTGTGTCTGGTAGCACAACGTATATATATACGTTATTCCTCACATCTCAATCTTTCCGTCGGTGATTTTGAAATGAAGATCTCTTACACGATGTCGCGTTATTTTGCCTCTCGTGTGTCTCGCGTGGTCTACATACCTGTTAGACAGGTTATCTATACTTTGCTCTACATACCTGGTGGCACAGTTGACCTATATTTTGTTATGTATGCCCGGTAAGAGCGTCTGGCTAGTGTAGTGATAGAGCACTGGATTTTCGCGGTAAAGGTAATGTGTTCAACTCCCGCATTACACGCGCTCAAGTCTACCCAGCTGTAAAAGGTAACTTGCTTTACGGTTGTGGGCGGAAAAGGCAGCGAGGAATGGAATTGGCCACCACACCTCACATAGTATTCCGATGTCTCTATAACTTTATTTTTCACCAGCCATAATGGTCGGTATATCCCTGCTGAAGAACAGTCATTAGCTATTAAGGCTAGTTAGCACAGTGAATCTACATTTTGTTCTGTATTCCTGGTTGCATATTGGATCTACATTTTGTTCTGTATTCCTGGTTGCATGTAGGATCTATATTTTGTTCTACAGATTTGGTACCATATCGGATCGATATGGCTCTAGTTATGTCGTAGCACAAAGGATCTATAATGTTTTACATTTCTGGCAACATAGTGAATCTATATTTGGTTTTGTGTGCCTGGTTGCATATTAGATTTGTAGTTTATTCTGAATTCTCGGTTTCATTCTAGATCTGTAGTGTTTTCTGTATGCCATGTTTCATACTAGATCTGTAGTTTTTTCTGTATACCCGGTTGCATATTGTATTTATAGTTTGTTCTGTATGACCGGTTTCATACTAGTGCTGTAGTTTGTTCTATATGCCCGGTATCGTACTAGAGCTGTAGTTTGTTCTGTATGCTCAGTTTCATACTAGAGCTGTAGTTTGTTATGTATGCCCGGCGTCATACCAGAGCTGTAGTTTGTTCTGTATGCCCGGTCTCATTCTAGAGCTGTAGTTTGTTCTGTATGCTCGGTTGCATTTTGGGTTTAGAGTTTGTTCTGTATGTCCGGTTCCATATTGGATTTAGAGTTTGTTCTGTATGTCCGGTTCCATATTGGATTTAGAGTTTATTTTGTGGTCTGGCAGCATAGGGGGTCTATATTTTGTTCTACAGATCCGGTAGCACACGAGATCTATATCTTGTTCTACATATTCAGTAGCACAGTGGAATTTTATTTTGTTCTACAGATCCAGTAACACAGTGGATCTATATTTTACTTTTCCATATCAGAGTCAGAATATACCTAAGTAATGCAGGCGCTCAGTGGCTAGCTATCCTGTTTTACGCTACTATTTTATCAAATGGACAAGCTTACAGCTGACTCTATAGCATTTAATGCTTTAGGAAATAAAGTGTTCCATGAATCATTGTGGGATGTCCTACCTTTTCCGAGATGGAACTGGTCGGTTCGATGAATCATTGTGGGATGTCCTACCTTTTGCGATATGGAACTGGTCGGTTCGATAAATCATTGTGGGATGTCCTACCTTTTGCGAGATGGAACTGGTAGGTTCTATGAATTATTGTGGGATGTCCTACCTTTTGCGAGATGGAACTGGTCGGTTCGATGAATCAGTGTGGGATGTCCTACCTTTTGCGAGATGGAACTGGTCGGTTCGATGAATCAGGATGCTGTGTCCTACCTTTAGGGAGATGGAACTGATCGGTTCGATAAATCATTGTGGGATGTCCTACCTTTTCCGAGATGGAACTGGTCGGTTCGATGGATCATTGTGGGATGTCCTACATTTTGCGAGATGGAACTGGTCGGTTCGATGAATCAGGATGCTGTGTCCTACCTTTAGGGAGATGGAACTGATCGGTTCACTTCTTGGCTACCTACCCTTATTCTAGTGTAGTCGGGTTTCGATTAAGAGGATGTCTGGACTCTAACATGTCGTGGATTGAAAAAAATACAGCGTCTGTTTTCCTATTAGTGTGAAGTCATATTCCCACAAGGATAGGACACCGGATATTTTTCACTGAGGTTATTAATGTTGATATACACCGGATCAGTTTCACGTAGAACTATCTTTGTGACAGAGCCGAGAAGCGTTCGACTGATACACAAATGCCATTTCGTATAGGGTGACTGACTGTGAAGTTAAACCCCTCTAGGGTTGAAGATCCACCAACTCATTTATTTGCAAACCGACACAATAACACAGGACAAAATCCTGCTGAGTCTGCAGCATTCTTTCAGGTTTGAAAAATTCTCTAGAATCAATACACCAAACATAATACAGGGACACGAAGCATGAATTATTCGTCTTCATGGGAATTGGGAGACTGAGAACAAAACAACAGAAGAAATAACATCAAACGATGATGAAGAAGAAGAACATAAAAACACGACGAAAACAACAATAATAAAAGACGAACAAAAAGATAAATAAGAACTACACAGAAGAAAAACATTACATTGACTACTACATAAGGGCTCCGAATGATGTAATATGCAAAAGGGATGTAACTGCAACCTAGACACAATAATGTATCACACATCACTTCCACTCTAGCTGATAGCGATCTACAGTATTGGCCAACAGGGAAATGGCGCCACGTGATTAAAGAGGCATTGCTACATTTAAATACAGGCTTCGTGATAAATCCTTATTCATTGTCTATGCCATATTTTGGTGGGTAAGCACAGCCGGGTGAAGACTTTGTAAGAGATCTTGTGTGAGACAAGGAATGCAGGATGTGGGCGATGTAGAAGATCGAACCAAGTTTTATATCCCGGGCGAAAAAGAAATGGGTTCACCGGTTAGTGTGTTTGCTGGGTAACGTGTCTCATGCTTTTATTAGTGCATCGGTAAGAGGCGGGGGTTACGGGATTCTGGTAGTGGAGGATGTGGTGGTAATGGAGGCAAAGAGTAGACGATGGAGAGAACGATGAAGAAAAGGAAGGAAGAACTGTGGGGTGAGAGAGATTGAGAGAGTTAGAGTAACAAATTCAAAGAATGAGGGAGTGAATGAGAGCCTGAGAGAGAGAGAGAGAGTGAGAGCGTAAGAGAGGGCATATGAGAGAGCGAGAGAGACCAAGAAGGTGGACGAGAGAGAGAGTGAGAGCGTAAGAGAGGGCATATGAGAGAGCGAGAGAGACCGAGAAGGTGGAAGAGAGAGAGTGAGAGAAGTAGACAGAGTGTGATTATGAGTTTCAAAGAAAGAAGGGGTCGGTGAGAAAGATTCAGAAATTGAGTGAGACTTAGAGGGTAAGATTGAGTGAGAGAGTAAGATTGAGTGAGAAAGTAAGATTGAGTGAGAGAGTAAGATTGAGTGAGAGGGTAAGATTGAGTGAGAGGGTAAGATTGAGTGAGACTTAGAGGGTAAGATTGAGTGAGAGAGTAAGATTGAGTGAGACTTAGAGAGTAAGATTGAGGAATTACAAGAACGGGTAAGTGTGTAAGAGAGAGTGTGTAAGTGAGAGTGTGTAACTGTGAGTGTGTGTAACTGAGAGTGTGTAAGTGAGTGTGTGTAACTGTGAGTGTGTAACTGGGAGTGTGTAAGTGAGAGTGTGTAACTGAGAGTGTGTAAGTGAGAGTGTGTAAGTGAGAGTGTGTAACTGAGAGTGTGTAACTGGGAGTGTGTAAGTGAGAGTGTGTAAGTGAGAGTGTGTAACTGAGAGTGTGTAACTGGGAGTGTGTAAGTGAGAGTGTGTAACTGTGAGTGTGTGTAACTGAGAGTGTGTAAGTGAGTGTGTGTAACTGTGAGTGTGTAACTGGGAGTGTGTAAGTGAGAGTGTGTAACTGAGAGTGTGTAAGTGAGAGTGTGTAAGTGAGAGTGTGTAACTGAGAGTGTGTAACTGGGAGTGTGTAAGTGAGAGTGTGTAACTGAGAGTGTGTAACTGGGAGTGTGTAAGTGAGAGTGTGTAACTGTGAGTGTGTGTAACTGAGAGTGTGTAAGTGAGAGTGTGTAACTGAGAGTGTGTAACTGGGAGTGTGTAAGTGAGAGTGTGTAAGTGAGAGTGTGTAAGTGAGAGTGTGTAACTGAGAGTGTGTAACTGGGAGTGTATAAGTGAGAATGTGTAACTGAGAGTGTGTAAGTGAGAGTGTGTAAGGGAGAGTGTGTAACTGAGAGTGTGTAACTGGGAGTGTGTAAGTGAGAGTGTGTAACTGAGAGTGTGTAAGTGAGAGTGTGTAAGTGAGAGTGTGTAACTGAGAGTGTGTAACTGGGAGTGTGTAAGTGAGCGTGTGTAAGTGAGAGTATGTAAGTGAGAGTGTGTAACTGAGAGTGTGTAAGTGAGAGTGTGTAAGTGAGAGTGTGTAACTGAGAGTGTGTAACTGGGAGTGTGTAAGTGAGAGTGTGTAAGTGAGAGTGTGTAAGTGAGAGTGTGTAACTGAGAGTGTGTAACTGGGAGTGTGTAAGTGAGAGTGTGTAAGTGAGAGTGTGTAAGTGAGAGTGTGTAACTGAGAGTGTGTAACTGGGAGTGTGTAATAAAGAGTGTGTAACTGAGAGTGTGTAAGTGAGAGTGTGTAACTGAGAGTGTGTAACTGGGAGTGTGTAAGTGAGAGTGTGTAACTGAGAGTGTGTAACTGGGAGTGTGTAAGTGAGAGTGTGTAACTGAGAGTGTGTAATTGGGAGTGTGTAAGTGAGAGTGTATAAGTGAGAGTGTGTAAGTGAGAGTGTGTAAGTGAGAGTGTGTAACTGAAAGTGTGTAAGTGAGAGTGTGTAACTGAGAGTGTGTAATTGGGAGTGTGTAAGTGAGAGTGTGTAAGTGAGAGTGTGTAAGTGAGAGTGTGTAACTGAGAGTATGTAACTGGGAGTGTGTAAGTGAGAATGTGTAAGTGAGAGTGTGTAAGTGAGAGTGTGTAAGTGAGAGTGTGTAACTGGGAGTGTGAAAGTGAGAGTGTGTAAGTGAGAGTGTGTAAGTGAGAGTGTGTAAGTGAGAGTGTGTAACTGGGAGTGTGTAATAAAGAGTGTGTAACTGAGAGTGTGTAAGTGAGAGTGTGTAAGTAAGAGTGTGTAAGTGAGAGTGTGTAAGTGAGAGTGTGTAAGTGAGAGTGTGTAAGTGAGAGTGTTTAACTGAGAGTGTGTAAGTGAGATTGTGTAAGTGAGAGTGTGTAAGTGAGAGTGTGTAACTGAGAGTGTGTAACTGAGAGTGTGTAACTGAGAGTGTGTAAGTGAGAGTGTGTAACTGAGAGTGTGTAACTGAGAGTGTGTAAGTGAGAGTGTGTAACTGAGAGTGTGTAATTGAGAGTGTGTAAGTGAGAGTGTGTAAGTGAGAGTGTGTAAGTGAGAGTGTGTAAGTGAAAGTGTGTAAGTGAGAGTGTGTAAGTGAGAGTGTGTAACTGAGAGTGTGTAAGTGAGAGTGTGTAATTGAGAGTCTGTAAGTGAGAGTGTGTAAGTGAGAGTGTGTAACTGAGAGTGTGTAACTGAGAGTGTGTAAGTATGAGTGTGTAACTGAGAGTGTGTAACTGAGAGTGTGTAACTGAGAGTGTGTAACTGTGAGTGTGTGTAAGTGAGAGTGTGTAAGTGAGAGTGTGTAAGTGAGAGTGCGTAAGTGAGAGTGTGTAAGTGAGAGTGTGTAAGAGAGAGTGTGTAAGTGAGAGTGTGTAAGTGAGATTGTGTAAGTGAGAGTGTGTAACTGGGAGTGTGTGTAACTGAGAGTGTGTAAGTGAGAGTGTGTAAGTGAGAGTGTGTAACAGAGTGTGTAAGTGAGAGTGTGTAAGTGAGAGTGTGTAAGTGAGAGTGTGTAACTGGGAGTGTGTAAGTGAGAGTGTGTAAGTGAGAGTGTGTAACTTAGAGTGTATAACTGTGAGTGTGTGTAACTGAGAGTGTGTAACTGAGAGTGTGTAACTGTGAGTGTGTGTAACTGAGAGTGTGTAAGTGAGAGTGTGTAACTGAGAGTCTGTAAGTGAGAATGTGTAACTGAGAGTGTGTATCTGGGAGTGTGTAAGTGAGAGTGTGTATGTGAGAGTGTGTTACTGAGAGTGTGTAAGTGAGAGTGTGTAAGTGAGAGTGTGTAACCGAGAGTGTGTGTAACTGGGAGTGTGTAAGTGAGAGTGTGTAACTGTGAGTGTGTCTAACTGAGAGTGTGTAAGTGAGAGTGTGTAACTGAGAGTGTGTAACTGGGAGTGTGTAAGTGAGAGTGTGTAAGTGAGAGTGTGTAACTGAGAGTGTGTAACTGGGGGTGTGTAGGTGAGAGGTTGTAAGTGAGAGTGTGTAAGTGAGAGTGTGTAACTGAGAGTGTGTAACTGGGAGTGTGTAATAAAGGGTGTGTAACTGAGAGTGTGTAAGTGAGAGTGTGTAACTGAGAGTGTTTAACTGGGAGTGTGTAAGTGAGAGTGTGTAACTGAGAGTGTGTAACTGGGAGTGTGTAAGTGACAGTGTGTAACTGAGAGTGTGTAACTGAGAGTGTGTAACTGGGAGTGTGTAAGTGAGAGTGTGTGAGTGAGAGTGTGTAACTGAGAGTGTGTAACTGGGAGTGTGTAAGCGAGAGTGTGTAACTGAGAGTGTGTAAGTGAGAGTGTGTAACTGAGAGTGTGTAAGTGAGAGTGTGTAACTGAGAGTGTGTAACTGGGAGTGTGTAAGTGAGAGTGTGTAAGTGAGAGTGTGTAAGTGAGAGTGTGTAAGTGAGAGTGTGTAAGTGAGAGTGTGTAACTGGGAGTGTGTAGGTGAGATTGTGTAAGTGAGAGTGTGTAAGTGAGAGTGTGTAACTGAGAGTGTGTAACTGGGAGTGTATAAGTGAGAATGTGTAACTGAGAGTGTGTAAGCGAGAGTGTGTAAGGGAGAGTGTGTAACTGAGAGTGTGTAAGTGAGCGTGTGTAAGTGAGCGTATGTAAGTGAGAGTGTGTAACTGAGAGTGTGTAAGTGAGAGTGTGTAAGTGAGAGTGTGTAAGTGAGAGTGTGTAAGTGAGAGTGTGTAAGTGAGAGTGTGTAACTGAGAGTGTGTAACTGGGAGTGTGTAAGTGAGAGTGTGTAAGTGAGAGTGTGTAAGTGAGAGTGTGTAACTGAGAGTGTGTAACTGGGAGTGTGTAATAAAGAGTGTGTAACTGAGAGTGTGTAACTGAGAGTGTGTAACTGGGAGTGTGTAAGTGAGAGTGTGTAACTGAGAGTGTGTAACTGGGAGTGTGTAAGTGAGAGTGTGTAACTGAGAGTGTGTAAGTGAGTGTGTGTAACTGTGAGTGTGTAACTGGGAGTGTGTAAGTGAGAGTGTGTAACTGAGAGTGTGTAAGTGAGAGTGTGTAAGTGAGAGTGTGTAACTGAGAGTGTGTAACTGGGAGTGTGTAAGTGAGAGTGTGTAAGTGAGAGTGTGTAACTGAGAGTGTGTAACTGGGAGTGTGTAAGTGAGAGTGTGTAACTGTGAGTGTGTGTAACTGAGAGTGTGTAAGTGAGTGTGTGTAACTGTGAGTGTGTAACTGGGAGTGTGTAAGTGAGAGTGTGTAACTGAGAGTGTGTAAGTGAGAGTGTGTAAGTGAGAGTGTGTAACTGAGAGTGTGTAACTGGGAGTGTGTAAGTGAGAGTGTGTAAGTGAGAGTGTGTAACTGAGAGTGTGTAACTGGGAGTGTGTAAGTGAGAGTGTGTAACTGTGAGTGTGTGTAACTGAGAGTGTGTAAGTGAGAGTGTGTAACTGAGAGTGTGTAACTGGGAGTGTGTAAGTGAGAGTGTGTAAGTGAGAGTGTGTAAGTGAGAGTGTGTAACTGAGAGTGTGTAACTGGGAGTGTATAAGTGAGAATGTGTAACTGAGAGTGTGTAAGTGAGAGTGTGTAAGGGAGAGTGTGTAACTGAGAGTGTGTAACTGGGAGTGTGTAAGTGAGAGTGTGTAACTGAGAGTGTGTAAGTGAGAGTGTGTAAGTGAGAGTGTGTAACTGAGAGTGTGTAACTGGGAGTGTGTAAGTGAGCGTGTGTAAGTGAGAGTATGTAAGTGAGAGTGTGTAACTGAGAGTGTGTAAGTGAGAGTGTGTAAGTGAGAGTGTGTAACTGAGAGTGTGTAACTGGGAGTGTGTAAGTGAGAGTGTGTAAGTGAGAGTGTGTAAGTGAGAGTGTGTAACTGAGAGTGTGTAACTGGGAGTGTGTAAGTGAGAGTGTGTAAGTGAGAGTGTGTAAGTGAGAGTGTGTAACTGAGAGTGTGTAACTGGGAGTGTGTAATAAAGAGTGTGTAACTGAGAGTGTGTAAGTGAGAGTGTGTAACTGAGAGTGTGTAACTGGGAGTGTGTAAGTGAGAGTGTGTAACTGAGAGTGTGTAACTGGGAGTGTGTAAGTGAGAGTGTGTAACTGAGAGTGTGTAATTGGGAGTGTGTAAGTGAGAGTGTATAAGTGAGAGTGTGTAAGTGAGAGTGTGTAAGTGAGAGTGTGTAACTGAAAGTGTGTAAGTGAGAGTGTGTAACTGAGAGTGTGTAATTGGGAGTGTGTAAGTGAGAGTGTGTAAGTGAGAGTGTGTAAGTGAGAGTGTGTAACTGAGAGTATGTAACTGGGAGTGTGTAAGTGAGAATGTGTAAGTGAGAGTGTGTAAGTGAGAGTGTGTAACTGGGAGTGTGAAAGTGAGAGTGTGTAAGTGAGAGTGTGTAAGTGAGAGTGTGTAAGTGAGAGTGTGTAACTGGGAGTGTGTAATAAAGAGTGTGTAACTGAGAGTGTGTAAGTGAGAGTGTGTAAGTAAGAGTGTGTAAGTGAGAGTGTGTAAGTGAGAGTGTGTAAGTGAGAGTGTTTAACTGAGAGTGTGTAAGTGAGATTGTGTAAGTGAGAGTGTGTAAGTGAGAGTGTGTAACTGAGAGTGTGTAACTGAGAGTGTGTAACTGAGAGTGTGTAAGTGAGAGTGTGTAACTGAGAGTGTGTAACTGAGAGTGTGTAAGTGAGAGTGTGTAACTGAGAGTGTGTAATTGAGAGTGTGTAAGTGAGAGTGTGTAAGTGAGAGTGTGTAAGTGAGAGTGTGTAAGTGAAAGTGTGTAAGTGAGAGTGTGTAAGTGAGAGTGTGTAACTGAGAGTGTGTAAGTGAGAGTGTGTAATTGAGAGTCTGTAAGTGAGAGTGTGTAAGTGAGAGTGTGTAACTGAGAGTGTGTAACTGAGAGTGTGTAAGTATGAGTGTGTAACTGAGAGTGTGTAACTGAGAGTGTGTAACTGAGAGTGTGTAACTGTGAGTGTGTGTAAGTGAGAGTGTGTAAGTGAGAGTGTGTAAGTGAGAGTGCGTAAGTGAGAGTGTGTAAGTGAGAGTGTGTAAGAGAGAGTGTGTAAGTGAGAGTGTGTAAGTGAGATTGTGTAAGTGAGAGTGTGTAACTGGGAGTGTGTGTAACTGAGAGTGTGTAAGTGAGAGTGTGTAAGTGAGAGTGTGTAACAGAGTGTGTAAGTGAGAGTGTGTAAGTGAGAGTGTGTAAGTGAGAGTGTGTAACTGGGAGTGTGTAAGTGAGAGTGTGTAAGTGAGAGTGTGTAACTTAGAGTGTATAACTGTGAGTGTGTGTAACTGAGAGTGTGTAACTGAGAGTGTGTAACTGTGAGTGTGTGTAACTGAGAGTGTGTAAGTGAGAGTGTGTAACTGAGAGTCTGTAAGTGAGAATGTGTAACTGAGAGTGTGTATCTGGGAGTGTGTAAGTGAGAGTGTGTATGTGAGAGTGTGTTACTGAGAGTGTGTAAGTGAGAGTGTGTAAGTGAGAGTGTGTAACCGAGAGTGTGTGTAACTGGGAGTGTGTAAGTGAGAGTGTGTAACTGTGAGTGTGTCTAACTGAGAGTGTGTAAGTGAGAGTGTGTAACTGAGAGTGTGTAACTGGGAGTGTGTAAGTGAGAGTGTGTAAGTGAGAGTGTGTAACTGAGAGTGTGTAACTGGGGGTGTGTAGGTGAGAGTGTGTAAGTGAGAGTGTGTAAGTGAGAGTGTGTAACTGAGAGTGTGTAACTGGGAGTGTGTAATAAAGGGTGTGTAACTGAGAGTGTGTAAGTGAGAGTGTGTAACTGAGAGTGTTTAACTGGGAGTGTGTAAGTGAGAGTGTGTAACTGAGAGTGTGTAACTGGGAGTGTGTAAGTGACAGTGTGTAACTGAGAGTGTGTAACTGGAAGTGTGTAAGTGAGAGTGTGTAAGTGAGAGTGTGTAACTGAGAGTGTGTAACTGGGAGTGTGTAAGTGAGAGTGTGTGAGTGAGAGTGTGTAACTGAGAGTGTGTAACTGGGAGTGTGTAAGCGAGAGTGTGTAACTGAGAGTGTGTAAGTGAGAGTGTGTAACTGAGAGTGTGTAAGTGAGAGTGTGTAACTGAGAGTGTGTAACTGGGAGTGTGTAAGTGAGAGTGTGTAAGTGAGAGTGTGTAAGTGAGAGTGTGTAAGTGAGAGTGTGTAAGTGAGAGTGTGTAACTGGGAGTGTGTAGGTGAGATTGTGTAAGTGAGAGTGTGTAAGTGAGAGTGTGTAACTGAGAGTGTGTAACTGGGAGTGTATAAGTGAGAATGTGTAACTGAGAGTGTGTAAGCGAGAGTGTGTAAGGGAGAGTGTGTAACTGAGAGTGTGTAAGTGAGCGTGTGTAAGTGAGCGTATGTAAGTGAGAGTGTGTAACTGAGAGTGTGTAAGTGAGAGTGTGTAAGTGAGAGTGTGTAAGTGAGAGTGTGTAAGTGAGAGTGTGTAAGTGAGAGTGTGTAACTGAGAGTGTGTAACTGGGAGTGTGTAAGTGAGAGTGTGTAAGTGAGAGTGTGTAAGTGAGAGTGTGTAACTGAGAGTGTGTAACTGGGAGTGTGTAATAAAGAGTGTGTAACTGAGAGTGTGTAACTGAGAGTGTGTAACTGGGAGTGTGTAAGTGAGAGTGTGTAACTGAGAGTGTGTAACTGGGAGTGTGTAAGTGAGAGTGTGTAACTGAGAGTGTGTAACTGGGAGTGTGTAAGTGAGAGTGTGTAAGTGAGAGTGTGTAACTGAGAGTGTGTAAGTGAGAGTGTGCAAGTGAGAGTGTGTAAGTGAGAGTGTGTAAGTGAGAGTGTGTAACTGAGTGTGTCTAACTGAGAGTTTGTAAGTGAGAGTGTGTAACTGAGAGTGTGTAACTGGGAGTGTGTAAGTGAGAGTGTGTAACTGAGAGTTTGTAAGTGAGATGTGTAAGTGGGAGTGCGTAAGTGAGAGTGTGTAACTGAGAGTGTGTAAGTGAGAGTGTGTTACTGAGAGTGTGTAAGTGAGAGTGTGTAACTGAGAGTGTGTAAGTGAGAGTGTGTAAGTGAGAGTGTGTAACTGAGAGTGTGTAACTGGGAGTGTGTAAGTGAGAGTGTGTAGGTGAGAGTGTGTAAGTGAGAGTGTGTAACTGAGAGTGTGTAACTGGGAGAGTGTAACTGAGAGTGTGTAACTGTGAGTGTGTGTAACTGAGAGTGTGTAAGTGAGAGTGTGTAACTGAGAGTGTGTAAGTGAGAGTGTGTAACTGAGAGTGTGTATCTGGGAGTGTGTAAGTGAGAGTGTGTATCTGAGAGTGTGTAACTGAGAGTGTGTAACTGAGAGTGTGTAACTGGGAGTGTGTAAGTGAGAGTGTGTAAGTGAGAGTGTGTAGGTGAGAGTGTGTAAGTGAGAGTGTGTAGGTGAGAGTGTGTAACTGAGAGTGTGTAACTGGGAGTGTGTAAGTGAGAGTGTGTAAGTGAGAGTGTGTATGTGAGAGTGTGTAACTGAGAGTGTGTAACTGAGAGTGTGTAACTGAGAGTGTGTAAGTGAGAGTGTGTAACTGAGAGTGTGTAACTGGGAGTGTGTAAGTGAGAGTGTTCAAGTGAGAGTGTGTAAGTGAGAGTGTGTAACTGAGAGTGTGTAACTGGGGGTGTGTAGGTGAGAGTGTGTAAGTGAGAGTGTGTAAGTGAGAGTGTGTAACTGAGAGTGTGTAACTGGGAGTGTGTAATAAAGGGTGTGTAACTGAGAGTGTGTAGGTGAGAGTGTGTAACTGAGAGTGTGTAACTGGGAGTGTGTAAGTGAGAGTGTGTAACTGAGAGTGTGTAACTGGGAGTGTGTAAGTGAGAGTGTGTAACTGAGAGTGTGTAACTGGAAGTGTGTAAGTGAGAGTGTGTAAGTGAGAGTGTGTAACTGAGAGTGTGTAACTGGGAGTGTGTAAGTGAGAGTGTGTGAGTGAGAGTGTGTAACTGAGAGTGTGTAACTGGGAGTGTGTAAGCGAGATTGTGTAACTGAGAGTGTGTAAGTGAGAGTGTGTAACTGAGAGTGTGTAAGTGAGAGTGTGTAACTGAGAGTGTGTAACTGGGAGTGTGTAAGTGAGAGTGTGTAAGTGAGAGTGTGTAAGTGAGAGTGTGTAAGTGAGAGTGTGTAAGTGAGAGTGTGTAACTGGGAGTGTGTAGGTGTGATTGTGTAAATGAGAGTGTGTAAGTGAGAGTGTGTAACTGAGAGTGTGTAACTGGGAGTGTATAAGTGAGAATGTGTAACTGAGAGTGTGTAAGCGAGAGTGTGTAAGGGAGAGTGTGTAACTGAGAGTGTGTAAGGGAGCGTGTGTAAGTGAGCGTGTGTAAGTGAGAGTATGTAAGTGAGAGTGTGTAACTGAGAGTGTGTAAGTGAGAGTGTGTAAGTGAGAGTGTGTAAGTGAGAGTGTGTAAGTGAGAGTGTGTAAGTGAGAGTGTGTAACTGAGAGTGTGTAACTGGGAGTGTGTAAGTGAGAGTGTGTAATTGAGAGTGTGTAAGTGAGAGTGTGTAACTGAGAGTGTGTAACTGGGAGTGTGTAATAAAGAGTGTGTAACTGAGACTGTGTAACTGAGAGTGTGTAACTGGGAGTGTGTAAGTGAGAGTGTGTAACTGAGAGTGTGTAACTGGGAGTGTGTAAGTGAGAGTGTGTAACTGAGAGTGTGTAACTGGGAGTGTGTAAGTGAGAGTGTGTAAGTGAGAGTGTGTAACTGAGAGTGTGTAAGTGAGAGTGTGCAAGTGAGAGTGTGTAAGTGAGAGTGTGTAAGTGAGAGTGTGTAACTGAGAGTGTGTAACTGGGAGTGTGTAAGTGAGAGTGTGTAACTGAGAGTGGGTAAGTGAGAGTGTGTAACTGAGAGTGTGTAATTGGGAGTGTGTAAGTGAGAGTGTGTAAGTGAGAGTGTGTAACTGAGAGTATGTAACTGGGAGTGTGTAAGTGAGAATGTGTAAGTGAGAGTGTGTAAGTGAGAGTGTGTAAGTGAAAGTGTGTAACTGAGAGTGTGAAAGTGAGAGTGTGTAAGTGAGAGTGTGTAAGTGAGAGTGTGTAACTGGGAGTGTGTAATAAAGAGTGTGTAACTGAGAGTGTGTAAGTGAGAGTGTGTAAGTGAGAGTGTGTAAGTGAGAGTGTGTAACTGAGAGTGTGTAAGTGAGAGTGTGCAAGTGAGAGTGTGTAAGTGAGAGTGTGTAAGTGAGAGTGTGTAACTGAGTGTGTCTAACTGAGAGTTTGTAAGTGAGAGTGTGTAACTGAGAGTGTGTAACTGGGAGTGTGTAAGTGAGAGTGTGTAACTGAGAGTTTGTAAGTGAGATGTGTAAGTGGGAGTGCGTAAGTGAGAGTGTGTAACTGAGAGTGTGTAAGTGAGAGTGTGTTACTGAGAGTGTGTAAGTGAGAGTGTGTAACTGAGAGTGTGTAAGTGAGAGTGTGTAAGTGAGAGTGTGTAACTGAGAGTGTGTAACTGGGAGTGTGTAAGTGAGAGTGTGTAGGTGAGAGTGTGTAAGTGAGAGTGTGTAACTGAGAGTGTGTAACTGGGAGAGTGTAACTGAGAGTGTGTAACTGTGAGTGTGTGTAACTGAGAGTGTGTAAGTGAGAGTGTGTAACTGAGAGTGTGTAAGTGAGAGTGTGTAACTGAGAGTGTGTATCTGGGAGTGTGTAAGTGAGAGTGTGTATCTGAGAGTGTGTAACTGAGAGTGTGTAACTGAGAGTGTGTAACTGGGAGTGTGTAAGTGAGAGTGTGTAAGTGAGAGTGTGTAGGTGAGAGTGTGTAAGTGAGAGTGTGTAGGTGAGAGTGTGTAACTGAGAGTGTGTAACTGGGAGTGTGTAAGTGAGAGTGTGTAAGTGAGAGTGTGTATGTGAGAGTGTGTAACTGAGAGTGTGTAACTGAGAGTGTGTAACTGAGAGTGTGTAAGTGAGAGTGTGTAACTGAGAGTGTGTAACTGGGAGTGTGTAAGTGAGAGTGTTCAAGTGAGAGTGTGTAAGTGAGAGTGTGTAACTGAGAGTGTGTAACTGGGGGTGTGTAGGTGAGAGTGTGTAAGTGAGAGTGTGTAAGTGAGAGTGTGTAACTGAGAGTGTGTAACTGGGAGTGTGTAATAAAGGGTGTGTAACTGAGAGTGTGTAGGTGAGAGTGTGTAACTGAGAGTGTGTAACTGGGAGTGTGTAAGTGAGAGTGTGTAACTGAGAGTGTGTAACTGGGAGTGTGTAAGTGAGAGTGTGTAACTGAGAGTGTGTAACTGGAAGTGTGTAAGTGAGAGTGTGTAAGTGAGAGTGTGTAACTGAGAGTGTGTAACTGGGAGTGTGTAAGTGAGAGTGTGTGAGTGAGAGTGTGTAACTGAGAGTGTGTAACTGGGAGTGTGTAAGCGAGATTGTGTAACTGAGAGTGTGTAAGTGAGAGTGTGTAACTGAGAGTGTGTAAGTGAGAGTGTGTAACTGAGAGTGTGTAACTGGGAGTGTGTAAGTGAGAGTGTGTAAGTGAGAGTGTGTAAGTGAGAGTGTGTAAGTGAGAGTGTGTAAGTGAGAGTGTGTAACTGGGAGTGTGTAGGTGTGATTGTGTAAATGAGAGTGTGTAAGTGAGAGTGTGTAACTGAGAGTGTGTAACTGGGAGTGTATAAGTGAGAATGTGTAACTGAGAGTGTGTAAGCGAGAGTGTGTAAGGGAGAGTGTGTAACTGAGAGTGTGTAAGGGAGCGTGTGTAAGTGAGCGTGTGTAAGTGAGAGTATGTAAGTGAGAGTGTGTAACTGAGAGTGTGTAAGTGAGAGTGTGTAAGTGAGAGTGTGTAAGTGAGAGTGTGTAAGTGAGAGTGTGTAAGTGAGAGTGTGTAACTGAGAGTGTGTAACTGGGAGTGTGTAAGTGAGAGTGTGTAATTGAGAGTGTGTAAGTGAGAGTGTGTAACTGAGAGTGTGTAACTGGGAGTGTGTAATAAAGAGTGTGTAACTGAGACTGTGTAACTGAGAGTGTGTAACTGGGAGTGTGTAAGTGAGAGTGTGTAACTGAGAGTGTGTAACTGGGAGTGTGTAAGTGAGAGTGTGTAACTGAGAGTGTGTAACTGGGAGTGTGTAAGTGAGAGTGTGTAAGTGAGAGTGTGTAACTGAGAGTGTGTAAGTGAGAGTGTGCAAGTGAGAGTGTGTAAGTGAGAGTGTGTAAGTGAGAGTGTGTAACTGAGTGTGTCTAACTGAGAGTTTGTAAGTGAGAGTGTGTAACTGAGAGTGTGTAACTGGGAGTGTGTAAGTGAGAGTGTGTAACTGAGAGTTTGTAAGTGAGATGTGTAAGTGGGAGTGCGTAAGTGAGAGTGTGTAACTGAGAGTGTGTAAGTGAGAGTGTGTTACTGAGAGTGTGTAAGTGAGAGTGTGTAACTGAGAGTGTGTAAGTGAGAGTGTGTAAGTGAGAGTGTGTAACTGAGAGTGTGTAACTGGGAGTGTGTAAGTGAGAGTGTGTAGGTGAGAGTGTGTAAGTGAGAGTGTGTAACTGAGAGTGTGTAACTGGGAGAGTGTAACTGAGAGTGTGTAACTGTGAGTGTGTGTAACTGAGAGTGTGTAAGTGAGAGTGTGTAACTGAGAGTGTGTAAGTGAGAGTGTGTAACTGAGAGTGTGTATCTGGGAGTGTGTAAGTGAGAGTGTGTATCTGAGAGTGTGTAACTGAGAGTGTGTAACTGAGAGTGTGTAACTGGGAGTGTGTAAGTGAGAGTGTGTAAGTGAGAGTGTGTAGGTGAGAGTGTGTAAGTGAGAGTGTGTAGGTGAGAGTGTGTAACTGAGAGTGTGTAACTGGGAGTGTGTAAGTGAGAGTGTGTAAGTGAGAGTGTGTATGTGAGAGTGTGTAACTGAGAGTGTGTAACTGAGAGTGTGTAACTGAGAGTGTGTAAGTGAGAGTGTGTAACTGAGAGTGTGTAACTGGGAGTGTGTAAGTGAGAGTGTTCAAGTGAGAGTGTGTAAGTGAGAGTGTGTAACTGAGAGTGTGTAACTGGGGGTGTGTAGGTGAGAGTGTGTAAGTGAGAGTGTGTAAGTGAGAGTGTGTAACTGAGAGTGTGTAACTGGGAGTGTGTAATAAAGGGTGTGTAACTGAGAGTGTGTAGGTGAGAGTGTGTAACTGAGAGTGTGTAACTGGGAGTGTGTAAGTGAGAGTGTGTAACTGAGAGTGTGTAACTGGGAGTGTGTAAGTGAGAGTGTGTAACTGAGAGTGTGTAACTGGAAGTGTGTAAGTGAGAGTGTGTAAGTGAGAGTGTGTAACTGAGAGTGTGTAACTGGGAGTGTGTAAGTGAGAGTGTGTGAGTGAGAGTGTGTAACTGAGAGTGTGTAACTGGGAGTGTGTAAGCGAGATTGTGTAACTGAGAGTGTGTAAGTGAGAGTGTGTAACTGAGAGTGTGTAAGTGAGAGTGTGTAACTGAGAGTGTGTAACTGGGAGTGTGTAAGTGAGAGTGTGTAAGTGAGAGTGTGTAAGTGAGAGTGTGTAAGTGAGAGTGTGTAAGTGAGAGTGTGTAACTGGGAGTGTGTAGGTGTGATTGTGTAAATGAGAGTGTGTAAGTGAGAGTGTGTAACTGAGAGTGTGTAACTGGGAGTGTATAAGTGAGAATGTGTAACTGAGAGTGTGTAAGCGAGAGTGTGTAAGGGAGAGTGTGTAACTGAGAGTGTGTAAGGGAGCGTGTGTAAGTGAGCGTGTGTAAGTGAGAGTATGTAAGTGAGAGTGTGTAACTGAGAGTGTGTAAGTGAGAGTGTGTAAGTGAGAGTGTGTAAGTGAGAGTGTGTAAGTGAGAGTGTGTAAGTGAGAGTGTGTAACTGAGAGTGTGTAACTGGGAGTGTGTAAGTGAGAGTGTGTAATTGAGAGTGTGTAAGTGAGAGTGTGTAACTGAGAGTGTGTAACTGGGAGTGTGTAATAAAGAGTGTGTAACTGAGACTGTGTAACTGAGAGTGTGTAACTGGGAGTGTGTAAGTGAGAGTGTGTAACTGAGAGTGTGTAACTGGGAGTGTGTAAGTGAGAGTGTGTAACTGAGAGTGTGTAACTGGGAGTGTGTAAGTGAGAGTGTGTAAGTGAGAGTGTGTAACTGAGAGTGTGTAAGTGAGAGTGTGCAAGTGAGAGTGTGTAAGTGAGAGTGTGTAAGTGAGAGTGTGTAACTGAGAGTGTGTAACTGGGAGTGTGTAAGTGAGAGTGTGTAACTGAGAGTGGGTAAGTGAGAGTGTGTAACTGAGAGTGTGTAATTGGGAGTGTGTAAGTGAGAGTGTGTAAGTGAGAGTGTGTAACTGAGAGTATGTAACTGGGAGTGTGTAAGTGAGAATGTGTAAGTGAGAGTGTGTAAGTGAGAGTGTGTAAGTGAAAGTGTGTAACTGAGAGTGTGAAAGTGAGAGTGTGTAAGTGAGAGTGTGTAAGTGAGAGTGTGTAACTGGGAGTGTGTAATAAAGAGTGTGTAACTGAGAGTGTGTAAGTGAGAGTGTGTAAGTGAGAGTGTGTAAGTGAGAGTGTGTAACTGAGAGTGTGTAAGTGAGAGTGTGCAAGTGAGAGTGTGTAAGTGAGAGTGTGTAAGTGAGAGTGTGTAACTGAGTGTGTCTAACTGAGAGTTTGTAAGTGAGAGTGTGTAACTGAGAGTGTGTAACTGGGAGTGTGTAAGTGAGAGTGTGTAACTGAGAGTTTGTAAGTGAGATGTGTAAGTGGGAGTGCGTAAGTGAGAGTGTGTAACTGAGAGTGTGTAAGTGAGAGTGTGTTACTGAGAGTGTGTAAGTGAGAGTGTGTAACTGAGAGTGTGTAAGTGAGAGTGTGTAAGTGAGAGTGTGTAACTGAGAGTGTGTAACTGGGAGTGTGTAAGTGAGAGTGTGTAGGTGAGAGTGTGTAAGTGAGAGTGTGTAACTGAGAGTGTGTAACTGGGAGAGTGTAACTGAGAGTGTGTAACTGTGAGTGTGTGTAACTGAGAGTGTGTAAGTGAGAGTGTGTAACTGAGAGTGTGTAAGTGAGAGTGTGTAACTGAGAGTGTGTATCTGGGAGTGTGTAAGTGAGAGTGTGTATCTGAGAGTGTGTAACTGAGAGTGTGTAACTGAGAGTGTGTAACTGGGAGTGTGTAAGTGAGAGTGTGTAAGTGAGAGTGTGTAGGTGAGAGTGTGTAAGTGAGAGTGTGTAGGTGAGAGTGTGTAACTGAGAGTGTGTAACTGGGAGTGTGTAAGTGAGAGTGTGTAAGTGAGAGTGTGTATGTGAGAGTGTGTAACTGAGAGTGTGTAACTGAGAGTGTGTAACTGAGAGTGTGTAAGTGAGAGTGTGTAACTGAGAGTGTGTAACTGGGAGTGTGTAAGTGAGAGTGTTCAAGTGAGAGTGTGTAAGTGAGAGTGTGTAACTGAGAGTGTGTAACTGGGGGTGTGTAGGTGAGAGTGTGTAAGTGAGAGTGTGTAAGTGAGAGTGTGTAACTGAGAGTGTGTAACTGGGAGTGTGTAATAAAGGGTGTGTAACTGAGAGTGTGTAGGTGAGAGTGTGTAACTGAGAGTGTGTAACTGGGAGTGTGTAAGTGAGAGTGTGTAACTGAGAGTGTGTAACTGGGAGTGTGTAAGTGAGAGTGTGTAACTGAGAGTGTGTAACTGGAAGTGTGTAAGTGAGAGTGTGTAAGTGAGAGTGTGTAACTGAGAGTGTGTAACTGGGAGTGTGTAAGTGAGAGTGTGTGAGTGAGAGTGTGTAACTGAGAGTGTGTAACTGGGAGTGTGTAAGCGAGATTGTGTAACTGAGAGTGTGTAAGTGAGAGTGTGTAACTGAGAGTGTGTAAGTGAGAGTGTGTAACTGAGAGTGTGTAACTGGGAGTGTGTAAGTGAGAGTGTGTAAGTGAGAGTGTGTAAGTGAGAGTGTGTAAGTGAGAGTGTGTAAGTGAGAGTGTGTAACTGGGAGTGTGTAGGTGTGATTGTGTAAATGAGAGTGTGTAAGTGAGAGTGTGTAACTGAGAGTGTGTAACTGGGAGTGTATAAGTGAGAATGTGTAACTGAGAGTGTGTAAGCGAGAGTGTGTAAGGGAGAGTGTGTAACTGAGAGTGTGTAAGGGAGCGTGTGTAAGTGAGCGTGTGTAAGTGAGAGTATGTAAGTGAGAGTGTGTAACTGAGAGTGTGTAAGTGAGAGTGTGTAAGTGAGAGTGTGTAAGTGAGAGTGTGTAAGTGAGAGTGTGTAAGTGAGAGTGTGTAACTGAGAGTGTGTAACTGGGAGTGTGTAAGTGAGAGTGTGTAATTGAGAGTGTGTAAGTGAGAGTGTGTAACTGAGAGTGTGTAACTGGGAGTGTGTAATAAAGAGTGTGTAACTGAGACTGTGTAACTGAGAGTGTGTAACTGGGAGTGTGTAAGTGAGAGTGTGTAACTGAGAGTGTGTAACTGGGAGTGTGTAAGTGAGAGTGTGTAACTGAGAGTGTGTAACTGGGAGTGTGTAAGTGAGAGTGTGTAAGTGAGAGTGTGTAACTGAGAGTGTGTAAGTGAGAGTGTGCAAGTGAGAGTGTGTAAGTGAGAGTGTGTAAGTGAGAGTGTGTAACTGAGAGTGTGTAACTGGGAGTGTGTAAGTGAGAGTGTGTAACTGAGAGTGGGTAAGTGAGAGTGTGTAACTGAGAGTGTGTAATTGGGAGTGTGTAAGTGAGAGTGTGTAAGTGAGAGTGTGTAACTGAGAGTATGTAACTGGGAGTGTGTAAGTGAGAATGTGTAAGTGAGAGTGTGTAAGTGAGAGTGTGTAAGTGAAAGTGTGTAACTGAGAGTGTGAAAGTGAGAGTGTGTAAGTGAGAGTGTGTAAGTGAGAGTGTGTAACTGGGAGTGTGTAATAAAGAGTGTGTAACTGAGAGTGTGTAAGTGAGAGTGTGTAAGTGAGAGTGTGTAAGTGAGAGTGTGTAAGTGAGAGTGTGTAAGTGAGAGTGTGTAAGTGAGAGTGTGTAACTGAGAGTGTGTAAGTGAGATTGTGTAAGTGAGAGTGTGTAACTGAGAGTGTGCAAGTGAGAGTGTGTAACTGAGAGTGTGTAACTGAGAGTGTGTAAGTGAGAGTGTGTAACTGAGAGTGTATAATTGAGAGTGTGTAAGTGAGAGTGTGTAAGTGAGAGTGTGTAAGTGAAAGTGTGTAAGTGAGAGTGTGTAACTGGGAGTGTGTAAGTGAGAGTGTGTAAGTGAGAGTATGTAAGTGAGAGTGTGTAAGTGAGAGTGTGTAACTGAGAGTGTGTAACTGAGAGTGTGTAAGTGTGAGTGTGTAAATGAGAGTGTGTAACTGAGAGTGTGTGTAAGTGAGAGTGTGTAACTGTGAGTGTGTGTAAGTGAGAGTGTGTAAGTGAGATTGTGTAAGTGAGAGTGCGTAAGTGAGAGTGTGTAAGTGAGAGTGTGTAAGTGAGAGTGTGTAAGTGAGAGTGTGTAAGTGAGATTGTGTAAGTGAGAGTGTGTAACTGTGAGTGTGTGTAACTGAGAGTTTGTAAGTGAGATTGTGTAAGTGAGAGTGTGTAACTGAGAGTGTGTAAGTGAGAGTGTGTAAGTGAGAGTGTGTAAGTGAGAGTGTGTAACTGGGAGTGTGTAAGTGAGAGTGTGTAAGTGAGAGTGTGTAACTGAGAGTGTATAACTGTGAGTGTGTGTAACTGAGAGTGTGTAAGTGAGAGTGTGTAACTGAGAGTGTGTAAGTGAGAGTGTGTAACTGAGAGTGTGTATCTGGGAGTGTGTAAGTGAGAGTGTGTAACTGAGAGTATGTAACTGGGAGTGTGTAAGTGAGAATGTGTAAGTGAGAGTGTGTAAGTGAGAGTGTGTAAGTGAAAGTGTGTAACTGGGAGTGTGAAAGTGAGAGTGTGTAAGTGAGAGTGTGTAAGTGAGAGTGTGTAACTGGGAGTGTGTAATAAAGAGTGTGTAACTGAGAGTGTGTAAGTGAGAGTGTGTAAGTGAGAGTGTGTAAGTGAGAGTGTGTAAGTGAGAGTGTGTAAGTGAGAGTGTGTAAGTGAGAGTGTGTAAGTGAGAGTGTGTAACTGAGAGTGTGTAAGTGAGATTGTGTAAGTGAGAGTGTGTAACTGAGAGTGTGCAAGTGAGAGTGTGTAACTGAGAGTGTGTAACTGAGAGTGTGTAAGTGAGAGTGTGTAACTGAGAGTGTATAATTGAGAGTGTGTAAGTGAGAGTGTGTAAGTGAGAGTGTGTAAGTGAGAGTGTGTAACTGAGAGTGTGTAAGTGAGAGTGTGTAAGTGAGAGTATGTAAGTGAGAGTGTGTAAGTGAGAGTGTGTAACTGAGAGTGTGTAACTGAGAGTGTGTAAGTGTGAGTGTGTAAATGAGAGTGTGTAACTGAGAGTGTGTGTAAGTGAGAGTGTGTAACTGTGAGTGTGTGTAAGTGAGAGTGTGTAAGTGAGATTGTGTAAGTGAGAGTGCGTAAGTGAGAGTGTGTAAGTGAGAGTGTGTAAGTGAGAGTGTGTAAGTGAGAGTGTGTAAGTGAGATTGTGTAAGTGAGAGTGTGTAACTGTGAGTGTGTGTAACTGAGAGTGTGTAAGTGAGATTGTGTAAGTGAGAGTGTGTAACTGAGAGTGTGTAAGTGAGAGTGTGTAAGTGAGAGTGTGTAAGTGAGAGTGTGTAACTGGGAGTGTGTAAGTGAGAGTGTGTAAGTGAGAGTGTGTAAGTGAGAGTGTGTAACTAAGAGTGTGTAACTGCGAGTGTGTGTAACTGAGAGTGTGTAAGTGAGAGTGTGTAACTGAGAGTGTGTAAGTGAGAGTGTGTAACTGAGAGTGTGTATCTGGGAGTGTGTAAGTGAGAGTGTGTATGTGAGAGTGTGTAACTGAGAGTGTGTAAGTGAGAGTGTGTAAGTGAGAGTGTGTAACCGAGAGTGTGTGTAACCGAGGGAGTGTGTAAGTGAGAGTGTGTAACTGTGAGTGTGTAAGTGAGAGTGTGTAACTGTGAGTGTGTAAGTGAGAGTGTGTAAGTGAGAGTGTGTAACTGAGAGTGTGTAACTGGGAGTGTGTAAGTGAGAGTGTGTAACTGGGAGTGTGTAAGTGAGAGTGTGTAACTGAGAGTGTGTAAGTGAGAGTGTGTAAGTGAGAGTGTGTAACTGAGAGTGTGTAACTGGGAGTGTGTAAGTGAGAGTGTGTAACTGAGAGTGTGTAAGTGAGAGTGTGTAACTGAGATTGTGTAAGTGAGAGTGTGTAACTGAGAGTGTGTAAGTGAGAGTGTGTAAGTGAGAGTGTGTAACTGAGAGTGTGTAACTGGGAGTGTGTAAGTGAGAGTGTGTAGGTGAGAGTGTGTAAGTGAGAGTGTGTAACTGAGAATGTGTAACTGGGAGTGTGTAAGTGAGAGTGTGTAAGTGAGAGTGTGTAACTGGGAGTGTGTAAGTGAGAGTGTGTAACTGAGAGTGTGTAAGTGAGAGTGTGTAACTGGGAGTGTGTAAGTGAGAGTGTGTAACTGAGTGTGTGTAAGTGAGAGTGTGTAAGTGAGAGTGTGTAACTGAGAGTGTGTAACTGGGAGTGTGTAAGTGAGAGTGTGTAAGTGAGAGTGTGTAGGTGAGAGTGTGTAAGTGAGAGTGTGTAACTGAGAGTGTGTAACTGGGAGTGTGTAAGTGAGAGTGTGTAAGTGAGAGTGTGTAAATGAGAGTGTGTAGCTGAGAGTGTGTAAGTGAGAGTGTGTAACTGAGAGTGTGTAACTGGGAGTGTGTAAGTGAGAGTGTGTAAGTGAGAGTGTGTAACTGGGAGTGTATAAGTGAGAATGTGTAACTGAGAGTGTGTAAGCGAGAGTGTGTAAGGGAGAGTGTGTAACTGAGAGTGTGTAAGTGAGCGTGTGTAAGTGAGCGTATGTAAGTGAGAGTGTGTAACTGAGAGTGTGTAAGTGAGAGTGTGTAAGTGAGAGTGTGTAAGTGAGAGTGTGTAAGTGAGAGTGTGTAAGTGAGAGTGTGTAACTGAGAGTGTGTAACTGGGAGTGTGTAAGTGAGAGTGTGTAAGTGAGAGTGTGTAAGTGAGAGTGTGTAACTGAGAGTGTGTAACTGGGAGTGTGTAATAAAGAGTGTGTAACTGAGAGTGTGTAACTGAGAGTGTGTAACTGGGAGTGTGTAAGTGAGAGTGTGTAACTGAGAGTGTGTAACTGGGAGTGTGTAAGTGAGAGTGTGTAACTGAGAGTGTGTAACTGGGAGTGTGTAAGTGAGAGTGTGTAAGTGAGAGTGTGTAACTGAGAGTGTGTAAGTGAGAGTGTGCAAGTGAGAGTGTGTAAGTGAGAGTGTGTAAGTGAGAGTGTGTAACTGAGTGTGTCTAACTGAGAGTTTGTAAGTGAGAGTGTGTAACTGAGAGTGTGTAACTGGGAGTGTGTAAGTGAGAGTGTGTAACTGAGAGTTTGTAAGTGAGATGTGTAAGTGGGAGTGCGTAAGTGAGAGTGTGTAACTGAGAGTGTGTAAGTGAGAGTGTGTTACTGAGAGTGTGTAAGTGAGAGTGTGTAACTGAGAGTGTGTAAGTGAGAGTGTGTAAGTGAGAGTGTGTAACTGAGAGTGTGTAACTGGGAGTGTGTAAGTGAGAGTGTGTAGGTGAGAGTGTGTAAGTGAGAGTGTGTAACTGAGAGTGTGTAACTGGGAGAGTGTAACTGAGAGTGTGTAACTGTGAGTGTGTGTAACTGAGAGTGTGTAAGTGAGAGTGTGTAACTGAGAGTGTGTAAGTGAGAGTGTGTAACTGAGAGTGTGTATCTGGGAGTGTGTAAGTGAGAGTGTGTATCTGAGAGTGTGTAACTGAGAGTGTGTAACTGAGAGTGTGTAACTGGGAGTGTGTAAGTGAGAGTGTGTAAGTGAGAGTGTGTAGGTGAGAGTGTGTAAGTGAGAGTGTGTAGGTGAGAGTGTGTAACTGAGAGTGTGTAACTGGGAGTGTGTAAGTGAGAGTGTGTAAGTGAGAGTGTGTATGTGAGAGTGTGTAACTGAGAGTGTGTAACTGAGAGTGTGTAACTGAGAGTGTGTAAGTGAGAGTGTGTAACTGAGAGTGTGTAACTGGGAGTGTGTAAGTGAGAGTGTTCAAGTGAGAGTGTGTAAGTGAGAGTGTGTAACTGAGAGTGTGTAACTGGGGGTGTGTAGGTGAGAGTGTGTAAGTGAGAGTGTGTAAGTGAGAGTGTGTAACTGAGAGTGTGTAACTGGGAGTGTGTAATAAAGGGTGTGTAACTGAGAGTGTGTAGGTGAGAGTGTGTAACTGAGAGTGTGTAACTGGGAGTGTGTAAGTGAGAGTGTGTAACTGAGAGTGTGTAACTGGGAGTGTGTAAGTGAGAGTGTGTAACTGAGAGTGTGTAACTGGAAGTGTGTAAGTGAGAGTGTGTAAGTGAGAGTGTGTAACTGAGAGTGTGTAACTGGGAGTGTGTAAGTGAGAGTGTGTGAGTGAGAGTGTGTAACTGAGAGTGTGTAACTGGGAGTGTGTAAGCGAGATTGTGTAACTGAGAGTGTGTAAGTGAGAGTGTGTAACTGAGAGTGTGTAAGTGAGAGTGTGTAACTGAGAGTGTGTAACTGGGAGTGTGTAAGTGAGAGTGTGTAAGTGAGAGTGTGTAAGTGAGAGTGTGTAAGTGAGAGTGTGTAAGTGAGAGTGTGTAACTGGGAGTGTGTAGGTGTGATTGTGTAAATGAGAGTGTGTAAGTGAGAGTGTGTAACTGAGAGTGTGTAACTGGGAGTGTATAAGTGAGAATGTGTAACTGAGAGTGTGTAAGCGAGAGTGTGTAAGGGAGAGTGTGTAACTGAGAGTGTGTAAGGGAGCGTGTGTAAGTGAGCGTGTGTAAGTGAGAGTATGTAAGTGAGAGTGTGTAACTGAGAGTGTGTAAGTGAGAGTGTGTAAGTGAGAGTGTGTAAGTGAGAGTGTGTAAGTGAGAGTGTGTAAGTGAGAGTGTGTAACTGAGAGTGTGTAACTGGGAGTGTGTAAGTGAGAGTGTGTAATTGAGAGTGTGTAAGTGAGAGTGTGTAACTGAGAGTGTGTAACTGGGAGTGTGTAATAAAGAGTGTGTAACTGAGACTGTGTAACTGAGAGTGTGTAACTGGGAGTGTGTAAGTGAGAGTGTGTAACTGAGAGTGTGTAACTGGGAGTGTGTAAGTGAGAGTGTGTAACTGAGAGTGTGTAACTGGGAGTGTGTAAGTGAGAGTGTGTAAGTGAGAGTGTGTAACTGAGAGTGTGTAAGTGAGAGTGTGCAAGTGAGAGTGTGTAAGTGAGAGTGTGTAAGTGAGAGTGTGTAACTGAGAGTGTGTAACTGGGAGTGTGTAAGTGAGAGTGTGTAACTGAGAGTGGGTAAGTGAGAGTGTGTAACTGAGAGTGTGTAATTGGGAGTGTGTAAGTGAGAGTGTGTAAGTGAGAGTGTGTAACTGAGAGTATGTAACTGGGAGTGTGTAAGTGAGAATGTGTAAGTGAGAGTGTGTAAGTGAGAGTGTGTAAGTGAAAGTGTGTAACTGAGAGTGTGAAAGTGAGAGTGTGTAAGTGAGAGTGTGTAAGTGAGAGTGTGTAACTGGGAGTGTGTAATAAAGAGTGTGTAACTGAGAGTGTGTAAGTGAGAGTGTGTAAGTGAGAGTGTGTAAGTGAGAGTGTGTAAGTGAGAGTGTGTAAGTGAGAGTGTGTAAGTGAGAGTGTGTAACTGAGAGTGTGTAAGTGAGATTGTGTAAGTGAGAGTGTGTAACTGAGAGTGTGCAAGTGAGAGTGTGTAACTGAGAGTGTGTAACTGAGAGTGTGTAAGTGAGAGTGTGTAACTGAGAGTGTATAATTGAGAGTGTGTAAGTGAGAGTGTGTAAGTGAGAGTGTGTAAGTGAAAGTGTGTAAGTGAGAGTGTGTAACTGAGAGTGTGTAAGTGAGAGTGTGTAAGTGAGAGTATGTAAGTGAGAGTGTGTAAGTGAGAGTGTGTAACTGAGAGTGTGTAACTGAGAGTGTGTAAGTGTGAGTGTGTAAATGAGAGTGTGTAACTGAGAGTGTGTGTAAGTGAGAGTGTGTAACTGTGAGTGTGTGTAAGTGAGAGTGTGTAAGTGAGATTGTGTAAGTGAGAGTGCGTAAGTGAGAGTGTGTAAGTGAGAGTGTGTAAGTGAGAGTGTGTAAGTGAGAGTGTGTAAGTGAGATTGTGTAAGTGAGAGTGTGTAACTGTGAGTGTGTGTAACTGAGAGTGTGTAAGTGAGATTGTGTAAGTGAGAGTGTGTAACTGAGAGTGTGTAAGTGAGAGTGTGTAAGTGAGAGTGTGTAAGTGAGAGTGTGTAACTGGGAGTGTGTAAGTGAGAGTGTGTAAGTGAGAGTGTGTAACTGAGAGTGTATAACTGTGAGTGTGTGTAACTGAGAGTGTGTAAGTGAGAGTGTGTAACTGAGAGTGTGTAAGTGAGAGTGTGTAACTGAGAGTGTGTATCTGGGAGTGTGTAAGTGAGAGTGTGTAACTGAGAGTATGTAACTGGGAGTGTGTAAGTGAGAATGTGTAAGTGAGAGTGTGTAAGTGAGAGTGTGTAAGTGAAAGTGTGTAACTGGGAGTGTGAAAGTGAGAGTGTGTAAGTGAGAGTGTGTAAGTGAGAGTGTGTAACTGGGAGTGTGTAATAAAGAGTGTGTAACTGAGAGTGTGTAAGTGAGAGTGTGTAAGTGAGAGTGTGTAAGTGAGAGTGTGTAAGTGAGAGTGTGTAAGTGAGAGTGTGTAAGTGAGAGTGTGTAAGTGAGAGTGTGTAACTGAGAGTGTGTAAGTGAGATTGTGTAAGTGAGAGTGTGTAACTGAGAGTGTGCAAGTGAGAGTGTGTAACTGAGAGTGTGTAACTGAGAGTGTGTAAGTGAGAGTGTGTAACTGAGAGTGTATAATTGAGAGTGTGTAAGTGAGAGTGTGTAAGTGAGAGTGTGTAAGTGAGAGTGTGTAACTGAGAGTGTGTAAGTGAGAGTGTGTAAGTGAGAGTATGTAAGTGAGAGTGTGTAAGTGAGAGTGTGTAACTGAGAGTGTGTAACTGAGAGTGTGTAAGTGTGAGTGTGTAAATGAGAGTGTGTAACTGAGAGTGTGTGTAAGTGAGAGTGTGTAACTGTGAGTGTGTGTAAGTGAGAGTGTGTAAGTGAGATTGTGTAAGTGAGAGTGCGTAAGTGAGAGTGTGTAAGTGAGAGTGTGTAAGTGAGAGTGTGTAAGTGAGAGTGTGTAAGTGAGATTGTGTAAGTGAGAGTGTGTAACTGTGAGTGTGTGTAACTGAGAGTGTGTAAGTGAGATTGTGTAAGTGAGAGTGTGTAACTGAGAGTGTGTAAGTGAGAGTGTGTAAGTGAGAGTGTGTAAGTGAGAGTGTGTAACTGGGAGTGTGTAAGTGAGAGTGTGTAAGTGAGAGTGTGTAAGTGAGAGTGTGTAACTAAGAGTGTGTAACTGTGAGTGTGTGTAACTGAGAGTGTGTAAGTGAGAGTGTGTAACTGAGAGTGTGTAAGTGAGAGTGTGTAACTGAGAGTGTGTATCTGGGAGTGTGTAAGTGAGAGTGTGTATGTGAGAGTGTGTAACTGAGAGTGTGTAAGTGAGAGTGTGTAAGTGAGAGTGTGTAACCGAGAGTGTGTGTAACCGAGGGAGTGTGTAAGTGAGAGTGTGTAACTGTGAGTGTGTAAGTGAGAGTGTGTAACTGTGAGTGTGTAAGTGAGAGTGTGTAAGTGAGAGTGTGTAACTGAGAGTGTGTAACTGGGAGTGTGTAAGTGAGAGTGTGTAACTGGGAGTGTGTAAGTGAGAGTGTGTAACTGAGAGTGTGTAAGTGAGAGTGTGTAAGTGAGAGTGTGTAACTGAGAGTGTGTAACTGGGAGTGTGTAAGTGAGAGTGTGTAACTGAGAGTGTGTAAGTGAGAGTGTGTAACTGAGATTGTGTAAGTGAGAGTGTGTAACTGAGAGTGTGTAAGTGAGAGTGTGTAAGTGAGAGTGTGTAACTGAGAGTGTGTAACTGGGAGTGTGTAAGTGAGAGTGTGTAGGTGAGAGTGTGTAAGTGAGAGTGTGTAACTGAGAATGTGTAACTGGGAGTGTGTAAGTGAGAGTGTGTAAGTGAGAGTGTGTAACTGGGAGTGTGTAAGTGAGAGTGTGTAACTGAGAGTGTGTAAGTGAGAGTGTGTAACTGGGAGTGTGTAAGTGAGAGTGTGTAACTGAGTGTGTGTAAGTGAGAGTGTGTAAGTGAGAGTGTGTAACTGAGAGTGTGTAACTGGGAGTGTGTAAGTGAGAGTGTGTAAGTGAGAGTGTGTAGGTGAGAGTGTGTAAGTGAGAGTGTGTAACTGAGAGTGTGTAACTGGGAGTGTGTAAGTGAGAGTGTGTAAGTGAGAGTGTGTAAATGAGAGTGTGTAGCTGAGAGTGTGTAAGTGAGAGTGTGTAACTGAGAGTGTGTAACTGGGAGTGTGTAAGTGAGAGTGTGTAAGTGAGAGTGTGTAACTGGGAGTGTGTAGGTGAGAGTGTGTAAGTGAGAGTGTGTAAGTGAGAGTGTGTAAATGAGAGTGTGTAACTGGGAGTGTGTAATAAAGGGTGTGTAACTGAGAGTGTGTAAGTGAGAGTGTGTAACTGAGAGTGTGTAACTGGGAGTGTGTAACTGGGAGTGTGTAAGTGAGAGTGTGTAACTGAGAGTGTGTAACTGAGAGTGTGTAAGTGAGAGTGTGTAACTGAGAGTGTGTAACTGGAAGTGTGTAAGTGAGAGTGTGTAAGTGAGAGTGTGTAACTGAGAGTGTGTAACTGGGAGTGTGTAAGTGAGAGTGTGTAAGTGTGAGTGTGTAACTGAGAGTGTGTAACTGGGAGTGTGTAAGCGAGAGTGTGTAACTGAGAGTGTGTAAGTGAGAGTGTGTAACTGAGAGTGTGTAACTGGGAGTGTGTAAGTGATATTGTGTAACTGAGAGTGTGTAAGTGAGAGTGTGTAACTGAGAGTGTGTAACTGGGACTGTGTAAGTGAAAGTGTGTAAGTGAGAGTGTTTAACTGGGAGTGTGTAATAAAGAGTGTGTAACTGAGAGTGTGTAACTGAGAGTGTGTAACTGGGAGTATGTAAGTGAGAGTGTGTAACTGGGAGTGTGTAAGTGAGAGTGTGTAAGTGAGAGTGTGTAACTGAGAGTGTGTAACTGAGAGTGTGTAACTGGGAATGTGTAAGTTAGAGTGTGTAACTGAGAGTGTGTAACTGGGAGTGTGTAAGTGAGAGTGTGTAACTGAGAGTTTGTAACTGGGAGTGTGTAAGTGAGAGTGTGTAAGTGAGAGTGTGTAAGTGAGAGTGTGTAACTGAGAGTGTGTAACTGAGAGTGTGTAACTGGGAGTGTGTAAGTGAGAGTGTGTAAGTGAGAGTGTGTAAGTGAGAGTGTGTAACTGGGAGTGTGTAATAAAGAGTGTGTAACTGAGAGTGTGTAAGTGAGAGTGTGTAACTGAGAGTGTGTAACTGGGAGTGTGTAAGTGAGAGTGTGTAACTGAGAGTGTGTAACTCGGAGTGTGTAAGTGAGAGTGTGTAAGTGAGAGTGTGTAACTGAGAGTGTGTAACTGGGAGTGTGTAAGTGAGAGTGTGTAAGTGAGAGTGTGTAAGTGAGAGTGTGTAACTGTGAGTGTGTAAGTGAGAGTGTGTAAGTGATAGTGTGTAAGTGAAAGAAAGAAAGAGTGATCTGTCTGAAATAGATGGAGAAGAAAGAGACATATGGCAATAGTGGCTCCGTTCATCAAGTGTCCAGAATTGTTGGTGTCAAATACGGTCTCTAACACTAAAACATACACCAGCACCGACGTCAGAGTCGATTACCAACTTAGAGGGAGAGGAAGACGAACGTCTGGTCAGACAACATATACTGAGCAGACATGTTAGTCAGGATCAGGCAAAATATACTGAGCAGACATGTTAGTCAGGATCAGTCAAAATATACTGAGCAGACATGTTAGTCAGGATCAGGCAAAATATAACTGAGCAGACATGTTAGTCAGGATCAGGCAAAATATAACTGAGCAGACATGTTAGTCAGGATCAGGCAAAATATACTGAGCAGACATGTTAGTCAGGATCAGGCAAAATATAACTGAGCAGACATGTTAGTCAGGGTCAGACAAAATATACTGAGCAGACATGTTTGGGTCAGGCAAAATATACTGAGCAGACATGTTAGGGTCAGGCAAAATATACTAGCCAAAACTCTCAAACTGGCTTCCTTGAAGCGCTACCTAGAAACAGGCTGTTTTCATGTCAGCCTGGCTAACCAGGTGAGGGATCGACGTGATCCCTGTAGTAGTGAGCGACACGCAGATGAAGCCAAGCAATTATCAACTAACAGACTCATGTAAGCAGTTACGAGCACATATACTAATGTAAGCAGTTACCAGCTAATAGACTGATGTAAGCAATTACTAGTTAATAGACTGTTATGATTAAACAAGCTAATGAACACATCATCTTGAGCTTTCTGCACCAGTAGAATTGTGGACCAACAAATTTAGATCGCCTAATGTAAAATGAGCCTGAGAGAAAGGTATTGGTGCTGCTGAAATAGTGGTTACTTCTCTGGCACTTTGCTACGCCTGCTGATGTTACTTGCTAAGGCTAGTCTAAGTGTCAGGTGAAACATACTTGGCAAGACTCTCACCTCACGTCAGGCCATACATGATGATGGTATGTTCTAAGGATCGCGTCAATGCTAGGTGTACCATACTTGGCAAGACATCCGCCTCACGTCAGACCATACATGATGATGGTATGTTCCAAGGATCGCGTCAATGCTAGGTGTTCCATACTTGGCGAGACATCTGCCTCACGTCAGACCATACATGATGATGGTATGTTCCAAGGATCGCGTCAATGCTAGGTGTACCATACTTGGCAAGACATCCGCCTCACGTCAGACCATACATGATGATGGTATGTTCCAAGGATTGCGTCAATGCTAGGTGTACCATACTTGGCGAGATCCCGCCTCACGTCAGGCCATAGATGATGATGGTACGTGCCAACGCTTGGGTCAGTAGCAGGTGAAAAAATACTTAATTCGACCCGGCGCCGTATATCTGAAAACATATTGTATTACGCATCGCGGCCAACAAGATAGACATGAACCCTATGATCACTGTAGTAATGATGAGCCTTCTTCTAACGCCTGCATTACATTACAGATAGAAAGACTCAGTTCATTTCCTAAATACGCCATGCATTGTAATTAGAGCCACAGTAAGTGACTACCATAGATATTTCTAGAGTACCGTAAAGAATGCAGTGGACGTTGCTTCGAAAACAAACAAACATACAGTAACAGACAAAGGCATACGAGGTCTGAACACGGCGGAGATAGCACGAACTGATGCAGGCCCCAGAGATGGAACTTCGGGCGGAACTTGCCCCTGGACCTCATCTACCGTACACAACATGGAAGTCGCTGAACAGACTCCGAACCGCGTATCACGTAGCAAAAGAAATATGAAATGATGGGGATACACAGATGATGACACGTGTAACTGGGGCACAATACAGTACCAAGACCACCTGATGACCTGTCCCAAACTCCAAGAAACATGCAATATGTGCGACATGCCGGAGGCAACTGACAAGGCAATCCATTTCGATGAATTTTGGATGCAAGAAATATCACATGGTGCTTGGAAGTAAGTGCAAACAAACAAGAAACAATAAAACATCATATATTTTTAAAACATTTGCTATATAATGTACAACAACATAAACACAATGTACAAATAATCAACATCTAACAATTAACAACATACAAACAATAAACAAAATATTAATAATAGATAAGAATTTAAAAAAAACAACAACAAATATTCAACGGCTCTATTCTTTCTTACGGATTTTAAGACCTTCAAAATGCACGAATTACAAATTTATACTGAATGGTTCCGTACCAGGATAGAGAAAGCAGGAACGTCCAAGGAAAAGCTGGCCGGGCAACATTCCTGAATGGTGAACCTTCGTCCCGGTTAGGCACGACTGGCGGCAGCGGACAGAATAAGGGAATGGGGGGTTGTGGGAGTGTTTACAAGTGTGCCCCAACGATCGTATTGGTTACGGGATGAACTAAACTAAAAATGCACGCAGAATAAGAGAAATAATAACCAGAATAAAGATTGAGAACAATAAACAACAAAATACATCTTAATGTTATTGTCAGATTAAAACTTGACTGTCAGCCTAGAGTGTGATACATTTCTCAAGGCATATCTCGAAAGTCGGTATCAAGAAATATCCCAGATAGACTTATCAAATTCTGTCAACGCCTTAGTCTGTGAAAGCGTCTGCTTTCAGGTCAGTGTTAAGGACGCCAAAAATATATGTCGATTGAATTACGGATAAGGATGTTTACGTTGCCTAGTCACATACTTAGGCATGATTTAAACAAATTATATTTGAAAATGTTGCAAAACGATGCAGCGTGTTTGTGTGTAGTGCGAAGGTTGCTGTGTTTACAAAAATTGCAGATAACCAAAATTTTCCTGGCTCGTGATATCTGTTAAAGTAACGAAGTTCAATGTCTCTAGGAGCATACATTAGCCAATACTTCAAGAGATGAAAGCCATCACGATTAGAGCAAACACTTTCAATTCCATGGTCGCTCCAGCAATTATACATGTAACTTGCGCAAAACAGATGCCGAGAAGTTCAGATTCACTCAGAGCACTTGTACACACATTTTCGATACGAGATAAGATCAGGAGCGACGAAATTCAACATCAAACTTTGTTTCGGTACGTTGTGGAAACAGCAATATCCCACAAACATGGTTGGGATGGACATGAGGTACGTATGCCTGACAACAGATGTGCACGTATGCCTGACAACAGATGGGCCCGTATGCCTGATAACAGATGGGCACGTAGAACAACCTTTTAGCCCATACACGTCTATGTGGTCGCCCTCCTAAGCGATGGCGAGATGGAACAGCCGAAGATCTAGTTTATCAATGGTACACCACTGTAAAAGATCGAGAGACTTATACAGAATATTGCTGGCTTCCTAGCACATGACACAACTGCAGACTGACGCCGAGGATATGGTTACAATTATGGATAAATGTGAAATATGAGATTCAAAGTTATGCAGGCTACAGAGTTGACAGGCCAAATACATGAGTAAGTGCGAATGTTAGTTGTAAGATGCAAAGAACACAGAGTTAGTGGGGGTAAATTGGTTTAATACATAACTAAAACATGACAACTATAGCGATTGTTTTTTTTCTTAAAAATCTGTGATTTATGGTGGGCCGAATGATATGGCACGGCGTAATCATTTGGTCCGCAATTGGCTTGTTGAGACCACTGATGTACAGTGCCCCGAAATGAATAAGGTAAACGTAATCCCTTAGCAGACATTGCTGTCGGGGATGATGTGTTAGATACTTCATTGTTCTTGGTCTCGGTTTTTATGAGCTGAGGTAGTCAGTTTACTTTCTCGCTACCTTTCCTCCCGTAACAGTACGATGTTTCTGTTTCTAAGAGTCGACGTCATTGCACTCAGGGCATACCCATAGGTGCTCAGTTTCTCTCATCAAATGGCGTAAGGTATGGGTGCTGATGGTCCCCGTAGCTCGCTGGTTGTACACTATCCTGCTCCGTCCTCTCATGCGCCATGCTCCGCTCGTAGCTCGTTCGCTTAATGTCGAAACTTTGCAGTCTGTGGATTGCTGATTCATCTATTGCGGTGTCTTCATCCAGCAGGTGGTCATTCATTGATTTCAAAATGTCACTTCTATGCATCACTAATGTGCACATGATGGGAGCTTGTGAAGCCATGATGTCAGCTTTTTCATTGCCCTGAACCCCAGAATGAGCAGGACAGTAGATCCATGTCAACCCCTGGAGGTCTGAGGCCTCAACAGCTGCTATCCACTCGTACCTAAGCCATCCCTTCTGTACCTTCTGAAGTACGGCTTGCTGCGCGTCTGTCACGATGACTGCCTTTGTTACAGAAGTCTCGGATATCCATTTCAGTGCTGAGGTCACTGCTTCCGTCTCCATTCTTATACTGGAGGTTGTTGACATGTATGCCCTACTGCGCTCAGCAACGACCTCTCCTCTTACTCTAGCCGAGAAACCCCAGCCTGATGTCCCACTGCGCAGCACTGATCTGTCGGTGTATTTGACGGCGTCACTCTCCTGCGTGTTCTCAGGTATCAGTTGATTCACCTCATGCTCTGCTATCCCGTTGCTCCGTTCTCTGCATTCCTTGCCTAAAGATATGATGACTCTCTGGTACTCTATCATTCTATTACCAGTGTGGACCCATTCTTTTTCTTTAGCTATCGTCACAGCTGAAGTGATGTGTCTGATTGTTGTCTCAGCCTGTGCCATCCATGACGACCCTTTCTTGATTCTTGATCCGTTGATGTCTGAGATATTACTGTACAGAGGGTATCGCGTGTCTGTGGGGACACGCATTTAGGCTTTGACTTGTGCCAGTTTATGTCTGGATGTCACCGATAACAATCCCAGCACCGGTGAGAGCGGAGACCCTTGAGGCAGTCCTGGACATATTCGCCTCGTTTCTGATGTCCACGATCCCACGCGTAGTGCAATTATTCTTTCCAATTGATGTCCAACTAACCAGCCAAGGGGTTAAACTACACTGTTGCAGACAGGTAATTAAAATCCCAAAATCGACACTGTTGTATGAGTCTTCCAGGTCGAGTGCCACCGCGACTGTTTTTTGATTTGACTGAAAACCCTCATACACATCATACGTAAAAGTTCCAGCGTTACACCAGGTCTCCGTCGCTGTCCTAAAGCTGCCCAGCGTATCGGGAAGAATATGCTCCCGTTCAAGATAGGCCATTATTTTCCTGGCCACTCTCTCTTAGAGCATTTTCCATATACATTATGTATGATGATTATTCGATAGCTGCTGAGAAGCGTGGAGTCCTTACCAGGTTTAGGTAGTGGGCACAGGTAGCTTTGAAGCCAGGCCTCAGGCACGGATGACTTCTCTAGTGTGTGGCTAAACTCCTTCACCATATTTCTTATCTCTGTCTCATCCATCTGCTTGATGTGGCAACACTGTACTCCATCAGGATCGGAGGCAGTGTTTTTCCTGGTACGTGGGTTATTTACGACCTCCGCCTCGGTGATAAGGTCTTCATAAGCCTCTTCCCTGATGACTGCGTCCAAGATGCCTTTCCGAGTTTCCTGACGATCATCTCTGTCGCTTTGAGAGTCTAGGCAACATATCGACTGAAAAAAACTCAGCTTTCCGTCTGTCTTCAGGAGCCTTGATGTGGTGTCTTGAATGTTGGGGATAAGCTGGCTTGCAGTTTGTCCATTCATCTTTCTATGCATGTGCCAGAACTTCTGGAGAGGTGAATCAATTTATTGCAAGGTCGATTGGAGCGTGTAAACTGAAATCGAATTCGGTATCCTTACCGCGAAGAGCGAGTGCTCGAACTATTCAGACGTTCTCCAATACAATGACAACCTTTGCTAACACAATCTCCATCCGTCATAACCATGAATAACACAATCTCCATCCATCATAAACATGAATAACACAGTCTCCATTCCTCAAAACCCTAACTAGCCCAACCTCCATCCTGCAAAACCCTCACTAACACAGTCTCCATCCATCCTAACCATGACTAACACAACCTCTATCCGTCATAACCCTTACTAACACAACCTTAATCGGACATAACCCCCAATAACAAAACCTCTATCGGACATAACCCTCACTAACACAACCTCTATCGAACATAATCTCACACTAACACAACCTCTATCGGACATAACCCCCACTAACACAACCTCTATCGGACATAACCTCCACTAACACAACCTCTATCTGACATAATCCCCACTAACACAACCTCTATCGGACATAACCCCCACTAACACAACCTCAATCGGACATAACCCCCACTAACACAACCTCTATCGGACATAACCCCCACTAACACAACCTCTATCGGACATAATCCCCACTAACACAACCTCTATCGGACATAATCCCCACTAACACAACCTCTATCGGACATAACACTCACTAACACAACCTCTATCGGACATAACCCCCACTAACACAACGTCTATCGGACATAACCCCCACTAACACAACCTCTATCGGACATAATCCCCACTAACACAACCTCTATCGGACATAACCCTCACTAACACAACCTCTATCGGACATAACCCTTACTAAGACGACCTCTATCGGACATAACCTTCACTAACACAACCTCTATCGGACATAATCCTCACTAACACAACCTCTATCCATCCTAGCCCTCACTAACACAACTTTATTCCATCATAACCGTTACTAACACAACCTCTATCGGACATAACCTACAGCCTGTCACTTGCAAGCACAGGAGACTCACTCTTGCGTCCAGCACACTAGCCAACTATCTAAAAGCCAGCAACATTTAGCGCCAGAACTGTCTCGCTTCACTGACTTGGAGTGTGTACTCAATGTTAATGTTTACCCTCTCACCAGAAAGATACATTAAACAGACGGGCGGATGAACATACAGAGAAATGAGGATTAACAGATAAACACAAACGAATAGAAGGCAGATAAACATAGGCGAATAGACAACCAACGAACAGAGGACAGCGTTACCAATGTAAATAGACATACATTAATGGAAAGATAACAGATCGACAAAGAGACAGAGAAACATATTTTAATAGACTAGAGAAATAGAAGGGCAAACTGTTTCACCAAGAATGGGATCGGCACACTTGCACACACACAATGTGTTCGAGAGAGAGAGAGAGAGTGAGAGAGAGAGAGAGAGAGTGAGAGAGAGAGAAGGAGAGATAGAGAGAGAGAGAGAGAAAGAGAGAGAGAAAGAAAGGGACAGGGAGTGAAAGGGAGAGAGAGATTGGAGCGAAAGAGTGAGAGAGAAAAGGAGATAGAGTTGATAGATCGATAGCGAGAGAGAAAAGGAGAGAGAGAAAGAAAGGAAGAGAAGTAAATCAGATGAATATTGAAATTGGTTCTGTTTTTGTTTTTGTACCTCAAAACCAATAAATGGAAGAAAATAATAGTTCTGCATTTTTAAATCAATTGCGAATGAGATAAATAGATAGATTATACACAGGTTAGACAGACAGACAGACAGACAGACAGATAGATAGATAGATAGATAGATAGATAGATAGATAGATAGATAGATAGATAGATAGATAGATAGATAGATAGATAGCATCCTTCATGAAAGTATGTAACCGAGGACTTAAGTGGTTGTTTGTGCATGATGACACACATAATCTCTAATGGCAGTTCGTTATTTAAACTTCATCTCAGTAATAAGAACGCCACAACTAACCATCATTGGAGATGAAGCTTGCTGTTCGACCATCATTGGAGATGAAGCTTGCTTTTCTTCTTCTTCTTCATCGTACGCTGTTTACAGCGATATTTACGTTGCACTGTTTTATTTTGTTAAGCATGTGGCTCAGTGCATCCGATTTCAACAGGCGTTTCTGTAGGGTTGCCCTCCTTAGCCTGTGGCTGGCCCCAGCCTAACTGCAAGGCAGCAGTTGTTTTTGGTCAGAGTTGTCTCTCTTAGGAAGTTGTCTTGCAGGACTATCGAGTCTTCCCTACTCGTGTCTATAGGGTTTGGCAATGATATGATGGACTATGTACTAGTTTGTACTATCCCGGAAGAGAGGCAGTCCAGTGTGACTGTGTCCCAGGATCGTCACGTCCTGCCAGAAACGTAGCATATGCATGTGAGTGAGGTATCTCGTTGCTCCCTTTATTTTCTTGGCTCATCTGCAGTGATGGTACGCCTAGCATTCCCCCGCCACCTGGGAGGTTGTCACAATAGGGCAGGAGGTGCAATGTCCGCTGGACTGCATCTCTTCTGCGTCCATTGGGATGACTGATAGCAGACAGAGGCAAAGAGCGAGGCAGGAGTACATTTAACCAGGTGCATTTCTGCGGCTCGACCGGGCCGGGCTGAGACGCAAGCCCCAGCCATGTCGTAGCCTCCCATCACCGCGGTGCTGAGATTTAGGGCGGAATTCTGGCTTAGAGGCGTTCGGCCGTAGTCCCTCAGATGGTAGCTTCGCACCATTGGCTTATCAGCCAAGCACGTGGACCAAATGTCAGCGACCTGTGATTCCTCTCGAAAGAGTGCATTTGAACAGGGGATAAGCCTGGTCATGGCACGGAGATGTTGTTCGCCTGGTGTGCGGACATATATCATGGTCAAGGGTTGAGTCTCAGCAGTTCGCAGTGAGGTAGCTGATCTACTGCTTAAGACACCCAGACCGAGAACTAAGTCTTTTACTAGTGGTTTCATACCTCATCGCCGTATGGGGTGAGTATCGCGCAGCTTCCCGCCCGCTTTGATCGGCGGACGGCAGATATCTCTTTCTGCGGCTCGACCAGGTCGGGCTAAGACGCGAGCCCCAGGTCCCAACCATATCGTAGCCTCCCATCACCGTGGTGCGGAGATTTAGGGCGGGATTCCGGCGTAGAGGCGTTCGGCCGTAATCCCTCACATGGTAGCCTCGCGCCATTGGATTATGGGCCTAGTACGTGGACAAAGGTCTGTGACTCCTCTCGAATTGAGCAGGATTACCGTAGCAACGCCCTGTCATTTGTAGGGTAAGACTGACCTGTCTTCCGAAGGTCTAATACCAGCACCTGTTCACTATTAGACCCAACGAATCAGTAGAGGGCTTTTTTTAATGTCAGTCATGACCAAGTGTCTGAAACCTGCAGTTTCTGTAGGATTAAGCAGGATTACCGTAGCAGACGCTTTTTCATTAAGAGGGTAAAACTGACCTGTCTTCCGTGGGTCTAATACCAGCACACGTTCCCTATTAGACCCAAAGCTTGCTGTTCGACTATCATTGGAGATGAAGCTTGCTGTTCGACTATCATTGGAGATGAAGCTTGCTGTTCAACTATCATTGGAGATGAAGCTTGCTGTTCGACCATCATGAGAGATGAAGCTTGCTGTTCGACCATCATGAGAGATGAAGCTTGCTGTTCGACTATCATTGGAGATGAAGCTTGCTGTTCGACCATCATTGGTGGTGAAGTTTAAGGTTTGACCATGACTGGTGATGAAGACCACTCTTCCGTCTCATCCATTTGGAATATGTTCGGTCAGTCTATGTGTAAGAAGGTCACTGACAAGCCTGATTCGTGCCTGGTAAGATTGTACTGCTTACTCCCAATTGCATTGTAGGATGGTAACAAGAATCATTACGTCTTCTAATTCTATGCACCTGTGTCCTTAGACGTCGACGGGAGGTGTAGTTTTCTTTCGTGTGACAGATGTGTCTCAAATGCTGTTGTCGTGCCGTATTTCTTCAGTTCCTCAAACCGTCTATCCATCATTTTCTTGATCTCCTTTTTCTCTATAGCCCTCTTGTTTGGTGTTGTAGATTCCCGCAGCTGGTAGATTTGGTTGCATTCTTATCAAGTGCCCGAACCACTTTATTTTCTGGGATGTCATGTATTCCATGCACGGTGTTGCACCCACCTTCTGACGCTTCTTTTTTTGTATCTTGGTGAGTCCAAATCCGACACTGGTAGCAAAGAGTTGATATAAAAATACAATTGATGAACGGTATATTTTCCTCTAGTCGGATGTGTTTGTGATCTAATAATGGTGAGAGCTTATAGGAATCCGTATTTGCTTTATTGATTCTTGATAGCAGCTCTCTGTCCATCCTGACATCTTGTGTGAAAACGCTATCCAAGTATTTGAATTATCTAACCTGTTTTAGTTCATTGTTTTCCACTTGAATGGTTAGTGTCTTCTCTAATCTGCTCATTGTTAGTGTCTATGTCTTTGCTGTGTTATTATATGTAACGCCGTTATCGTCAAATGAATTCAAACATCATTGGAGGTTACAGAAGTAATTATTCAGAAAACTTTAGTTAGCGATTCGAACTGGGAAAGCTTCTTTGTTCAACATCCACTACCTCTTTAGCTTAATCACACTCTCTTTCTTAACTAGTGTCTACTTTTTTACATTGTATGTGTTTGCCTCACTAGTTTCTACTGCCGGAGACGCGCCTATTCCACCCTAGACAGTAGTCAATTTGGGCGATATTAAGACGGATAAACCAGTGCTTGGATGTATGTGTACATCTGAATGTACCTATGCTAGGTTTGTGTGCTCCAAGAAGCCAGCCCAACCAAATTGCAATGGAAGGGACTCACCCTGAGGGCGCGTGTGAAAGATGTACAAGAATGTGATTGTAGGACAGAGTCAAATGAAACAGGGGGAGGTGAGAAGAGAGCGACCCATGCGTTCTTGAGATCTAGTACTCCTTATCTTCCAACTCGCCGATAAAAATATAAATATGTTATGGCTCAGTGACCTCACCAGGACAACAATAAACCGAATAACAACGTTACAGTCACAAGGTCTTCGTTAGAGGCGAAGAACACACGTAAGCAATGAACAAAACTCAACAAAATACATGACATGATGTAATACTGCGAAACAATTCGGGTTGAGATGGCAGTGTGGGTCGTAGATGCTTCAGTGGGTGTCGGAGATGGCAGTGGGGGTCGGAGATGCTGCAGTGGGTGTCGGAGATGGCAGTGGGGGTCGGAGATGGCAGAGAGTGTCGTAATAGTTGCAGTGGTGTCTGAGATGGCAGAGAGTATCGTAGTAGCTGCAGTGGTGTCGGAGATGGCAGTGAGTGTCGGAGATGGCAGTAGGTGTCGTAGATGCTGCATTGGTTGTCGGAGATGGCAGTGGGGGCAGTAGCTCCTGCAGTGGGTGTCGGAAATGGCAGTGGGGGCAGTAGATGCTGCAGTGGGTGTCGGAAATGGCAGTGGGGGCAGTAGATGCTGCAGTGGGTGTCGGAAATGGCAGTGGGGGCAGTAGATGCTGCAGTGGGTGTCAGAAATGGCAGAGAGTGTCGTAATAGCTGCAGTGGCGTCTGAGATGGCAAAGAGAGTCGAAGATGGCAGTGAGTGTCGCAGTTGCTGCAGATGCAGTGGTGTCGGAGATGGCAGAGAGGGTTGCAGATGGCAGAGAGTGTCGAGCCTGCTTCAGTGTAGTGGTGTCGGAGATGACAGTGGGTGTCCGAGATGGCAGTGGCGGTCGTAGATGCTCTAGTGGGTGTCGTAGTTGCGGCAGAAGGTGTTAGGGATGGCAGAGAGGGCCGGAGATGGCAGTGGGTGTCGTAGATGACAGTGGGTGTCGTAGTTGCCGCACTAGGTGTCGGAGATGCTGGAGTAGGTGTCGGAGATGGCAGAGAGATCGGAGATGGCAGTGGGTGTCGTAGATGCTGCAGTAGGTGTCGGAGATGCTGCAGTAGGTGTCGGAGATGCTGCAGTGGTTGTCATAGATGGCAGTGGTTGTCTGAGTTGGCAGAAATGTTGGAGATGGCAGTGGTTGTCCGAAATGGCAGAGATGGCAGTAGGTGTCGGAGATGGCAGTGGGTGTCCGGAATGCTCCAGTGGGTGTTATAGATGGGAGGTGTCGGAGATGCAGCACTAATGAGCTAACAGCAGCCAGCGACCCATCAAAGCTGGCTGCTTGTATCAGGGTCAGCGACCCATCAAAGCTGGCTGCTTACATCAGGGTAAGCAGCCCATCAAAGCTCGCTGCTTACATCAGGTTCACCGACCCATCAAAGTTGATTGCTTACATCAGGGTCAGCGACCAATCAAAGCTGGCTGCTTACATCAGGTTCACCGACTCATAGCTGACTGCTTCCATCAGTGTTAACGACTCACAGCAGACCGAGACCCTAATTCGTCTTCAAGTGACGGTCCTGAAAACAGACTGCAAACCATGCAGCCTGAGATTGAAGAGAAAATATCAGCCGACCCTAAAAAATGCCGTGCTTAAACAATGTGATTTCTCTTATAGACCAAACAAGAAATGTGATTTCTCTTATAGACCAAACAAGAAATGTGATTTCTCTTATAGACTTATCTAACAACTTCAAGCGACCCTCCACTCCCTTATCTTTCCATGCTGTTATCAATCCCGTTGGGAAAGAAGACTAACGTCTGGTCAGGCAAAATATACTGATCAGACATGTTAGTCAGGGTCTGGCAAAATATACTGATCAGACATGTTAGTCAGGGTCTGGCAAAATATACTGATCAGACCTGTTAGTCAGGGTCAGTCAAAATAAACTGATCAGACATGTTAGTCAGGGTCAGGCAAAATATACTGATCAAATATTTTAGTCAGGGTCTGGCAAAATATACTGATCAGACATGTTAGTCAGGGTCTGGCAAAATATACTGATCAGACATGTTAGTCAGAGTCTGGCAAAATATACTGACCAGACATGTTAGTCAGCGTCTGGCAAAACATATTGGTCAAGAAATTACATTAGCTTTCTCGTGGATCTTCTTGGAAACGGGCTGTTTTCATAGCAACCTGACTAACATGGTGAGGGATCGAAGTGATCTACGTTGTAGTGAGCAACACGCAGATGACGTCAAGCATATCACAACCGCCTGGAGGACCACGGGCCACCTACATCAGCACGCTATGAATGCGAGGAAAGCTACTACTTAATGTCCTTTTCAGGGCGCCCAAAAGAGTAAAGTTTCTCATCGTGGGCATTACACAACAAACAACAACAATCAATCTCGTTTTCAAATTACACCAGCGCTCTTGCTTCTCCTGGGCTATTAAAACAGAGACTGTCAATCTAAAACGCACTCATATTTCCTCAGCTTCTGCTCAGCCCACACTAAGTTTAGATCTGTCAGAGCGATACAGTTAGACTGTCACCTTGCCACTGTGTACAATAGCTGCAGTAGCGCTGTCAGCTGTATTCTAATGTGCACCTCAATCCAGTGTAACGTCGATAGCCGATCAATAGTGCAGCCCAACCCAGTAATAACACGCTGACGGGACTGTAAAAACAGGCACGGACATGATATAAACAGCATAGACTGAATACATTAGCTGAACTGAATAATTGGGTAGATGATGGATGGATAGAGGAATGGATGGTCTGGTGGATGTATGGTTGGTTCGATTAAGAATTTGTCGGATGGATTATTGAAACAATTTGTGAGTGAACTGAAGCGTGGTTAATGTTATAGATCGATAGACTAATGATTGAACCATACATATGTATGGGTGAGATGGTAACTGATTTGATTGATCGAACAATGAATGAGTTGATCGTTTTGTGAAAGGAACGATGCCTCAGGTTGTATATGGAATGATTGATTGGAGATTGAATGAATCCGCAATAATGTCGATTGATAAAAAGAAAAAGAATAGTAGCCCCTTTCAGTCATGAATGACTGTATTACGATGGGACCTTGAAGTGTAGCCCTTTCAGTCTTGAATGACTAGTACGATGTGACTTTAAAGTGTAGCCACTTTGAGTCGTGAATGACTATACTTCATGCGACCTTGAAGTGTAGCTTCTTTGTCGTGATTGGCTACACTTGATACGACCTTGAAGTAGTGACTCTCTACAAAGTGTTTTGTATTGTCCTTTCTCTTTACGTAGTTTCAGTTGTCTGTGCTGTAGGCGCTTCTTGTCACCCAGCGTGAGGTGACTCTTCCTGAACCATCTTCATTTGGATCGGTCTGCAGCTTCGTCTACCCAGGATGTCAGGACTTTGCCCGTTTATTGAGTCTTAGCTGTGGTCGGCCGACTGTTCTTTTGCGACAAGTTAACTGCCCATAGAGAATGTCTTTGAGAGTGCAACCATCTTCCATGTGATGAACTTGACCAAGGCATCTTAGTTTTCGCTGGCTAAGGAGATTGAACATGCTTGGAAGGCCGGTGTTCGATTACACATATCTATGTGTTACTCTGTCCTGCCATTTAAATCCACGAATCGATCGCCAGAGCTGGAAGAGGTTACGCATTTACTCATGTCCTTATTTAAACATCGTTGGCAAGTTCTTCACTATTGTCACCAAACACTGCCTGCATTCTGCGATGAATGTCAACTGGTCGACATCCTTCAGCTGTTAGAAACCGAATCACCGTTCGCTGATCAACTCTGGACGGATTCCGTATCACACCCACAATACTTTCAACGGTCTGCTGAGAAAACTATGATTCGGTGGATAATGACATTTTGCAAACTTGACGGTTGGTATGTGCTGTTTACACCAGAAGTGACGTCATCATGCACATCGTACGTATGTTTCCATGTAGCAATTTGGTCCGGTTTCATTTGAACATGCCTCGCATATATCTATATGTACATTTTCAATAACTCAAATTGGGACATAGGGCAACCATCGCAGTCGGCATCTGCATGAAGCAAGTTCGAACTTATTTACACACACTTTAAAATGGTTTCTGTTGCACTTTGTTTCACATGTTGAAGTTATCAGCCGGTGCCACGGACAACCAAACTCGATGGCCTTTCACAAAACTCAAAGTAACTGTCGTGTGGTTCTATTCTACTGTACCCGGTAAGGGGCTTTACTATGAATACGGGTAATAGCTCAAATAATCGAATACAATTACCCGTAAGTAGTTGATAGTCGAAAGTAAAGGAAACAGTGGCACACAGCGTAAACAGACTGTTATAATCGATTATTTGGTTAAATTAATTATACATACAAGTATACACTGTGTCTTGCTGTTATGATCAAAGGAAAGCGATGTTAAAACATCGATTAAGAATGTATGCTTTTATATCGAAGGGTAAAAAGCCTTAGCAGGCACACAGCGTAGCGACTGAAGAGGAATGTGGCCTTTATTTCTCAGCTCTATAAATTGTCATGGTGAGCCCCAGCAAGGGGAATGAACCATACCACCCTCACCCCATTCCGTGACAAAACGAACCATGTTTATATTAGTCAGCAAAACTAACAAATCGCCGAGATGCCAGGACAGTTCAAGAGTCCGCAATCATTTCAGAGCTTGGGATCAAGATGCTGAGCAGCGCATGAGCTGCAGTGGTCAGCGACCCATAGCTGACTGCTAGCGTCAGGGCCAGCGAACCATAGCTGCAAAGACCCTTCTACACCTCAACGCGGTGATTCTGGATAACAGGCTGCAGCAGGGCAGACTGGTTAATGAGAAGGGATCGAAGAGGGAATGCTAACCCAGTACTCAAAAAATGCTTGCTGAAGTCGGATGTGTTGGACCGAAAGTTGCAAATATCGCAGTCAAGCTGTAAACTACGACACAGCGCATTCCGTTCTCTGGACTACATTCTGCTAGTTTAGCCCTTTCAGGGTTTGGTAGCGGGAGATTGAGAATGAACGAAGCCAAGCCATGCCATTTCAGATCATAACAGCAAATTTTACAATAACGTGTTTCTCAGAGCCGAGCCTCGAGTCTATGTTCAAATCTCTCTCGCTCGTGCAGTTGTGAAACGGTTATCGTGTATGTGCTCGTGTGATGAGAACATATAAACAGTAGAACATGTTCTCTAAGTCTGTTGACTTCATGAGAGGAGTAGAGGGACAGTATCACAAACTGTATTGTGGGGACATAAGCCTGAGACTGATCGTGAAGTTTACTTGTAGGTTCGATTATTTGAAAACGTCAGTCCCTGGAGAACGAAAATCTACATTACGCTAATTGTAATCTATGTGAGACTTTCCTAACCTACGTGAGACTATCCTAATCTACGTGAGACTATCCTAATCTACTTGAGACTATGCTAACCTACGTGAGACTATCCTAATCTACGTGAGACTATCCTAATCTACTTGAGAGTATCCTAATCTACGTGAGACTATCCCAATCTACGTGAGACTATCCTAATCTTCGTGAGATTATCCTAACTTACGTGAGACTATCCTAATCAACGTGAGACTATCCTAATCTACTCGAGACTATTCTAATCTACGTGAGACTATCCTAATCTGCGCGAGGCTTCTAATCTGTGTGAGGCTTTTCCTAATCTGTGTGAGGCTTTTCCTAATCTGTTTGAGGTTTGTCCAAATCTTTGTGAGACTTTTCCTTATCTGTGTGAGGTTTTTCCTAATCTGGTGAGGTTTTCCTAATCTGTGTGAGGTTTTTCCTAATCTATGTGAGGTTTTTCCTAATCTGTGTGAGATTTTTCCTAATCTGTGTGAGGCTTTTCCTAATCTGTTTGAGGTTTGTCCAAATCTTAGTGAGACTTTTCCTTATCTGTGTGAGGTTTTTCCTAATCTGGTGAGGTTTTTCCTAATCTGTGTGAGGTTTTTCCTAATCTGTGTGAGGTTTTTCCTAATCTGTGTGAGGCTGTTCCTAATCTGTTTGAGGTTTGTCCAAATCTTAGTGAGACTTCTCCTTATCTGTGTGAGGTTTTTCCTAATCTGTGTGAGGTTTTTTCCTAATCTATGTGACGTTTTTCCTAATCTGTGTGAGGTTTTTCCTAATCTGTGTGAGGCTGTTCCTAATCTATGTGAAGCTTTTCCAAATCCGTGTGAAGCTTCTCCTAACCTGGGCGAGGCTTCTTCTAGCCTTAGGCTTCTCTTCTGGGTGAGCCTTCTCAAAACATGTGCAATGCTAATCGTAATCTGCTCAAGGCTTCTCCAAATCTGCGTAAGGCATCTCCAAATCGGCGTAATGCTTCTCCAAATCTGCGTAATGCTTCTCCAAATCTGCGTAATGCTTCTCCAAATCTGCGTAATGCCTCTGAAAATCTGTGTACGGCCTTTCCAGATGTGCGTAAGGTTTCTCTAAGTCTGCGTAATTTCCCTCCAAATCTGCGTAAGGCCTCTCCAAATCTGCGTAAGGCTTCTCCGAATCTACGTGATACTTCACCTACCTTGTGTGATGCTGCCCCTTTTCTGCGCTCTATTATCACCGTATGTCTACTCCTTGCCAAATTTTGTCAAACTGAATTAAAATATTTCCTCATACATGTTAACTGTTTAAATAAGGAAAGTTTTTCGTTTGCGGAAAATAGATTATGATTTGGTATATATTTTATAGAAAACCTTGAAAATAGATTCTGCTTCTCGTTTTAAGCAATCGTTATTTGAAATATGGTTTTCTTTGTAATTATGTAAATAACGTGAGTCCTTGTCATAGCAAACTTTAAGTTTGGAATGATTTCATTAGGTAGTAAGTTTTGAGATTAGGATGAATTTATAAGGTAGTGAATTATAAGGTCGAAATGTATTTATTAGCTAGTGTATTATAAGCTTAAGATGGATTTATTAGGCGGTTAATTGTGGGATTGATATGGACTTATTAGGTAGTGAATTTTGAGGATAACATGGATTTATTAGCTAGTGTATTATAAGCTTAAGATGGATTTATCAGGCGGTTAATTTTGGGATTGATATGGACTTATTAGGTAGTGAATTATAAGGTCGAAATGTATTTATTAGCTAGTGTATTATAAGCTTAAGGTGGATTTATTAGGCGGTTAATTTTGGGATTGATATGGACTTATTAGGTAGTGAATTATAAGGTCGAAATGTATTTATTAGCTAGTGTATTATAAGTTTAAGATGGATTTATTAGGCGGTTAATTTTGGGATTGATATGGACTTGATATGGTAGTGAATTTTGAGGATAACATGGATTTATTAGGTAGTGAATTTTGAGATTAATATGGACATTAGTGAATTATGAGGCTAAGATGGATTTATTAAGTAGAGAATTTTTAGTTTAATATAGATTTATTAGGTAGTGAATTTTCAGATTAATATGGACTTATTAGTGAATTATGATGTTAAGATTGATTTATTAGGTAGTGAATTTAGGGTTTAATATGAATTTATTAGGTAGTGAATTTTGAGATTAATATGCATTTATTAGTTAGTGAATTATGAGGTTAAGATGGATTTATTAGGTAGTGAATTTTGAGAATAATATGGATTTATTAGCTAGTGAATTATGAGATTAAGATGTTTTCTCATTCTAGGTTGAACTATGAGATTAAGATGGATTTATTGGGTCGTGAACGATGAGATTAATATGGTAAGTATATTTATAAATAAAGGATTACGATCACCTGGTTATGTAGTGAACTGTGAGATCGTCGTGTGCAAGCAGTGGCCCTTTGTCGTTGAACCAAAGAGGGGGGCCACTGCTCTTCAATGTGTGTCGCAAAAGGTGCCAAAAGGGAGTTGTGCATGGACTAAAACAGTCAAATAAATTGACAAAAAAACCACCACATCATGTGCACGCCAGGTACGTTGTCAGTCTTCGTAAATAGGACAACTGACTTTGGCTTAAAGGAAAAAAAAAGGTCAAGATTTTTTAATTTTTTTTTTGCGTTCGCCTTATTTTTCTAATCCCTAAGGCGGTGTGCGTTGCACTGTGTTTTTATTTTGCGCATGTTGGCCCAGTGCATCCGACTTCAGCATGCATTTTATGTAAGTGTCTGCTGCCTCCTGCATTTTCTAAGGGTTTGCTTCCCCGGTTTAACGGCAGGTGCTGTGATGGGGATCGAACCCAGCACCTTTGGTTTGTGAACCGTGCCACTTAACCACTAGGCCACGCCGTCCCCAGTCAAGAATTAATTAAGAGATTAATCAAGCTTATGAGATAAAAATATATTTTACGTTTTAAGAACTCTGGTAACGAACTACAAAACTAAGATAGTTTTTTGTCTGTATTAATTTTTGCAACACATTTTCCAGATTTTGTAACATGTTTACCTAGCGCTGCCTCGTTTCACAAGAAACAAACTTCACTCTCTCACTGCGGTACTGTACGAGGAGTGCAGCGATTCCATTAATATGACATTTCACTGAGCCATTGCTTAAATGTGCTTTGATGGAATATTTTCCTTCGGTGCTTCTGCAGCTTCGATCTATGAATGAATAGCGTCATTCAGTCATTACTGACTATGGCATGATGCGCCTTTGATGTGATATTGTTCCTGTTCCGCCCTGCTCGTTGTAATTGTCTTTTTTCGCACATATTTAGATGGAGCCACAGAAAACTGTTCGATTTAGTGCGGTTAGCATTTTCGTCTTCCCAGGATTCGGAATCTAGTTCCAGTTCTTACTGCTGTCTCCCGACTGGCCTCATGTCATCACAGCCAGTTGACCGCAGAGAATATCTTTGGGAATACATATAGCTGCTACTAATAGTTGTTTTGTTTCCACGTACCTTGTTCATCCTTGGTTAGATTATTGACTTGTTAAATCGTGTCTTGTCTTTTTTTATCATCTGTTTGTTCATCCTTCGTTTGGTTATTTTTTGTTTTTTTTAATTATTTTTTTTCGTTCGCCTTATTTCAATATTCCCTAAGGCGGTGTGCGTTGCACTACGGTTTTTATTCTGCGCCTGTCGACCCAGTGCATCCGACTTCGGTGTTCATTTTATATAATGGTGTGCTTCCTCCTACATTTTTTAATGGGTTGCTTCCTACGGGTAACGAAGGGTGATGTGTTGGTGATCGAAGCCAGCACCTTCACGTTGTGAGCTCTGTCACTTAACCACTAGCCCACGCCGTCTCCAGTTCGATTATTGACTTGTTAAATTGTCTTGGTTTTTGGTTTGATTTGTTCGACGCTTTTGTTCATTCTATGTTCCGGGCGAAGGCATTGAGGTCGTAAAATAGATGTCGTTGTGTTTATGTTCTGGTACTTCACTAAGCTATTGTCTATTTGTGTCTGTATCGCCTTTTGATCTTCAGGACCATTGGATCTTCGATCTATGTATTTCTAAAACCGAGTGGTACTCGAAATGAAATGAAAAGAACAACTGTAACACTCCCAGCTTTTCCTAAAGGGTGACTATAGACAACTATGCATTATGCCAGCAACCTCCTTATGCAACAATAATGTTTTTTTAAACCTTCTCTACAAATGTTCGGGTACAGTCTTCATGTCAAGGGACCAGATACAATGGTGAGCATTAAGCTTCATTTGGATCGGATTGGAGAGTGAATGAATGCCAATTATATGTACACCTTTATCTTCTTCTTCGTTGATTCTCCAATTTAGATCATAGTATCTCGTACACAGGTCCCTGTTGTGTACAAGACTATTCTACCACCTCTGTACAGCTTTCGTCTTTCATCGGTTTTGCGAGGGCAGTATTGTTCTCTCTATTCCTGTGTGAGTGATATGCACACGTAACACGATCAACAATAATATATGCAGATATAAAATCATCATCCCTAGCGACAACACGATCATAAAAATACTACTACAATAACAAACTGCAGAGAACAAGTAACAAGTAACGTACAGAAACAAAAACACGATAGAACAAATGAACAAGTAGATTGATACCTCCAGTTGTCTGCCATGATAATCCACCAACGAACATTTTCCTGCAAAATAGCAACAAAAAATAGGTAAGTTATTCAGCAAAAGCAATAAAAAACTGTAACAAACAGGTAAGGACGTGGAACAACGAATTCTAACTTTATTTTCAGCCAATTTGTTGATGGCTGATCTTATGTTATTGTTGTGTGAGCTGGAATTGTTTCCTTTACAGCGTCTGCCAAGCTGTGAATGTTGATTTTGATAGTGGTATTAAGTGAGTTGCTAGTGCCGATGTTGCTTGACTCTAAATGGGTCAATCATATATACTCAGTGATTTTAAGGAGGGCTTTTGTTTGTGAGAGCGACGATATTAGATGCTCTGCTACACTGAGATCGTGTTCGAAGAGGTTGCTGGCCGTGAAGTCGACCCCCTCAAAAGTGTAAAATTGTATGACAGAGATGAGAATATGGCCACTGCCACACTGAAACCATGTGGCAATAGTTAGCTGACCGTGAAGTTAACTCCCAAAGTGGTGGAAGAATAGGCGTGAAAGAGGAATGGATATCATCTTTGCAACACTAAGATCACTTCGATTGAGGCGAAAAACGATGAAGTTTATCTACTAAGAGTAGAAAACTCTTCAGCATAGTATTACAAGCCCCACTAACCACTCAGGCCTAAGGCCTACTGTGTGTTGTGTACCATCCTAGGTCTCAAGGAAAGCTATAAAGAGAATACCCGATGTACAATATAGGAATAACAATTTTTATGTAAGTAATGGGGACGGCGTGGCCTAGTGGTTAAGTGGCACGGCTCACAAGCCGAAGGTGCTGGGTTCGATCCCCATCACAGCACCGGCGGTTACCCCGGGGAAGCAAACCCTTAGAAAATGCAGGAGGAAGCAGACCCATACATAAAATGCATGCTGAAGTCGGATGCACTGGGCCGACAGGCGCAAAATAAAAACCACAGTGCAACGCACACCGACTTGGGGATATGAGAAATAAGGCACACGCAAAAAAAAAAATTAAAAAAAAAAAAATGTTAAGTAAGCATGATAGCGCTATTTGTTTCATTGCTGAGATGTAAAGAGCGCTAGCACTTTCAGTCACCACGTACTTGTACAGTCTACATTTTTACAATAAATCCGTTCGAAAAAGAAAAAAAAATACTCTACCGAATGACTTTGTTCCTTACCACTAGGCTATCCTCTCTTCATACACGAAGAACATATCGAATAACTTGTTTCTCCTGGATTTAGACAGACCAAAAAGAAGAGGACTACCGTTTTGTTGAGCTATGCGATAGCGTACTTAAAACGACTGGAGTTTGTTGTGTCATACAGTGCGCGCTTGAGCTGCAGTGGTCAGCGACCCATAGCTGACTGATAGGGTCAGGGCCAGGGAACCAAAGCTACCAAGACCCTTCTACACCTCCACGCGACGATCCTGGATAACAGGCTGCAGCAGTGCAGACTGGCTAAGGAGAAGGGGTCGAAGAGGGAATGCTAACTCGGTACTCGAAAAATTCTTGCTGAAGTCGGATGTGTTGGACATAAAGGTGCAAATATCGCAGTCAAGCTGTAAACTACGACACAACGTATTCCATTCTCTGGACTACATCCTGCTACGTAAGCCCTTTCAGGGATTGGTACTGGGAGACTGAGAACGTACGAAGCCAAGCCATACAATGTTCTTAAATGAGCTGTTAGTGATATACATGTGGTCTCCATCGTATTAGTTTAATGTTTTCATAATGACATGATGTTATAATATAACTACTTTATTAAAACATAACTGTTACTTTAAATTATGTATACTCTAATGTTCCTAATGTTGTGTATTGTCGTGTGGCCCTACAACAATTGTATGTTGAATGCTATGTTTTGTTTTCCAGCGATGCAATATACAATTGTTGGGAAGTTTTGCTTTTCTGGATTCTGCTGGCGAAGGCACGCCCTTTTCGACCACGGGCGGTAATGGCCAGGTTGAGTATATGCGTGTGTGTGTTACATTATGGCAGATTTCCATTACATTAGTTTTGGCAATTCTTTCTGTACCTGGATAAGTGGTCATACCGAGAAAAATCCCCGACATGCCCTCCCAGTCAAACGGAACAGGAAGTGATTTCCTAACCAGGTACGTTGGGATTGCAAACCAAGCTTGCACGCGATTTACAGCACACCATCCTCCCTGCAATATGAAACACATCTTGGAGATTGACCTTGAACTCCGCCATCGCTTGCGCGAACATGTCAATTATATTTTCAATAATTTAAAAAAACTCTCTGGCCGCCAATAATTTAATAGTCCGTGACGCCAGACGAACATTCATATCAGAAGTCATTGGAATCGTCTCCTACTCCAGAGACGATCGACACCGGCTTTATCTCGTGAATAGCTCAACATCCTTCCTTATGTGATAATTCAAATCTTACTGTTTGAATACATGCCAAACCTTTGCTTAGTTTCCTTGTACAATCCTATCTTTCGCTTTATTTTTGCTCGCATTTTCTCTCAAACTTCCCTCTTTTCTTGGTTATAAATATAGGTCTGTATCCTTACATAGGGGTGTATTTATATACGTCTATATATATATATATATATATATATATATATATATATATATATATTGCAGTCACATGTTCGTGTATTTACACATATTTCTAATGTTGTAAATCTACGAACTTAGCGCAATGGTTAGTGCAGTGGCTTTATTACTGAGCGATCGGGTTTCGGTCTTCAGTTGTTACGGGATTTTTCTCGATCGCAAAACGTATCCGGGGTCAACCCAGTCTCAAGAATTTGGTACTAGAATAATTAAGGAAAGTAAAGGAGGTCGTCATGATGTTGGCCACATTATATCTAGTGTAGCGTCTTTGGTCAAGAAATATGGACCTAACACCACATCCCCAATACGTCTCACAGATGTGTTAACGGAGTCTTTATTTGATTTAATTCCAGGAACGTAGATACTTATACATATATACATATTTGCCAATATATGTGCGTGTGTGTAATCATATTAATAGTTTCGTATTTGGACTACTCTGTCATAACGTGGATGACGTATTTCTGGCCACTCTCGGCTAATAGCTACCGCCTTGAGCCGTATTGTATCCGTTGCTAGGTAAATTCTCATTGTCGTTGTTGTGATGTGTGTTTTTGTTTGTCCTTTGTTATGTAACAGTAATGTTGTTTTGTTTTTGTCCCTGTACGGTAACTGAGCCATGCCTATGTACGTTATTATCGATTACGCTTACAGCAATCATCATCTCTATCGCCAAGCAGATGCCACTTGGTATTGACGTTCTGCAAATAGGTACCTCACTAACTAGTGAAAGCGAAGAATTTAGAAAAGAGCTAATCAGCACACTACATAAAGAAGCTGAGACCGTGTATAATAAAGACACTAATGCCACCATCCCCGAAGGTATGGTGTACTATCTAGCCATCTTCAGCTTCACGTTCATATTACAAATAGAATGTTCATTCTTTAATAGGGAGACAGCTTCTTGAATGTGTTTCCGTGACGTGTTGATATTGGGTCTTCTCGTGATTTTATATAATCTCTAAAGCTCGCTAGCTTCTTACAATTTCTAAAGCTCGCTACATTCCTATAATCTCTAAAGCTCGCTAGCTTCCTTAAACTTCTAAAGCTCGCTACCTTCCTATAATCTCTAACACTCGCTACCTTTCTATAAGCACTAACGCTAACGACGTCCCTATATAACTAAAGCTTGATAGCCTCCTGTAATCATTGAACCTCACTACCTTCCTATAAAAACAAAAGCTAGCGATTCTCCTATAATCATTAACGTTCGCTAACTTCCTACAACTATTGGACCTCACTACCTTCATATAGCCATTGAACCTCACTATTTTACTATAATCATTAAATATCAGTACCTTCCTATAACGATTGAACCTAACTACCTTCATATAATCACTAAAGCTTGCTACCGTCCTTTAATCACTAAATGTCGTTACTTTCCTAAAATCATTGAAACTCACTACCTTCCTATAATCAATAAACTTCACTAGCTGTCTATAGTCTGGCTGCCTTCCTATAATCACTAAAGCTCACTATCTTACAGTATTCACTAAACCTCGTTGCTTGTATAATATAGTCGTATATGATCTCTATCGTATTATAGTGTTACAATAATGTTACTGTTTTACAACAGATGTAGCAATCAATACATAATATAATCATCACTTTCATAAAATTTAGCTAAAATAGATTACGTCTGAACCACAGATAACGCTAACATGTTGTTTGACAAGAGAACAGTATCAGACGTTAAATGACGTTTTACATGAGAACAGCAGTATCAGACGTTAACTTGTGTAAAAAGGTTAAGAGCTGCTAAACCGACGCCTCATCTTAAACAAGTCTGTATCAAGTGATGGATAAATGGGAATAGTTTTTATCTTGATGACCTGTTCCTCAGCGTAGCTGCGGGTCCTAACTTCGTCTCCAGCGGATCATGTCTTGGGTCACGGAAGTCCAGTGCATGTTAAGCCTTCCTCTAAAGGCGTAATGGATGTTGTTGTGTGTAGCAAGGGAGTCTGACCAACACATTTGTGGGTCTTCCCCGACGTCTCTGTTTCCATCGGATGTACAAGATTGCTATCGCCGTGCTCTATGTGACCTGTCCATCTATGTTTTGCCATTTTTGCATAGATTACCGCATCATTCCCCAAGAACAATAGCCGGAATTGTGGAGCTTTGATACGTTGGTTCCGGAGAGTGAATCCGATCAAGCGTCTCTTAAGAGAGATCTGGGTCACTCTCACCCCATGTCTCAGCACCGTGACACACAGCAGGTATTCAGCTACCAGGATAGTTAAACAAAATATCCATATTGCATTTATTCCCACTGATGAGGTCCAAAATCATGATTAATACGGCTGATCAGTAAATGCAGTTTGCTTCTTCAGTCGTCATGTAATGTTATCCTGTAGCAAGTCCTTTATAGAACGTCGCTCCCATCACAGTCTGTCTGAAAGAAATTATTTCCCTTGTCAAAACTCCAGCCTCAGCCAGTTAAACCCAGGATATCTTGGTGCCATCGTCTTCTTGGTCTACCCCTTCCTCTTTTACCTGGCACAATACTTTTCATTACTGTTCTCTCAAGACCGTTGTGTCTCTTGATGTGACCAAAGTCTTTACATTTTCTGGCCATAATGGAATTGATAAACCAGTTCCCCTCTATGTTCAACTCTTGCCGAATGTCTACATTTGTCTTTTTCTCTGTCCATGTTATTCTGAGGATCATTCTGTAACATTTTGACTCAAAGTATTCGATTTTTTGTCTGGAAGTTTTGGTAATAGTCCATGATTAGCAGCCATAAGCTGCCACAGGAAAAGCACTGGCTATCAAGACTTGCTTTTATCATTTCGTTGGTACTCTGCCATAATTTCTTCAGGCTGTTCAGTCCCTGCCATAGCTAGTCTTCTTCTGATTTCTTTCGAACAGTCGCCATTCTCGTCACTTCTGGAACCCAGATATCCAAAATGTGTAACCTGATCTATTTCCTCATTATCTATTGTAAATTTATGCTGACATTGTGTTTTATCTGTGGTCATTATCTTTGTTTTGTTTATGTTTATAAACACGTAGTGTATAGGCTAGATATTTATTTGCCTCAGGCCGAAATTTAAAAAAAACCCTGATTTGAGCTAGGTTTTGAACGCATTTCCTCTGGAAGGATGGACTTAGAGTCAAGCTAAGAAGAAGTGATGTCGGTGGGAAGATGTACAAGTGGATCAACCACTACCTCAAACAAAGAACGGCCAGAGTCCAAGTACAAGGGCAGATGAGCAAAAAGGTGACACTCGAGCAGGGAGTACCCCAAGAGGGAGTATTGTCACCCACACTCTTCCTGGTATATATAAACGATATTACAGAGAATATACCAAGAAGAGTCCATAGCTCAATGTTTGCAGACGATCTGGCTATGTGGACCTCTGAAAAGAATCTCACCATAGCAAGAAATCGGATGCAGACGGCCCTAACATCGCTGGAAGAGTGGGCGAACTCATGGCTGGTCAAAATAAACGAGGAGAAAACCACATGCACAATATTCTCGCTTTCATTAAAACCCAAAAGTACCAAATTAAGTCTAAATGGCTAATTCCTGCAGCCAAACGACAACCCAACCTATCTGGGAGTCACATTTGATCGGCGCATGACATGGAAAAGTCAGATTGAGAGAAACCGAATGAAAGCCAGAGAAAGAATGGCAATCATGAGGAAACTTGCTGGCACAAGCTGGGGAGCAGACGAAGGCATACTAAAGAAACTGTATACTGGAAGAGTGAGACCAGTTCTCGAGTATGGCATTGCGGCATGGACAACAGCAGCGAAGGCTAACTTCGATAAAGTTAACAAACTTCAAAACCAAGCCATGAGAATTATAACAGGAGGCATGAAGTCAACGCCAATTGTAGAACTTGAAAAGATTACAAAACTGCAATCCATGACCGATAGAAGAGACTGCAGAGCCCAGCTGCAGTCAGAGAAACTCCGAAGACTGACTGACCATCCAATGCACCAGAGACTAAACAATTTGGGAAATGGGAAACTAAAGCGGAGTAACTTTGCAGAAATAGCCAAAGCAAAGATGCACGAAGATCCCATAAACGCACTAACAACACCAAAACCCATCACTACTGTACGAAAACCTACCTGGAGGCAGGATATATTTCCAGAGGTGGTAGAAAATATACCAGGTATTGCAAACAAAAACTGCCAGACTGAAAAAGAAAGGAGAGATACTACTCTAAGCTTCATAACGAAAAGCTACCCAAGCATGGACTGGACCCATGCATACACCGACGGTTCTGTAACAAACACTACACAGAACGGAGGGGCAGGAGCATTCCTGAACCTACCAAATGGCAGACAAATAACACTGTCACTCGCTACTGGTAAGTACACAAGCAATTTCAGAGCGGAGACAGAGGCACTGAGGGCGGCAGTGGAAGAAATGGTGACACACAGTGAAAATGAGAGCCATATAGTCCTGCTGACAGATGCTCTCGCCGTAGTCACAGCACTAAAAAGCCAGAAAAACACTGAGCTTAATGACTTAAGAGCAGCACTCTGCAAACTGTGCCAGCAGTCCGCACCAAAAAGGGTAGTGGTACAGTGGGTTCCGTCACACTGCAACACCCAAGGCAACGAGGAGGCAGACAGACTGGCAAAAGAAGGTGCAAGACTACCACAAACAGATACCAGTATGACGTACGAAGAGTCAAAACGGCTTATCAAAGCCAGATACATGAACAAATGGGAAACCGAACATACTGGTTACACCAAAAACGATGCCTATTACCAGTTGAACCGAAGAGAGCAGGTCGTTGTCTTCACACTTCGCACTGGCCACAACAGACTGAGGTACCACCTATTCAACAAATTGAAGATCGGGTGTACCGACGAATGCCCGTGCGGTACTGGTAAAATGACCGCTGAACATCTGCTGCAGAACTGCCCGACATACGAGGATCAGAGAGAGCAGATGTGGCCATTACCAGTGGAACTGCAAGACAAGCTCTATGGCAGTGGCGAGAGCCTCAGGATGACCGCCGCTTTTTTCGAAAAAAATAATGGTTACTGTCTGACTGCGTACGCAGAAGAAGAAGAAGAAGAACGCATTTCCTAGTGGTCAGAAGATCCACCACCAAACCCCTCGACGTCCCGCTCCTCTCGAGAAGTACAGTAAAAAAAAACAGTGAACAATTACCAGTATACAACTAGATAAATGAGTGACAAGATACACAAATTAGTGATCAATATCTGTTTAGATGGAAACAGCGACTCAGGTTTGTGTCTGTTCTATATTTAGTCTGCTATCTAACCAGTTTATTATTTCAGCAACCACAGGTAAAATGTTAATGCAGTTATTTATAGTTTCAATCTAAAAGAGATTAGTTTTTTCTCACTATGAGATAAATGAAAAATATGCATCACATAAACTTATCGTACCTTCTTTTTTTCTTTAGAAATAAAAAATAAAATAAATGATCATATATTTCATTGTTTGGTATAGCATTAAAAACAGACAAAATAATAGAATTGTTTAAAGTAATAATGTAAAACTAAAAACACGCATTACATATAAGTATCTTCAATGCGGCGAGAAAAAAAAGGAAATATTAGCACATATATCTATTATGTTCTTGAATGTTTCGTTTCTGTTTTGCGCACTGAAAAGAGCGTTTTGTGGGGAGCTACAGTAGCTTTCCTCACATTCCGAGTGTGCTAATGAAGGTGGACTGGGGTCCTCCAGGAGGTTACGCTATGCTTGGCTTCCTCTGTTTGACGCTCACTACTATGGGGATCACGTCGATTTATATCTCGTTAGCCAGACTTTCTTAAAATAGCTGATTTCCAAGAAGCACGAAACGGATGGGAGATGTTGGTCAGTATGATGCGCCTGGCTCTGATGCGACGGCCGTGTCAGTATCTTATGCCCGATCGGTGCAGCGTAGTAGTTGCCTATTTAGTAGTTAGAATAGTTGATGTGTAAATCCCAGAACCATAATGTATATGCTCTGTGTCATCTTTTAAAGTCCAATATGCTACCATTAGAAGATACAGATCATGAGCTTCAGCGGTCAGCGATCCATAGCTGACTGCTACCGTCAGGGCCAGCGACTCATAGCTGACTGCTATCGTCAGGGCCAGCTACCCTACCCATATCTGACTGGTAGCGTCAAGGCCAGCAACCCATAGCTGACTGGTAGCGTCAGGGCTAGCAATCCATAGCTGACTGGTAGCGTCAGGGCCAGCAACCCATAGCTGACTGGTAGCGTTAGGGCCAGCGACCCACAGCTGACTGCTATCGTCAGGGCCAGAGTACCAGAACTGCAAAGATATTTCTACACATTCACGCGGTGATCCCGGATAACAGGCTGCAACAGAATAGACTGGCTAAGGATAAGGGATCAAGGAAGAAAGGCTAACAGGGTACTCAAAAATGCCTGCTGAAGTCGGATGTGTTTGACCGAAAGGTGTAAATATCGCAGTCAAGCTGTAAAATGCGACACCGGGCATTCCATTCTCTTGACAACATCTTGCAAAGCCCTTTTCAGGGCCTGGTAGCGAGAGATTGAGAACGAACGAAGAAAATGAAGAAGATGAAGAGAGTGAAGCATCTTGTTATGATCTCTTGTTTAATCAATCTCCAACCTCATTATCTCCTTGCAGAGAACTGTATTCGTCCCATAGAGGTTCCTGGTCCCACTAGTGACATGCGCCAAATAGAAACAGCGTTCTGCTATTCGATTTTTTTGTTCAGCAGTAAAGGTGTGAAATACATCAGTGAAGATTTAGTACGGTGGTGATGCTTCCACTCCGGCAAGTGAATACGTAAAGCAATAGGTCTGAAACGGCGTAAGCTCTGTGACAAACTGTTCTCTACCGCGTCAGACACTCCTAGTACTGACGGCAGAGCCGTTTGAAGCAGCCAAAAGGAATTCTGAAGAAACATTGCCGAGCCGAGTATCTGTGAATGAAATAAATGTACATCTGGACTTATGTCAAGGTTCAGCACACCGTCTATGATTTGTTCAACAAAGTTGTCTGCACGGCTGATATATGGGCAGCTGACTACAGACTGGACACTACGTGTACTTAAACAGATATACGCGCGACCATTAAGACATTTTCTTTCATAGAGGTATCCATACACTTTGTAGACACTTGAGGATTTCTATCGAACTAAACAGACAGCATTGAAAACTTATTTCGCTGTGTTCCGCTTTCTGTTAATGAATGTTAACTTTTTGTTAATAAATGTTAAATAAAGAAATATAAATGTTAGCATTTGAAGCACCCTTGTGTGTGTGTGCGTATGTAAAGAAAGACAGAAAACGGAGACATATATACAAAGACTGAGATCAATACATGGAAAGATCAATACAGCGAAATACATAGATTGAGATACAAAGATTGAGATTTAATACATAGATAGGGATATACAAATAGAAGGAAATATATAGATAGGGATATACAAATAGAAGGAAATATATAGATAGGGATATACAAATAGAAGGAAATATATAGATAGGGATATACAAATAGAAGGAAATATATAGATAGGGATATACAAATAGAAGGAAATATATAGATAGGGATATACAAATAGAAGGAAATATATAGATAGGGATATACAAATAGAAGGAAATATATAGATAGGGATATACAAATAGAAGGAAATATATAGATAGGGATATACAAATAGAAGGAAATATATAGATAGGGATATACGTATAGAGGGAAATACATAGATAGAGATATAAATAAAGAGGGCAATAATAAGAGATCTCGGTCGCGCCGCAAATAAACATGGGGCCCTTCATGTAGGGTTTTCTGGGGACACAATAATGTGAGAGAGGCCATTTGACATGGAAACTCCTGCCCTGCAAGCTGAACAGTGAATCCAGCAGCGATCTCTACACCCGGAAAGGAGAGACCTTAACGGACGCTTCACTTTCCGTTAACGATCGGGCTCCAGCCCAGACCTCGCTATCTTCACAATTGCCAGGGCCTGCCCGCTAGTCCTGGGACGATGAGAGTATATCTGATGTCTCGAGTAACTAGCATATGCGAGCAACGACTTAACTGCCTTGTGGAAACCTCGAGAAAGGGTAAGGCTACGGATGTAAATCCAGACAGAAAATCCTGAGTGGTAGCACCTAAATCGGATGGGTTCAGGATTGCGAACTCATTCTGGCAGCTCAATCAGCTTGAGCTGGTGCCAAATTGTCATTTTTGCATTCCAGTGAGGCCGAGAGGGGAATCCTGCAGTTTGGGTAGCCCAGGGTGTCTACATTCAGCGTCCACATCAACGCTTGCGCTCTGGAGAGGCTACTCGTAGGGCGCCACGCGCATAGTTTACAACGACTGAGACGCCTATAAATGAATGAAACAAAATAAAGCTACATAAGTCATGCCGAAGCTGTGAATCGAATTCCCTCTTGGTGAATGCCAATCAATCAAAACTTGCATCTCCCTATGGAGCAAAGGTCTTAAAAAATACAGGTCAGGCCACTAGAAGATGATCTGCCTGTGTATATTTAAAAAAGGCGTGGTGTAAACGTTCCAAATGATAGGGGAGGGGGGGACACCTAAATCCAACCCTACTTCGTGGCATTTTACTACACGATTGACAGGTTACAGTATTACTATTATATTTTCCTTTTTCGGGCACCGGTAGTACTTAGTTTGCCATAACCGCTCGACCAAACATACTGCGTTTGATAACAGTCCTAAATATATCACAGTTCGTAACCCAATATTTCTCATTAGTTAGGCGGCTAATCCCTTATTCAGGACAAATTACTTTCACACTGCCGCTGAAGGGCACTCTCTGTACAGCTCAATTCTATGGTCGTCTTTCTTTCTGTTTTTTTCTACGTCAGTCCAACACAACAACCACGTTAGCTCTTATACTCTGATGACGTCCTTTCAAAACGTGTTTCCCCTGCTACTTGAACCGTGAGGATCTGTGAATCAGACCATGACGGCAATCTTTAGCGGAATGGGGCGGCTGGGTTAACTTCTGTGTAGCTAGACTCCTCAGCGAATACTTCTTTGTCACTTGCAAATGCCCGGAGCCATTTTGGATAATTCGGTAGTGAAAAGAAGCCATGCTTATTCCCCGTGTGTAGCACACCGTTGTCCTTGCCATCTTTACATAGGCAATGCTATAGGGGCATGTGATCATTGCAGTGGTTGAGCACTCGATTTTCACTGTAAAAGTACGTGGTTCAACGCCCTTTGACCGCACGCTCCAGTTGGCCCAGAACAGCAATAAATGTATATGTTATTGGATACACACAGGCGCTGAGAGGGCACACAAACAAAACGCGGTTTCCAAGTCTGTCGGCTCCAGGGGAGAAGCATAGTTACAGCACGCTATTGTCGAACCCAGTTAGCAGACAAAACTTAATCCAACTTTGAGAAGCCTAACACCGACGGCCAAGTTTATGAGGAAAATAGATGTGACTATTTGATGAAACAAATACACGAAAAACTCAACAATATTTTGCAATACAGCGTCATATAGCATGTCTTTTATAAAACGTCTCTCCCATCAGTCTGTATGAAAGAAACTCTTTCCCTTGTCGAAACTCAAGCCTCCGCCAGTCATACCAATGCATTCCTGGATATATTGGCACCATCGTCTTCTTGGTCTACCCAATCCTCTTTTACCTGGTACCATACCTTCCATCACTGTTCTCTTGAGACCGTTGTGTCTCTTGATGTGACAAAAGTATTTGAATTTTCTAGCCAAAATGGAATTGATAAACCAGTTCTCCTCTATGCTCTACTCTAGCTGAATGTCTACATTTGTCTTTTTCTCTGTCCAGGGTATTCTGATGATCTTTCTGTAACATTTTGACTCAAATGATTCGATTCTTTGTCTATAAGTTTTGGTAATCGTCCATGATTCGCAGCCATACAGCATAGTTATATAAATTTCGCTTAGCTACATAGTTCAAATTGCATCTCCGCTGTACATTGTGTCGTATTCAAAGTGTATTCAAATTATGTCAGACCAGATGGCAACAATAATAGAGCCAGTGATACTTTCAGAGTATGAGCAGGTAAGTCACTGAAGGTGAAATAGCATGCCCAACAAGGGAAGGAAAGCACACACATGCACAGTGTCCGGAGGAGAGACACACTGTTACTCATGCTTTTCGAGGTTGTAAACTCCATGAGAGGAGCAGAGTAACAGCGAGGTCTAAGAAAGCCCTGTCAGTATGATGTCGACTAAAGAATAATGAGACAACAGTAAAGTTTAGGAGGGAAGTAAATGTGATTATTTGGATAATAATCGGTATGGCGACGTGAGAAATGGGAGAATGGATCGCCAAGTTCATGAAAAAAATAGATATTCTTTGGGACGACAAGGCAGAAAAATAGGCAACCCTACAAATACATGATTGTTTTCATGTGGATCTTCTGGTAAAAATGTATCTGATCTCTGGGTAGTAAGATCGGACTCTCTCTGATCTGGGTAGTGAGATCGGACTGTCTCTGATCTGGGTAGTGAGATAGGACTCTCTCTGATCTGGGTAGTGAGATGGATTTCCCTGATCTGGGTAGTGAGATCGGACTCTCTCTGATCTGGGTAGTGAGATCGGACTGTCTCTGATCTGGGTAGTGAGATCGGACTCTCTCTGATCTGGGTAGTGAGATGGATTTGCCTGATCTGGGTAGTGAGATCGGACTCCCCTTGATCTCTGGGTAGTGAGATCGGGCTCTCTCTGATCTGGGTAGTGAGATCGGACTCCCCTTAATCTGGGTAGTGAGATTGGACTCTCTCTGATCTGGGTAGTGAGATGGATTCCCTTTGATCTGGGTAGTGAGATCGGACTCTTTTTGATCTGGGTAGTGAGATGGATTCCCCTGATCTGGGTAGTGAGATCGGACTCCCCTTGATCTGGGTAGTAAGCTCGGACTTCCCCTGATCTGGATAGTGAGAAAGGTCACCCTGTTCAGTGTTGAGAACGTTAAAAATCCCTTCGCACTTGGAAATTGAAAAATATGTAATAAGAAATATGTTTGTAGTCAGAGAGTGGTGAATGCTTAGAATGCATTGCCACAAGAAGTAGTGGAAGCAGGGACAATTAATGCATTTGAGAATAGATTGGGTGCACATAGCTTTTAGAGCAAGGAAATATAAATGAAACTGGTTGTTTACAGACTCTGTATAGTCTTCTAAACCAGTATAAAACGTTAAGTTAAGAAAACAGTAGTCTTATCGGCCGCTGCACAGAAAAATTCAAAAGCTCTAGTTCAAAATTAACCAAAATAGTGTGTACCTTCTCCCAGGCTTTGCAAGCCGAAAAACGTTTTTTAAATACCTGCTACGTATGACAGAAGCCTTCGGCTACCTGGCAACAGACATTAACATGCCTGTTTTAATACCAGGATTCGAAGTACATTGATATAGAAACAGCGCTAGATGACGTAGTCAATAGGACATCCATAATACAATGTGCTATCTCACAATTATATATCAACTCCTGTTACGCCATATGGTTACAAGAGATAACCCCCATTACCACTGTTGTTACATTATAACCGAATACCGTTTGTTATAATCCTCATTTCGTTTCTGTCATTCATTTTTTTTTTATTGCGTTCGCGTTATTTCTCTAATCCCCAATTATGATTGCGCCGGTCGGCCCAGTGCATTCGACTTCAGCATGCATTTTATGGAAGGGTCTGCTTCCTCCTGCATTTTCTAAGAGTTTGCTTCCCCGGGGTAACGGCCGGTGTTGTGATAGGGATCGAACCCAGCACATTCGTGTTGTGAGCCGTGTCCTTAACTATTAGCCCACGCCGTCCCCTGATATTCACTTTAATAAAGATATAACATCTGAGTGCAACATAACTATACATGATGTTATAGTGACAATAACATAACTATACATTTTGTTTGATTGACTATATTATAACAATACCTTCTGCTACATAGAGGTTAACTGAATTATACCTTCTGCTACATAGACTATAATATAATCAAACGTATAAATGAGTGTTAAATTTGTTTAACCCATACTGCAACAGATGCAAAACGACAACGCAAGGGCTAACATCCCTAACAGTGTGGTTGTTCCAGCCATTGTATATGTCTGCGAGGTGTGGAACCCACGGAAAGCTGATGCAGATAGACTCCGAGTTGCCCAACGAGCGATAGAGCAAAGATCATTGAAGATCTCCGTTCGAGACCAAATCCGGAACCCAGAAATCAGACGTCGAACATTCTTCTCTGACATAATAGATGTCGGTTGCACTGTTACAAAAATACAGATGGGCCGGCCATGTGCGCATGACGGATAAGAGATGGACACGTAGAGTGACGTCGTGATGGCCACACACCTTTAGCCGCCCTCGCGGACGAGCGAGGCTAAGGTGGAGAGATGACCTGAAGTAGGCCCTGGGTCCAACATGGTGCACCAAGCCAAATGAGTTTACTCAACATTTGATTACCTGGCATCAGACACACATGCCTAATTGAATACCAGAATTTAGAGATAATTATACCATCCACTAAATTGACTATTACAGAACTATAGCTCAACTATACATTCTGCTACATTGACTATAATAAAACCATGCCTTTTATTACACTAACTTAAACGTAACGCCTGTTGTTGAACTATTGGATAAATATATACCTGTGTTACATTGACTATAAGATAACTATACCTTTCGTTAAATTCACTATCGCAAGCTATACACTTCCGTGAACTTTTTCTTCGATCGTTGAATTTTTGGCGGGATGGCTAATGGAGCGCTTCATTTTCACGGAAATGGTACCGGTTTCAATCCCCAGTCCCTATATGCCCCAGTATACTTAAATATAAATGGTAGCCCCACATAAAAATAAATCGTCCAGTAAATGAAACTTGTCTCCCTACCTAAACAACAAGGCTATGAAGTAGCACACGGAAATAACTACTCCCCACCTAAACAACAAAGCTATGACGTAGCACACGGAAATAACTAACGCTTGATCCGCTTGGTGGAAACACCGTCACGGTCGGAGAAGAGAATGTTTGTTTTAATCATCTCGAAGCTGTGCTTGCATCTCCATGACATCCACCCTCTACTTTATCAATTAGGCCACAAGAAGACGTCAACCCCCTCCCAGGCAACGCACCCTGTTCTGATGTTCCCATCAGCACCGTTATGTTAATAATGTTCTTAAGTCTCATAAAAGACACTGCTGTCGGGGGATGAAGTATTAGAGATTTTATTGTACGGGACCAGATTTTTATGAGCAGGAAGGGGTTCAGTGTCGATGCTTGCTATTTTTCCTCTTTCCTAGAAAATACGCTGGGTTAACTGGAGCTTGCCAATAACGGCGTTGGAACCCGACACCGTTACTCCGAGAAGCGAACACTCTACCACTCATAGAATATAAAGAGATTTATTTTACATTCTTCGCCATGAAGATCAGGCTGCAACCCTGAACACAGGACCATTACTGAAACTTTTACCATTTGATATGGAGAGAAAGACTAACGTCTAGTCAGGCAAATCATACTGGCCAAGATTCTAACTTTGGCTTCCTCGTAGCCCTTTCTTTAAATATGCTGTTTTCGTGATAGCCTGGCTAACAAAGTGAGGGATCGACGTAATCACCGTAGTACTGAGCGACGGGTGGATGTAGACACGCATAGCACAACCACTTGGAGGAATCCGGTCCACCTTCATGAACACGTTCGGGATGTGAGGAAAGTTACTGCAACACTTCACTTAACGTCCTTTTCAGGTGCACAAAAGAGTAAACCTACTCATTGTAGACATTCGAAACAACAACAATCTGATTTATCGTATACCAAAAAGAATGATTAATATCAGCTCCATGTATGTCCATCGTCAATTGACTTCCTTCTCATCAATTGACTTCCTTCTCAAACAATCACATTTATTTCCCTCATAAATTCAGTGATTTGTCACAATCCCGTGCTTTCTCGACACTTTAGAGTGAGTCCCTCAGATAGATCAGTGCGAGATTGCGAGCCATGTTGTCGTTCTAGTGAGTTCCTCAGATCAGTGTAAGCCATGTTGTCGTTCTAGTGAGTTCCTCAGATCAGTGCGAGTCATGTTGTCGTTCTAGTGAGTTCCTCAGATCAGTGCGAGTCATGTTGTCGTTCTAGTGAGTTCCTCAGATCAGTGTAAGCCATGTTGTCGTTCTAGTGAGTTCCTCAGATAGATCAGCGCGAGCCATGTTGTCGTTCTAGTGAGTTCCTCAGATCAGTGTAAGCCATGTTGTCGTTCTAGTGAGTTCCTCAGATCAGTGCGAGTCATGTTGTCGTTCTAGTGAGTTCCTCAGATCAGCGCGAGTCATGTTGTCGTTCTAGTGAGTTCCTCAGATCAGTGCGAGTCATGTTGTCGTTCTAGTGAGTTCCTCAGATCAGTGTAAGCCATGTTGTCGTTCTAGTGAGTTCCTCAGATCAGTGTAAGCCATGTTGTCGTTCTAGTGAGTTCCTCAGATCAGTGCGAGTCATGTTGTCGTTCTAGTGAGTTCCTCAGATCAGTGCGAGTCATGTTGTCGTTCTAGTGAGTTCCTCAGATCAGTGTAAGCCATGTTGTCGTCTAGTGAGTTCCTCAGATCAGTGTAAGCCATGTTGTCGTTCTAGTGAGTTCCTCAGATCAGCGCGAGCCAAGTTGTCATTCCAGTTTTCTGTGACACCAACATGCATGAATGTATCTGTCTTTACCCCACCGAGAAACACTGAAACCTTCTTACAGGTTGTTGTTGCTGGCGAATCCTCACGTTGAGTAGATTACTCGTTTGTGCGTCCTGAAAAGGACGTTAAGTGGTGGGTTGCAGTCGCTTTCCTCACACCCGGAGCGTGCTCATAAAGATGGACAAAGGTCCTATATGCGGTTCATTATGCTTGGCGGCTTCATCTGTCTACCACTCTCTACTACGGGAATCACGCCGATCCCTCATCTAGTTAGCCAGGCTGCCATGAAAACAGCCCGATTCCAGGAAAGGGTCACTAGGAGGCTGAGGTGAGGGTCTAGACCAGTATGTTTTACCTGACCAGACGTTATCCTTTGTCCACCACAGGTAGAATGTGGTTAATGTTCATATGCGCTGTCTACACAGGCTGCTAAGATTCCTAATTATGAAATGTTGAGCATTCATACACTAATACAAATAGTCAGATAAGTATGATGGGATTTGTTCGTGTACCTGAGGAACGAATCCTCAAGCAGCTGTTATATTTTGAGATCAGAACAGCCAATCGCTCACCAGAGAGAGACAGGCGAAACGTTGCAGAGTTCTGGAAAGTGTCTTTGAAAGGCTCAACATTGATGTCACTTCCTGGGAGTTCCTTGTACAGAACCGCTCCCCCTGGCGCGCTAGCATAACCAAAGATGCTCAGATCGCAGATCGAAACTCTATTGCGGAGGCTCAGAGAAAAGGTGGCGCCAGAAAGAGCACAACGCTCCACCGTACAGCTGCCTCCTCACATGTGTGTCCCGGGTGCTTCAGATTCTGCTGTGCCAAGATTGGTCTTTATAGCCATACGAGAGCACCTCTTGCAGCACAAGTGTGATACTGTCGTCATCTTCGCTTGCGATGTGTAGCTTTCACCGTTACAGTGAAGTCAGTCTCTTCGTCCACGACGGAAGAGTATGAGACGAGAACACAAATACCTCCATTTTCTACCCCAGGCAGGTTAAAGACCGCCTAATCATTCCTTGCGTGGTGATTGTGTCCCCCTCCCGCCCCCAAAAAAAACAAAAAACAAACCAACACATATTTATTTGATCCATTATCCAGTTTCATATCTCAATCAAATAGCTATAACCGCCGTATCAGAATGGATCTAGCAGCCACATTGGACCTCCGCTGCACTATTGGGCCATAGTACAATTAAATCATTTTATGATAGTGCTTTCTATGGGGACTTTATTTCCTCAACTCTACCCCCCCCCCCCCCCCCCCAGCTAAGCAGCGACGAGAAAGGTCGTAATGTCGATTATTACTTTTATGACATACCTTTCCATGACTTCATACGGTTCGCCAAATCATAAATTATGCACTTGATTATTTCTGAACACACTATCAAAGAAACTTCGCATTGCGATATTTCCACTAAAATTAAAATAAGGTGAACAAAATTCATGGGTATGGTCAGATACCACACTGAGACGAAAATACAGACGAAACCTACGTTACGACCAATAGGTCTTGCCCTACATAACTAAGTCACGTACCCATGTGTGGCTTTGTATATTTGAACGTGTCGTTAACCAATACATAACAACTACAACTATCACAAAATCAAGTTGTTATGTTATTTTTTTGGGTCAGGTTGGTCTATATGTTTTCTGAGAACTCAAAGACACTGACGATGTGTTCTCTAAATTCTTCTTGTATCTGGGAAAAGAGGCATTCAGTCTGTTATTCCTGTATTAGCATCTTCTACATCCTTCTTTGAAAGACAGGCCTGATAAACAACATAACAGCTGTTAGATTAGACCTGATAAACAACATAACAGCAAGATCAGGCCTGATAAACACCATAACAGCAATATTAGACCTGATAAATAATATAACAGCAAGATTAGACCTGATAAACAACATATCAGCAAGATAGATTAGACCTGATAAACAACATAACAGCGAGATCAGACCTGAAGAACAATATAACTATTAGACCTGATAAACATGAATACCCATCAACTAAGTTCTACATACGGTATGGAGACACTTTCTCCGCTATTAAAAACAGAACATCACAAGGTCTTTTATTATCAGTTCTACTAAAACATATATTGTGCATATAATTAATTTTTAATAAGACAATAAATAAGGAATGCATGGATAAACTAGGAGTACAAAGAGATATAATAAACAAAATCGCAGCCCGATATTTCAGCTTTATTAAACAGATTACTTAAAAATGTACATATACCGCACCGAGACGATAACACAAACAAAATCGACATTACGACCAATAGGCCTTCATCTGGGACAACAATACTGAACTTACAAATCAATATTTAAGGAAAAATGGTCTAATTATATGATAGAAGACCCAATCTGTCTAACCGACCGGTTAGGACAGATCCTTGACTGAATATGAAGAGAAGCGGTCAAACATAAGGTGGCCAGGAGAACGTAAGAAGTGAGGGATAATGTGCCGGATAAGCCAGTGGTGGCCAAATATGGAAACGGCCAAATAGTGATCCAAGTGGGAGAATAAAAAGGTGATATAAGCCGGGAGAGGCGTGAGATTAAAATAGGTGCGGGGAGGGGGGATGACTGATAGAAGACGGGGGGGGGGCGGCAAAGGAAGACAAATATATGGGGGTCAGTATGAGGTTTTAAGAAATTGGTATGGAAGATATTAATGCCATGCGGTTGAAGACAACCAATGCTGGAGATAAGGCTATTCTCAAAAGCGAATCGATGACGATCATCAGAGAAGCAAGAAACTGGAACAGTGACATTAACGTCAGCCTTACCCTGGTGCTCAGGACCATTGAAGTGGCTGGCAATTGGGGAACCAGTGTGATTTCGGATATCGTTGAGGTGTTGGCGGAAACGCTCACGCAGTTCCATATCAGTTTCCCCAATGTATGTCATACCACACTGGCGGCAGATGATGGTATAGATGAGGTTTCGATAAATGCTTAATCAACTTTTACATATTTTTTAGTATTTTTTTTCCCACAGAGCCGCCTTATTTTAATGAAAAATGTACCGAACAGAAAATATAGGACAAACGCGCCAGCAGATAAATCTATACGTAGGAGGTTGACATCCAGAGACGGACAGGGAAAAACATGTCAAATTACATCAGCAAGACACGAGACAGAGGTCTTTGAAGATTCTTGGCAGCCGCCCGTTGATGTGCATATGGGATCTCACGTATCTGATATAAATAAGGGGGAAATGCACACATTTTCAAAGTGTCTATTAGCTGACGCGTCACGGAATATTATTCCACGGCCCAGAGATAACATGAATATCAGTTGCTGCTCAATATCAGATCCATGCTGATATGATTTGATGATTAAAACTAAACAGCGATGTATTATAGAAATACGTCAGCTTGTTTGCATTGAGCTATTATTATATAGAAAATGACACGTAAGCAAAACATGATATCACAATATTATTTCACTATGGATGTTAGGTCTGGCGCAAGATCAGACAAAATATTACTGACCATTACCTTACCTCTAGCTATATACATGAAATCATGATATTTTACAGTATGGTCAACGAAGGGGGGATCCACACGGATCTCAGTGGTGAGACGTTGGGAAATCTTGATTTCCACTACAGTGAGAAACATCAAAATAAACATTCTTCAATACATCCAAAAATATCAGGATTTAATAAGAGGCTCTGAAAACCCTGTACGAGAGACACTTCAAAAGTGAACTCTTCTTCTTCTTCTTCTTCGTACGCAGTCAGACAGTAACCATTATTTTTTTCGAAAAAAGCGGCGGTCATCCTGAGGCTGTCGCCACTGCCATAGAGCTTGTCTTGCAGTTCCAGTGGTGATGGACACATCTGCTCTCTCTGATCCTCGTATGTCGGGCAGTTCTGCAGCAGATGTTCAGCGGTCATTTTACCAGTACCGCACGGGCATTCGTCGGTACCACCTATCTTCAATTTGTTGAATAAGTGGTACCTCAGTCTATTGTGGCCAGTGCGAAGTCTGAAGACAACGACCTGCTCTCTTCGGTTCAACTGGTAAAAGGCATCGTTTTTGGTGTAACCAGTATGTTCGGTTTCCCATTTGGTCATGTATCTGGCTTTGATAAGCCGTTTTGACTCTTCGTACGTCATACTAGTATCTGTTTGTGGTAGTCTTGCACCTTTTTTTGCCAGTCTGTCTGCCTCCTCGTTGCCTTGGATGTTGCAGTGTGATGGGACCCACTGTACCACTACCCTTTTTGGTGCGGACTGCTGGCACAGTTTGCAGAGTGCTGCGCTTAAGTCATTAAGCTCAGTGTTTTTCTGGCTTTTTAGCGCTGTGACTACGGCGAGAGCATCTGTAAGCAGGACTATATGGCTTTCATTTTCATTGTGTGTCACCATTTCTTCCACTGCCGCCCTCAGTGCCTCTGCCTCCGCTCTGAAATTGCTTGTGTACTTACCAGTAGCGAATGACAGTGTTATTTGTCTGCCATTTGGTAGGTTCAAGAATGCTCCTGCCCCTCCGTTGTGTGGTGTTGGTTACAGAACCGTCGGTGTATGCATGGGTCCAGTCCATGCTTGGGTAGCTTTTCGATATGAAGCTTAGGGTAGTATCTCTCCTTTCTTTTTCAGTCTGGCAGTTTTTGTTTCCAATACCTGGTGTATTTTCTACCACCTCTGAAAATATATCCTGCCTCCAGGTAGGTTTTCGTACAGTAGTGATGGGTTTTGGTGTTGCTAGTGCGTTTATGAGATCTTCGTGCATCTTTGCTTTGGCTATTTCTGCAAAGTTACTCCGCTTTAGTTTCCCATTTCCCAAATTGTTTAGTCTCTGGTGCATTGGATGGTTGGTCAGTCTTCGGAGTTTCTCTGACTGCAGCTGGGCTCTGCAGTCTCTTCTATCGGTCATGGATTGCAGTTTTGTAATCTTTTCAAGTTCTACAATTGGCGGTGACTTCATGCCTCCTGTTATAATTCTCATGGCCTGGTTTTGAAATTTGCTAACTTTATCGAAGTTCGCCTTCGCTGCTGTTGTCCATGCCGCAATGCCATACTCGAGAACTGGTCTCACTCTTCCAGTGTACAGTTTCTTTAGTATGCCTTCGTCTGCTCCCCAGCTTGTGCCAGCAAGTTTCCTCATGATTGCCATTCTTTCTCTGGCACTCATTCGGTTTCTCTCAATCTGACTTTTCCATGCCATGCGCCGATCAAATGTGACTCCCAGATAGGTTGGGTTGTCGTTGGGCTGCAGGAATTTGCAAAAGTGAACTCAGTACGAGTGACTTCGGGAATGATACCAACCTAGGGCAGTGGTGAACATGCAACCTTTTAGTTTTTGATACTACATGCAAATATTATTTCATATAGAACAATAATGTAGCTGGTAATATAATAATGGGTGGAAATATTATTCCATATTGAACGATAATTTAGCTGGCAATATAATAATGGATGGAAATATTATTTCATATAGAACGAAAATTTAGCGTGCTAATATAACAATGGGTAGAAATATTTTTTTCATATTGAACAATCTTGTTGCCGTGTTAATATAACAATATGCTTGGCTTAAGACAGCAAAAAAAAAAAAAAGAAAAAGAGTGGGCATAGGGCTGAATACACTATCCTACAGAAACTAACAGAGGTCGACAATCATCGATCGGAAGGCGAAAATATTTTGCCCGCAAAATAAAAATCTGAAATTACGAGTGGCGTTCAAATCTAACCGGGATATTTTGTTCTGGTTCTACCTGAATGGGTTATAGCGTGCTGGAACTACTATCATTAGTTAAGGGAACTTGTGCCCTGTACTGCTAGTCGGCACTCTTGCCCTGCGCCACTCAACGTAGATAAATACAAATGGTGGCCAATACTGTTAGTGCTTGCATTGAAAAGCGAATGGTGATGACGTTTCTTGTAAAAGAAGGCCTGAAACCTGTAGAACGTTACAGATGACTGCAAAAACAATGCGATGATGAGACACTCAGTCGCAGTAAGACATGTGAATGGTGTACACGTTTTAGAGAAGGCCACAAATCCACGAGTGACGATTCTGGCCGTAGTAGCTCTCAACCCATCAATCATATCTGTGAATATCCAGATTGTGGAACGCCTTATTTTGGAAAATCGACGCATAGCATGCCGTGAATTGCACAGCAGACAAGTCTTTACGGTGAACACTATTATTCGTGAACATTTGCATTTTCAGAAGGTCATGCAGGTTGGGTGCCAAAACAGCGTTTCACTTTTGACCAACAGAAAAGAGTTAAAATCTGCTCGACCTCATACAATTTCCACCTGTTTGAACTTCTGAAGGAATTTCTGGGAGGTCAGCATTTCAGCACTGACGACGAAGTGAAATAGACTGTCTTGGATTGGTTCAGACATACTGACAAATCTGCCTACGTTGAAGTTTTTCAAGCATTACTTAAACGCTTGGATAAGTGCAGAAACTCAGTGACATTGTAGCCGTCCATTTAGTGACATTGTCGTCGTTCATTTAGTGACATTGCTGCATACCACCCAGTGACATTGTTGCCGTCCGCTCAGTGACCTTACTGTGGTCCATTTAGTGACATTGCTGCATACCACTCAGTGAAATTGTTGTCGTCTGCTCAGTGACCTTATTGTGGTGCATTTAGTGACATTGCTGCATACCACTCAGTGAAATTGTTGCCGTCTGCTCAGTGACCTTATTGTCGTCCATTTAATGACATTGTCGTTACCGTGTGCCCATATTAAGGTAGCCGATTCCAATTCTTACATAAAAACAAAACCTTTCCATAGGCTTCCAAAGAGCAGACAACTACAATGCTGGTCTGTTCTTTGTAATGTTCCATTTGGAAGATAGGGACATCACCTCTACTAGCTGCATTACAGGAAATCAAAAGACTTCCAGATGCTCCTGAATTGGGAGTCGTTAGTGTAATGCGTGTTACGTTATGAGGCCCCAAGTCTCGTAGTCTCATCCACAACCTTCTTTGGTCAACATTTATGACATGCTTGGAATTTATAGAGGATTTATTCCTTCTAATCCAAGTACAACTAATGTGTGCTGGTTCCTTGCTCGTTTGGAAAATGTAAAAAAGGATGAAAATTTTTGTTTCGCTGTGAAAATTGAATTATTTCATTTTTTTACAGTAGCACGGGCAATCAATCAGGACCTGCCAACATTAAAAAAAAAATCACCAGCACGCAGGGCAGGATGGTTCGCGGATGGCAGTACAAATAGAACATCGACGCCAGTTTTTATGTTAATATGGTTTCGTTATAAAATATAAACTCTTCGAGGGGTTACCCTAATAAGTTATCAATGGAATAACATTTCTTAAAGTTAAATTATTAGGTTATACCTATCGAGAAATATTATCATCATAATCATGTAGCATGTCCGTTGCAGAATTCTCTTCCCTCACAGCTTGGCTGAAAGAGACGCGATCTCACGCCAAATCTTCAGATTCATACCCGAGCTTTCCTTGACATCTTGGTGCCATCATCTTCTTGGTCTGTCTGTGTTGCACGGCACCATAGCTTCTTTTACCGTTCTCTCAAAACTGTTGAATCTATTGATGTGGCGAAATTCTTTTAATTGTGTTTATGATAAAACATATGAACCAGTTTTGCCTGTATGTATTTCATATATATATATATATATATATATATATATATATATATATATATATATATATATATATATATATATATATATATATATATATATATGGTATTTGAAAACTAAACAAAAAATGCGTTTTATATATATATATATATAGTGGGTGGTACGGATGTGTCGGACCGAAAAGTGCAAAAATCACAGCCAAGCTGTAAACTAGCAACACAACGCATTCCGTTCTCCGGACTACATCCTGCTACTTGCGAAGACCTGTACAGGGCTTTGTAGCGGGAGATTAAGAACGAACGCAGAAGAAGAAGAAATCAGAAGAAGACTAGCTATGGTAATGCAGAGACTGAACAGCCTGAAGAAATTATGGCACAGCACCAACAAAATGATAAAAGTAAAAGTCTTGCTAGCCTGTGTTTTTCCTGTGGCAGCTTATGGCTGTGAATCATGGACAATTACCAAAACTTCTAGACAAAGAATCGAATCCTTCCTGTCAAAATGTTACAGAAAGATCCTCAAAATACTCTGGACAGAGAAAAACAAAAAAATGTAGACATTCGGCAAGAGTTGGGCATAGAGGTGAACTGGTTTATCAATTCCATTTTGGCTAGAAAATGCAAATACTTTGTTCACATCAAGAGACACAACTGTCTCGAGAAAACGGTGATGGAAGGTATGGTGCCAGGCAAATGAGGAAGGGGTAGACTAAGAAGACGATGGCACCAAGACATCCAGGAATGCCTTGGTATGACTGTGGCGGAGGCTGGAGTTTTGGCAAGGGAACGAGTTTCTTTCAGACAGACTGTGATGTGAGCGACGTTCTACAAATGACATGCTACAGGATGATATATATATATTCCATTATCAACAAGATGATACCGGTTACCATTCTGGGCCTCCATATCCCCCTAACACAGGTGTCAGTTATCAGTTCCGCCGTTGATCGCCTCCCATGCCATGCCTTCAAGCTGTCCCGTATTTTCTCTCTTAGTCTCCCTCTGTCTCTCTTGCCTGTGATTCTGTACGTTGTCACAGTGTGCTCCAGGCCGCCTATTCTCAAGACAAGCCCGAAAAAGATGATTGTCGTGCCCTGATTTGTTGCCATAATGTGTCTTTGTGCCCAAGAACCACCTAAAGTTTCTTTACAGTCCATGACATTTTCAACAATCTTCTGTAAAACTGCATTGTCATTGCTTTCAATGGTCCCTGTACTTGCCTGCTGATTGTCCATAACTAGTTTCCGTAAAGGTGTACTGGTTCCACGTAGCATGTAAAAACTCTTCTTACATCCAGCGATAAGCTTTCGTTGCACAAAATTCTCCCCATTCTCTGAAAAACGCATTTTGCCTGTACTATTCTGGATATTTTGCCTGGGCTTTTCTGGATATTTTGCCTGGGCTTTTCTGTTCTTTATTTCATAAGTGCATCTCCAATCGGGACAATATATATAAAGCTTTAAGTCAGTCAAGTGAACAGATTTTAACGAAATAGTGGAGCAAAAATCGCAGGCTTACAGTATCATTCGATCTTTCACTAAAAGAAACACATTTCTGTGCCGTGTATTTATAGACATGAAAACTACACAAAAAATACGTACCCGGTTCATAAATAATGAAATAAAAAGGATCTGTTCATTTTGTAATCGTCCTTTTAAAAATACATGTGCTTAACGGGGGATCAGAAAGCACGCATTCTAGGCCTCATATACACACTGTGGAATATGTTTAGATAGGGCCACCAGTCGCTGTACTTTAACTAAATGTACTCGGGTATCCATATTCAGATAGATATAGAGGTGTGTATGGAAACAGGTTATACAGCTCTGCACGTTTGTCTAGATAAGGTAGCGGACAAACCTTTGGGATACTCCTGCTTTGTTTTAAGTGTATTAGAATTGTAGTAGCACATATTCGAAATAGGATATGGTCAGTGGTGCATGTTGTGTTTAAAGTTAAAGGTAGTCCCAAAGCTGACACTGATGTCGGGGATGACGTGTTAGAGCCTGCATTGTACTAAGCCACAGCATTGAGAGGTAAAGTGGGCAGTTCCATTCCTCGCTGCCTTTTCCTTATCTAGTCCACAGCGAGGAACACATTTACAGCTTGGTCGACTCCGTATCTTTGCCAGGACAAGCGAGCGCTCTACAACCACGGTAATTAGCAGTGTTTAGGAATACCCTGCTTTTCGACCAGATAAGAATAGAGGTCTTGCGACTCGGCCAAATAAGATTAGAGGTTTAACGATTAGGCCAGATAAGATTAGAGGTCCAACTATTCTACCAAATAAAAAAAGAGGTCTAACGATTAGGCCAGAAAAGATTAGATGTCTAACTAATTCGGTCGGATAACCATATAAGATTAGAGGTCCAACTATCCGGACAGATAATAATGGAGGTCTAACTATTCGGGTAGATACGATTAGATGTCTTAATATTCGACCTAGATAAGATAAGAGGTCAAACTTTTGGTCTCAATCAGCACTAGTTTCCTGACCCTGGAGCAGGCCATCACCTATGAATCGCTGACTACTGTCAGTTCATTCACTGTGCTGCATCGTGGGCCTCATAACTCGCCTCAAAGGTCACTTGAACTTTCACTATACAGTTTAACAAAACAACACGATTTCAACCAATACAACTTTAGCAATGCGACGATTAACACATACGTATATAGTTACACATTCCGGCTCGTTGAGTACTCTCTGGCTTGTCAGATATTTCAACTAGCCATACGATAAAGTACACAGAACGCCTTGTGTCAAGTCAGTTCAGAATCGAAACTGAAAGTAATCAATATTTTGAGTCTAAAATGATCACACCGATCTTTGACCTACTCATATTCGATTTCAGAGTACTAGTCTACCGAATACGAACAATTCATTGAATGCACTAGTCAGGAACTAATCGAATTCGAATCGAGTATTCGGTGCATCCTTAGTTATTAAAATAGTCTGTAAGTGAGTGAAACTTCAATCTTCAATAAACGGTGTATTATGTGTTGTATATTTTTATATGTATCTTTCTTTGTCTTCCATACGAAGCATACACTAACCGCTCCATCTAACCCCTTACTGGCAATATGTATGGCATAACTAATATATGATCTAGTAGTCGTGCTTTCTGAATCAAATCATTTCCTAAGATGAACTTGCTAGCCTCGTGTTTAGCACCTTTTACGACGTGTTACATTATCTATATACATCGTGACTCGTGTCCTTATGCGTGTACATACATAAATACAATTGTTTCTATATGGTTTGTAAATATGTAAATTCAAATCAACAAGTACTAAATCATGTATAAATATGTAAATTGAAACATGATAGATTGTATCGTTTGAAAATATGTAAACATTATGACCTGTACCACTTATTAAAAACATTATCAGCACGAAGGTCTATAAATATTGAAATTGAAAACATTATGATCGGCATGATCTACAATTGTGTAAATTAAAAACGTTATGAGCTGTATGATCTACAAATGTTTTATTTGAAAACATTATTAGACGGCCGAAGATGAGGAAGTGAATGAGCTAACAGTCAACGACTCATAGCTTGCCGCTTGTACCAGGGTCAGTGACTCACAACTAACTAATACGCTATTATGTATCGAAGTGGTGGCCCTGGAAAGACAATTTATTTCAACCATGTAGCCTGGCTATAAGATGAGGGAATGGAAACTCGGTCGCAACAATGCCTTTCTTAAATCGGATGTGTAGGGCCGAAAGGCGCAAATATCGCAGTCCAGCTGTAAAATATGGCATGGCCTAAACCCTTTTAGAGGAAGGAAACATTATGATATGTACGATCTATAAACGTGTACATTGAAAACATTATGTGATGTATGGTCTATAAATATGTGCATTCAACTTTATAGACATTAGCAGACAGAGAAAATCATGTTAAGTTAATAATACACAGGGTGAGAGGAACTTTCAATTGCATTGGAGACCTTATGAAAATCAACATAAATTTCGTCTTCTTCTTTGTATTTCGTTGTCTAACTCCGACTACCAAGCCCTGAAAAGGACTTTGCAAGGCGTTGTGTCGTAGTTTTCGGCTTTACTGCGAAATGTGCATGTTTCGGTCCGACAAATCCAACTTAAGCATGCCATTTGTTGGTATCGCGTTAATCTTTCGTCTTCGATACCTGTCCTTAACCATTATGCCCTGTTGTAGCCTGTGTTATCCGGGATCACTCCAAGAAGGTGAAGACGCGTCTTGTCAGCTCTGGGTGACTGGCACTCACGCTGGCATTCGGCTTCAAGTGGTTTACGGCAACAGCTAATGCACTGGTCACCATGATGAGCCCAAAGATATTCAAACTACCACCAAATTAAAGTCCCTTCAATTATACATCTCTTAAACATGCAGGGAGCCGCGTAGCGCAGTGGTTAGCGCGCTGGCTTCGCATCTGAGTGATCCTGGGTTCATTCCCCAGTTGAGGCGGTAATGTTTTTATCAGACCGCAATGGCTCCCGGGTCGACCCAGCCTTAAATGGGTACCGGTTCAGTCCGGGAAGTAAAAGCGGCGAGGGAGAGGAGATGGCTACCGCCCTCATATAGCCGAACCTTTGAAATGTGAGATCGCTAACACCTCACACCCCTACGGCAGTAATGCTATGGGATACTTTACTTTACTTTACTAAACATGCAGGATAATAATAATGATAATAGTTGCCCATCGCAAGAGAAAATGGCGACAGCGTCAGACGTGTTTATTCAGACGTGATTGCATGTGACTATACAGTTCGATCTGAGCGTGACAAACTCTAAGGGCACACGAAGACAGCATTAATAATTAGGTCGTCTTGCAATCTGTCTTTTCCTGCACCTCAATAATGGTTCTCTGCTCAGCGATGCGAACACCTTGTGTGATGGCAATGCGCCAGGCTAAGCTGTTCGTAGCAAGCAGCTTACATGGAGCGAGATCAATAGAGACACTATTCGAAAACAACTTTAGAGTGTCTTTGCATGGTTTCTTCTGTTTCCCCCCTCGCGCCATTCAACAACTCCCCCCCCCCCCCCACAAGCGATGTCCGGAGCTCACTGGACAATAGCTGTTTAGAGAGATGCGCACCTGCCATGCAAAAAACATACAAATTCCATCCTATCTTGGCTTTCTGCAGCAGCATATGGATGCCAGAGAGTTTCATCCTTCTGAGGGCTACAAAGTTTGGCACTCTATCCTGAGGTACAACAAAGACATATGCAAAAGAGATTAAGACTTTTGTAAATGGAAATAACGGGGCAGATAACAGTGGGCCATGGCATACGGAACCGGCTGTTTGCCATTACTGTAACCAGGAGACAAATGTACAGCAGAACAGTCTCTATTCTAGAATTCACAGAGCACACGGAATAAAGGATGACCGAGACAATCATGGAAGAAGAAGTTGGCTGTTAATATTAAGGCCGCAGGCAAGTCATGAACAGAACTGGCCCGTATAGCTCATGAGAAAAAGACTTTGTGTGCATTTGTTGACGATCTACGCTCTACATAATTGGCCAGATATATATATGCACAGGGCTTATTATATGTCTTTACCATGACTATCAAGAAATTGGAGAAAAACGTTGACATTTAGCACACATGTGGCTTATTCAATTTTTACTGAACTTGAGAAGTATTAATTTCTCTCCTCGACGGGTTTACCCGGTGTAGTGCATAGAGCAACACATCTTATTGACCGGATCTGCTACTCTAACGGTTTGTCAGAGCAATGGAGAAATCAGAGGCCAGAATTATGACAAAATTCTTGATGTTGCAGGGAAAAACACCTACATAAATACACAGGAAGATGGAACCAGTGTTTGAGGAATTCTGTCCATTGTATCCTTCTGTTAAAAAATGACTGGGGTAGGCACTTTAAGTGTGGCCGTTTCCATATTGCTGATCTTTCAATATCATGAAGTTCATCCTCAGAGTGCAGAGATGAAAATGCTGCAAGAAGAAAATCAATGACCAGGATAGGAAAATCACAATTGCAGAGATATCTAGGTCAGAAAAACTGAATGAAAGTACAGTTTTTAAAAGTTTACAGAACAGACTAAACATGAGAAAAGTGAGATATCTAGGTCAGAAAAACTGAATGAAAGTACAGTTTTTAAAAGTTTACAGAACAGACTAAACATGAGAAAAGTGAGATATCTAGGTCAGAAAAACTGAATGAAAGTACAGTTTTTAAAAGTTTACAGAACAGACTAAACATGAGAAAAGTGAGATATCTAGGTCAGAAAAACTGAATGAAAGTACAGTTTTTAAAAGTTTACAGAACAGACTAAACATGAGAAAAGTGAGATATCTAGGTCAGAAAAACTGAATGAAAGTACAGTTTTTAAAAGTTTACAGAACAGACTAAACATGAGAAAAGTGAGATATCTAGGTCAGAAAAACTGAATGAAAGTACAGTTTTTAAAAGTTTACAGAACAGACTAAACATGAGAAAAGTGAGATATCTAGGTCAGAAAAACTGAATGAAAGTACAGTTTTTAAAAGTTTACAGAACAGACTAAACATGAGAAAAGTGAGATATCTAGGTCAGAAAAACTGAATGAAAGTACAGTTTTTAAAAGTTTACAGAACAGACTAAACATGAGAAAAGTGAGATATCTAGGTCAGAAAAACTGAATGAAAGTACAGTTTTTAAAAGTTTACAGAACAGACTAAACATGAGAAAAGTGAGATATCTAGGTCAGAAAAACTGAATGAAAGTACAGTTTTTAAAAGTTTACAGAACAGACTAAACATGAGAAAAGTGAGATATCTAGGTCAGAAAAACTGAATGAAAGTACAGTTTTTAAAAGTTTACAGAACAGACTAAACATGAGAAAAGTGAGATATCTAGGTCAGAAAAACTGAATGAAAGTACAGTTTTTAAAAGTTTACAGAACAGACTAAACATGAGAAAAGTGAGATATCTAGGTCAGAAAAACTGAATGAAAGTACAGTTTTTAAAAGTTTACAGAACAGACTAAACATGAGAAAAGTGAGATATCTAGGTCAGAAAAACTGAATGAAAGTACAGTTTTTAAAAGTTTACAGAACAGACTAAACATGAGAAAAGTGAGATATCTAGGTCAGAAAAACTGAATGAAAGTACAGTTTTTAAAAGTTTACAGAACAGACTAAACATGAGAAAAGTGAGATATCTAGGTCAGAAAAACTGAATGAAAGTACAGTTTTTAAAAGTTTACAGAACAGACTAAACATGAGAAAAGTGAGATATCTAGGTCAGAAAAACTGAATGAAAGTACAGTTTTTAAAAGTTTACAGAACAGACTAAACATGAGAAAAGTGAGATATCTAGGTCAGAAAAACTGAATGAAAGTACAGTTTTTAAAAGTTTACAGAACAGACTAAACATGAGAAAAGTGAGATATCTAGGTCAGAAAAACTGAATGAAAGTACAGTTTTTAAAAGTTTACAGAACAGACTAAACATGAGAAAAGTGAGATATCTAGGTCAGAAAAACTGAATGAAAGTACAGTTTTTAAAAGTTTACAGAACAGACTAAACATGAGAAAAGTGAGATATCTAGGTCAGAAAAACTGAATGAAAGTACAGTTTTTAAAAGTTTACAGAACAGACTAAACATGAGAAAAGTGAGATATCTAGGTCAGAAAAACTGAATGAAAGTACAGTTTTTAAAAGTTTACAGAACAGACTAAACATGAGAAAAGTGAGATATCTAGGTCAGAAAAACTGAATGAAAGTACAGTTTTTAAAAGTTTACAGAACAGACTAAACATGAGAAAAGTGAGATATCTAGGTCAGAAAAACTGAATGAAAGTACAGTTTTTAAAAGTTTACAGAACAGACTAAACATGAGAAAAGTGAGATATCTAGGTCAGAAAAACTGAATGAAAGTACAGTTTTTAAAAGTTTACAGAACAGACTAAACATGAGAAAAGTGAGATATCTAGGTCAGAAAAACTGAATGAAAGTACAGTTTTTAAAAGTTTACAGAACAGACTAAACATGAGAAAAGTGAGATATCTAGGTCAGAAAAACTGAATGAAAGTACAGTTTTTAAAAGTTTACAGAACAGACTAAACATGAGAAAAGTGAGATATCTAGGTCAGAAAAACTGAATGAAAGTACAGTTTTTAAAAGTTTACAGAACAGACTAAACATGAGAAAAGTGAGATATCTAGGTCAGAAAAACTGAATGAAAGTACAGTTTTTAAAAGTTTACAGAACAGACTAAACATGAGAAAAGTGAGATATCTAGGTCAGAAAAACTGAATGAAAGTACAGTTTTTAAAAGTTTACAGAACAGACTAAACATGAGAAAAGTGAGATATCTAGGTCAGAAAAACTGAATGAAAGTACAGTTTTTAAAAGTTTACAGAACAGACTAAACATGAGAAAAGTGAGATATCTAGGTCAGAAAAACTGAATGAAAGTACAGTTTTTAAAAGTTTACAGAACAGACTAAACATGAGAAAAGTGAGATATCTAGGTCAGAAAAACTGAATGAAAGTACAGTTTTTAAAAGTTTACAGAACAGACTAAACATGAGAAAAGTGAGATATCTAGGTCAGAAAAACTGAATGAAAGTACAGTTTTTAAAAGTTTACAGAACAGACTAAACATGAGAAAAGTGAGATATCTAGGTCAGAAAAACTGAATGAAAGTACAGTTTTTAAAAGTTTACAGAACAGACTAAACATGAGAAAAGTGAGATATCTAGGTCAGAAAAACTGAATGAAAGTACAGTTTTTAAAAGTTTACAGAACAGACTAAACATGAGAAAAGTGAGATATCTAGGTCAGAAAAACTGAATGAAAGTACAGTTTTTAAAAGTTTACAGAACAGACTAAACATGAGAAAAGTGAGATATCTAGGTCAGAAAAACTGAATGAAAGTACAGTTTTTAAAAGTTTACAGAACAGACTAAACATGAGAAAAGTGAGATATCTAGGTCAGAAAAACTGAATGAAAGTACAGTTTTTAAAAGTTTACAGAACAGACTAAACATGAGAAAAGTGAGATATCTAGGTCAGAAAAACTGAATGAAAGTACAGTTTTTAAAAGTTTACAGAACAGACTAAACATGAGAAAAGTGAGATATCTAGGTCAGAAAAACTGAATGAAAGTACAGTTTTTAAAAGTTTACAGAACAGACTAAACATGAGAAAAGTGAGATATCTAGGTCAGAAAAACTGAATGAAAGTACAGTTTTTAAAAGTTTACAGAACAGACTAAACATGAGAAAAGTGAGATATCTAGGTCAGAAAAACTGAATGAAAGTACAGTTTTTAAAAGTTTACAGAACAGACTAAACATGAGAAAAGTGAGATATCTAGGTCAGAAAAACTGAATGAAAGTACAGTTTTTAAAAGTTTACAGAACAGACTAAACATGAGAAAAGTGTGCCTGCTGGGTCCCGCATCTGCTGACATGTGAACAGAAACAAACGAGGGTTAATTGATGTGGCCAGTTGCTCAAAATGTGTCGGTCGAAAAACATGTTGCCGACCATGGTGACAGTAAATGAGACTTGGCTTCACCATTATGACCCAGAATATAGAATTTCCAGCACGCAATGGAAAACTCCGGGCTCACCAACACAAGTCAAGCAAAGAGCACAGAAATCTACAAGAAAAGTAATGCTGGCTGTTTTTTGGGACTTCAGAGGTGCCATATTGAAAATGTACCTGCTTCATGGCAACAATGGGCAATATAGTGCAGATATCTTTACCAAAATAAGAAAGGCTGTGACCAGAAAATGAGAGATAGTGCGCACTCAAATTATCCCTTTGCTTCAAGACAACGCGCCCTCCAATAAAGCAAGGCTTGTGCTGCAAACAACCAACGATTTGAATATTGAAATTCTTCCACACCTACCATATTCTCCGAATTTAGCTCCACCAGACTTTTGTTTTTTCCCAAAACTTAAAAAACAGCCGAACGGAAATCACGTACACAGTGACGAAGATGTCATACTGGCTTGTGATAACTGATTTAGTTAGAAAAATAGGTTATTCTATTCTGAAGGTCTTTTCAAGGTCACGCAGAGATGACAAAATGTATAAATTCAGGTGGCGGCTACATTGAGAAGGAATAAGCACTGTGCCATATTTCAACTTTCTCCTTCTACTCATTCACGGGCAGGGTAAAGACTTATCACAAGCCCCTTGTGTGTGTGTGTGTATATATATAAATCACAAATGATTAATCATAGTTGCCAATCGCATGCGAATATGGAGACAGCGTCAGTCCTGTGTTGCAAGATTTGATTACATATGACTCTGAAGTCCAATCATGACTCCAGGAGAAACACGGAGATTCCAATTCCCTATATTTTTTTTAAGGAAAATATACACAAAGCGTTAGTTTCCGCGTTCCAATTATATATACTGAGATCATTAATTATTTATGTATCAACTCACATCTACTTGCATACAACTCTATTGAATACATCTTTTTTGTTAATTAGGTTTTGTATTTGGTCTAAGCGTGTAAGCAACAGTGGTAGGAGTTTTCCTTTTCATTGCATCGATTCCAGTCATTAACACTCTCCAGCTGACCCAAGTGTAAGTGTGTACCTGACTCGCTGTTATGGACGAAAGAAATTGGAGAAACAATGATACCACACTCACCACATGAACAGATTAAGTGAAACACAATCCAGAAATGACATTTGCGACTCTACCTTCGTAGCTTTAGTTGGTCTATACAAAGATATGAAATGTATGGATAGTTGAGATGCATTAACAATTGTCGACGCTGGTGACAGAATGACATTACCGCAGAGTCACCATCTAACACTAGGCAGGGAATGTAACGATGGTGCAATGGGGAAGCAGTTAACTAACAGATAACAATCAGTATTGTGATGGAGTGATATATAACAAAGGATTGGTAATAGATTGTTGGGTCATGTTTATCGCATGGAAGACGAGAGGCTGCCAAAGGATATCCTTTATGGACGTTAGCCATTGGAGTTAGAAGAATCGGCCGTTCCACACTGCGATTCAAGGACGTATAAAAGAGCGCATGAAGTCATGTGACATCCCATCCGAGGGCTGGGAATAAATTGCTCAGGATCGAACTATCGGGAGACAGTCAGTTGGAGGGGGCATAGTGGCTGCTGATGCTCGAAGTGGCCTTATGGCTGCAGAGGAAAGAGAAAAACTGAAGAGATCAAGGAACATCCAGGCAAGCCAGCCTCCTCAGTATGGTTGTACGATCTGTGGTAAGGACTGTCACTCGTGGATTGGTCTTTACAGACATATCAGACAGTGTCGAAATACAGGAGACAGAACTGGACAAAACTTACAGGACGCCACGCACATGGTCTATAGAGACTGAGACGCCATTGATTACGTAGTGGTTGGCGATCGTCTGCTAGAGGGAAATATCAGGTTATTGCTGAGAGGAGGATATGCGAAACAACAACCTTCAGTGACAGAATGGAGATGGAAGCAGTGACCTTTGCACTGTGATGGATATCTGAGATGTCCTTAACAGGACCAGTTATCATGCTCGACTCCCAATCGTGACTTCGGAAGGTACAGATGAGTTTGTTAAGACATGATTTGACACCAGCTGTACAGTCTTAAAACCTGCATTGGCTGAGGTGTATGGGTTATTTTGGTAGTGGTTTGCTTCCAGCGTACGATAGAGCCGATATCAGAAAAGCAGATGATAAATAATTGATCAGAGACAAAAATGCTAAAAATTGGGGAAGAAATGAATAAGAATCAGAGAAGACGACCAAGAATCAGACAAGAACACACACAAGAATCATATAAGAACGCAGCCACGAATCAGAGAATACCGCAGAGATTCAGACAAGAACACAGACAAGAATCACAGAAGACGACCAAGAATCAGACAGGAATTCAACCAAATGTCAGAGTAGTCGACCAAGATTAAGACACGAACACAGCCGAGAACCAATTATAGGAATACTATAAATGGATACGGGTTGTATTTTGAAGTGTATCAATGACCGTCTGTTGGATGATGATACGGTAATAGATGAAATAATGAGGAAAAAAACGAGATTCGATCGCACTGGGGTGAATGAGAGGACAGAACTGGTGTGCGTACAACCAACGAACTAAATACACCATCATTATCCGCAACCGTTGTCATTTTCGGAGTGAGAGAGAGAGAGAGAGAGAGAAAACCCGTGGAGATGGAGATATAGATAATGAACACCTATAGAAATACCCGAAGTGCAGTGAAGTTAGGAACAGATGCAGAGCTAGCGTACCGCCCCCCCCCCCCACCTACTTAAGGCAGATGATGGGGTCAGGGATGTTGGATGTCGGTCAAGCACATATTTTTAGAATCCATTTAATCCCTCTACTGGTGAGGTAACAGTACATTATTTTTATAATGCTTCTCCTTGAGTACCTGATTTGGGCCTATACATGCACGCCAAGAGAACGTAGAGCTCTTCTTTACGATCACAATCCATATAAACCTTTCTATAGACACAGGGAATGCACTTTTCTATAATCCTAAACTTCTCAAAGTTCACTGAAAAATTACTTTCCTGTTTTAGTGCATCATCATAACGGGTGTTGGATTGCTCTACGTTATGCGCTTAACGACCAAGTGCATCCTTCTTAAGCACGCATTTGTTCTGGGCTGCTATCCTACCCCGTGTTTGTCTGTAGCCCTTATGCGACAGCAGAAGATTGTGGTAAACATTCTCTCAAGATTATCGAGTCTTGGGTTTGTAATGAGTGGTCCTTCTCTTAAGTGGACTCTCGGCTACGACCTACATGCACTGATTTTTGGCAGCGTTGAATGTCTGGCTTTGGTTATAATTTGAGAATTTCCACCAGGAACCGGACTGCTACCTTGAGTAGAGCCACCACACATGTCCAAGTGTGAAGACCAATGAAGTAACCGACGATGGCCTTGTAGTTCCTATCACTTACAGGAGACGCTGGCCAAATGGTTAGGGTGTTGATCGTTGACCACGAGGAAATGCGTTCAAATCATCGACAAGTCACATCTTTTTGGGTTTCTTTTAAATATCGGAGGTAACATTTATAAACATAGTCTTTACAATGTGTGGCGACTGCAGGAGCAAGCTGCTTTTATTCGTCATCCATTGTAATTCTGCATGTAGACATCGGTAATTGTTGTATATGTACTGTCTGTCGACTTTCGAAGATGTAGTTTCCATCCCTCTCTTCCAATTCGATTTTTGTTAGCGTCAGTCCATGTTTCTTCCGGATTTTTTTGAACTGCAAACAACAGACTCCCCTTTAAGCGACCCCGTGAAATGAAGTCTTGTTTTTCTTTCGGGGCTGTATCATTAGCATATGTCAGAACACAAAACGTGCTTTTCTTACGAAAGCCTATTCTGACAGTAAAACGGCTGCTCAGACAGCTCACTGTATAATTTATTGCTTGTATGTATAAAATGTGTTTTTTTGTTTCGTCTTAATCATTTACTTTTTTGTTGCGTTAGTTTATTTAAAACATTAACTTTCATGAGCTGATTACAGAGATATATAAGCTGATACGATATTCTGTGTGTAAATTAGTATATAAAAATACCAATATTGAGCACAACATAAAACTGCACCATTCTTTCAGCATGCCATAAACACGCATTAATTTGTCATACAAATTAAATAAAATTCAATGGTAAACAATGGTACAAAGGGCTAGAATTGGAAAGACATGGGTAGTATCCTTTATTACTGAATAATTCATAGAAATCCAGGGAAATAAAGACTAATACTCAGTTAAAGTTATTTAACTCCAATGCCAAGTCAGTAATCCGGTACTGAGCAGGTACTTGGAGAACAACAAAAGCAATACTGAAGAAACGTTAGCCGTTCGTCAGTAAATGTCTAGACATGATAATGGGGATTGGTTGGAAAGACGTGAGGAGAAATAAAGACCTATAGGAAAGGAGCCAACAACAACAAATGGACCAGCAGATCAGACGTAGGGAATAGAGTTGGACAGGATACACGCTACGGAAAGCTCCATCAAACATGAGCAGAAATGGAATCCACGGGGGATGGGAAAGAGAGGTAGACTAAGAAACCCACTGAAATAAATACTGTGAAAATGAAATTTGGTCTCTGGACCTCAACTGGGGAGAGACAGAAAGGGATGTTCTAAATTGAACTTATTAGAGAACGGTTGTCAATGGCATATTGTCCGAAGGGAGCATCGGGCAATGGTTGATTGATGTAACAAATGAAATAACAACTTATTTTCTATAAATACCTCAGGGAAATGAAGTGAATGGTCTGCTGCACTTGTTGTCTTGCTCTATCAGTAACGAATGTTCAACCATATTATAGAACATATAGACAAAGTGACGACCGTTACTCTCCGAACATGTCGCAAGTGGCAACTAAGAAGTGTGTGCTTGGGCCTAGCAAAATTATCATTACAAACTCATTGCTATAGACACTTCAAGCGCAAACAATCATATCGATGACTATTATTGGGCATGAGTGTGTGCAGCTGACACTCTGGAGTGTGTCGTGGTTGGATTATGTCCATGTTTATGGGATGTGTAGGGTTATCGGCTGGAAAATGGTACAATTGCACTAATCTTTACTTACTAGTTGATTAATACTGTCATTTGGATGTGGGCTTGGAATAGGTTGGCAGACCGCCCTGTCTGTACGTAAATGTTTCAATGTAGGGGAACCCTCATTGATGTCCAGGAGCCATTGCTGAGTTCCCTAATGTATGTAAGGCCTCTTGAATCCTGCAATCTGAATGTCTTATGTTTTCTTCTGCTACCCATAAAACTAGATAACCCTTTTACGGTCCATCTGTGCGCTATCATTGGGATTATATCCAGTGTTTCTGTAACGCTCCTGCTACATGCGATCTATTACGACGCGTCTCATTGGGGAAGAGCAAACTTTATCCATCCATCCATGAATATACTTAGAAACCTAGTTTTCAAATAGGCATGTTGTTAATGGATGTTTCCAGGTAGCTGAAGGCTATCCGTGTTAGGTATTTTAAACTTCCTACGGCTTACTAGCTCATTCCATGCCATTCTCCGCACACTGCGTCGAAGCGCATTCTTTTGCAGGCGATTCGCCGTACCCTGCGCCATGATAGTTGTTTGGTTAATGTTCGTATTTCTAGTTTTACAACTACATCCTTCAGTATCTATTTTTATCCTTCCGGTTTACTATAATAACAACGTCAGTTTTGATTGTGAATGTGATACAGCGTGGGCCTTTCTATTATCGATTTAACTTGTCTTTCTGAAGTGTTTTTTTGTTGTTGCTGCTAAACGTAAACAAACGAGAATGGCACCAGCTCCTTCAGCTAATCATCGTCCCACCCGTGTGACAGCCAATCTAGTCGTCAAAATGATTTTGATACTGAACCCTCGGCCTCAAAACGTTCAAGATCTAATATTAATCTAGTAGCTGGAAAAGGTAGAGCAGGAAATGTGAACTTTGCAACTAGATCTAGAAGTAGTAGAAGTCACAGAAGTGCCCCAGTAGAAAGAGATGAGTGGCATGAAGTCAGAGAAAAAAATGATTTTCGATTTATTCCTAAACAAGAACCAGTTGTGTCTCCTGAGTCGGGTCTTACAGTGCAGCCAACAGCAAACCTTACTTCTATAAATGCATATGCTCGGAAGAAAATTACTATCAACACTACATCTCTTCGTCGCTCAGTGTACTCCCGTTGGGTCGACATTACTCCCGATCTCTTCGTCGCTCAGTGTACTCCCGTTGGGTTGACATTACTCCCCATGAGCTTGATAAATTTCTTGCCGTTATTATCAATATCGGCATTGATAGACGGCCAGAGATTCCTGACTACTGGTCTTTGGCACCTGAATTGTACCACTCAATGTTTCCTTGTAACCGTTTTCAGGATATATTCTATACAATGATGCATGCAGGTGACGAAAGTGCTAAAGGCAAAGATAAAATTAAGCCCTTCATGAATCTACTCCTGAGAAAGTACCGAGCAGCATTCTACCCCAATCAGGATTTGAATATAGATGAGATAGTGATAGAGTTCAAAGGTAGATAGTAGTTCAAGTAATACAATGCTGCAAAACCCCAGAAGTACCACACAAAAACATTAGGCCTTTGCGACTCGGCAACGGGATATGTGAACAACATACTTACTTATTTTGGTACTGAACCATCTTACAACCCCGATGCAGACCCTACATCAAGCCATGCTGTCAAAGTTGTTGACACATTGTTGTCTTACGTTGGCACAGGACACACGATTTTTGCAGATCGCTTCTACATGACTCGTGTTCTAATTGATTATCTTCTTGAGCGTCGTCAGTATTATACTGGCACACTCAATGTCAATCGTGTTGGCTTTGCTTTGGAGTTGAAGACCCTCAATCTTCCGTACCGTGAGATGCGTTGGTTTCAGAATCAGCATGAAACCATAGTGTGTGTTGGATATAGGGACAAAAAGGCAAAGAAGAGTGTCCTCGTGGTCAGCACAGATGCGGTTGTTGAGACAACACGAGTCAAGGATGTTGACAAGCCATCAATGATTCAGAAGTACAACATGTACATTGATGGGTTCAATACTTTGAATCAGAAGGTCACATATTATTGCACCTTTGAAAAGAAAGCAATAAAATGGTGGAAAAGGGTGTTCTATTGGCTACTTGAAGCCACTCAAGTCAACGCTTTCATTCTTCACACTTTGACTCGTGAAGCTGGCTCTAAGCGATTGAGCCTGAATAATTTCAAGAGATAACTTGTGACTCAGCTCCCACATCGTGCTGCTGCAACAGTTCCTGAAGCAGGTGATGCTCTAAGAAAGCCTGATAGACAACCAGCTGCAAACCCATTGGATCCCACCAAGACAAGAGACACATCATCTCGTATTTGAAAAGAGACAGAAATTGTGTCGTATGTGCCACTCCCACAGAACGCAAGCGTACACTTTTCATCTGCTTGGGATGTACAAATCAGCCCCATTTACACCCCAAGGATTGCTTTGAGGCCTTCCATAAAGTATAATATCATTTGCTGCATATCGGCAGTCACAGTGTGCAGTGCATATAGTTTTTACATTTTTGAATATGTTCGTCAATGTTTTCAACGTCGACATCATCTTTAGTAAATGTGTCACATCTTCACTTCTGTTTGATGTTATTACCTTCAAATTTGGCCTGGACTTCACTAATTGGAATGTGAACTAATTACTTTAAGCAAAAAATGGGTGGGGATTGCAGGTGCTGAGATAAATACGAGTAAGGATACCATATGTCACTGAATATTGAAATATTTTTTCATTGCCTGTTATATTTTCTACTTTTTCTTCTAAAGTATTGTATGTATAGCTGTGCAATATTATTTATCTAATAGATTGTCCATTTGCCTTCAAATTGATGTATATAAGATACAGATGTTTATTTATTAAACTTGTTATTGTGATTTAAAAAAACATAGCCCCTGGTTCTGTTTGCCTCCCTTAATTTGACTGCGTACAGCTGAGAAAACAATTGCGAGTGGAAAGATCTAGGCATGGGAGAAGGTACGAACGATTTGGCTAGATTTTTAACTAAGATTTTTGTTTGTTCTGGCAGCAGACGTTTAGCCTAAGCTTACTCTTTTTTATTTCTGACTGCCAAGAGATTTAACGTGCTCGGCACTGAACACCGGAGTCCGATCTCACTACCCAGAGATTAATGAAATTTTTACAAGAAGATCCCCGTGACAAAATCCCGGTCTCTGCCGTGATTCGAACCCGCGACCTCCGGCACTCTAGGTGGATACTTTACCTCGAGACCACTGAGTTTCTCAATGTAGTAAGGTAAGCGGTATGTTCTTTTGCAGAACGTAGAATCTGACAACCGCCACCCACTTTCTTGGCAGGTGGGCAGTAAGGTAGGTTGCTGTTACTTTTCGTATGTCAAGAAGTGTAATGGAAACCTACCGTACCGCACACCTGCAAGAAACGTATAACAAAGTAAGCCCAAACATGTTATGAAAATAACCATAACTCAAAATGAAATCTCCGTCTATCACTCTTATTAGCTATACGCTTTCTGCCCTATCTGATCAGATGAAGCGATTGGTGTAAATGTAACGTTGACAGAATTAGATCTCTTATTGTGTGATTCTTTATATGAGGTTAAACAAAGAGAGGATACCGCATAATGCCACCTTTTTGGATATTAGGAAGTATTATTTTAGTCAGAGAGGGGCGAATGCTTAGAATGCATTGTCACAGGAAGTAGTGGAGGTAAGGATAATTAATGCATTTAAGAATAGATTAGATGCACATAGCTTTTAGAGCAAGGAAATGTAAATGAAAGTGGTTGTATACAGACTTTGCAGTGTCTTCTAAATCAGTTTAAAGACGTTAAGTTAAGTTATTCCTGTCTTAGTCTAGTTCGTTTGGTTGAAAATTGTTCGTCGAGCGTGGCTGTCATGTTGCTGTATATACTGTCACTTTATGTCATGTCCTGTCATTTTATGCCCTGCCAATTTATGTCATATCACTGTATGCCTTAGTCACATTATGTTTTGTAATACCCCATGCTCTCGAATTTTGGGAATCCACAGGCCTGCAGAATGTATGCATCTTCCTTCTGCAGTTGCCACGAAGTGTACAAACAATGTATTATTTTAATGTTTTAATCGAAAGAAAAAAATGTGCCTTGAACTCACGTCCCTTTGGTCAAATGATCGGTAACCTAACAACTCGACCATACACTCTCTTTATATATTTAGCTACTACCACATACTATTACCTCCTTGTTATATTCCCATGGCAAAACATACACGAAGGAAGAGTAAAGGTCGATTGCCCATGTAGTCGCCACGCACTGTACAGTCTAGATTGACATTTTATATCTGATTAAAAATAAACATATCTTAAATAGGGTTTGACCCATTTTCCACATAATCAAAGACCAATACCTAAACCGTTCTACCAGCTGCCCATCTAAATGTTTAAAATCGTATTTATTTCATTACTTCTGGCCTAATTTTTGGAATGCAATGACCTCAATACACGTCTCATATTGCTGGCAGGGTGTACACTATAACGTTAATCTGTATTTCAAGGGCATCAATTAATTGCTTCTTCACTGCAACCTTTTCTGTACCACACATCACCTACAGTAGCTCCTCTTCTAGCCTCGAGTTTAGAAGTACTCCAAGTCATTTAAATATTCACTCCTGATCTACCCTCGAGTACAGAAGTACCACACATCATATATATAATCACTCCTGCTCTACCCTCGAGTATAGAAGCACCACACTTCACTTACTTACATAATCACTCCTGCTCTACCATCGAGTATAGAAGTACCACACTTCACTTACTTACATAATCACTCCTGCTCTACCATCGAGTATAGAAGTACCACACTTCACTTACTTACATAATCACTCCTGCTCTACCCTCGAGTATAGAAGTACCACACATCATATATATATAATCACTCCTGCTCTACCCTCGAGTATAGAAGCACCACACTTCACTTACTTACATAATCACTCCTGCTCTACCCTCGAGTATAGAAGTACCACACTTCACTTACTCACATAATCACTAATGCTCTACCCTCGAGTGCAGAATTACCACACGTCACTCACTTACTTAATCACTCATCCACTTCCATGTGGTGTATAGCTGCCAGCAGACCACACTAAAAAATACGTACATGTCTTTGAGGTTCTCATTTTCAGTTAATAAATTGAGTTAATTTGATGCTGATGTTTCGCTAAACACAAATTAACTTCAATAAAAACGCCATTCAACTCTTCCCTCTGCTACCAGTGAAGGAGCATGTAGCCTTGTAACAGACGATACTGTAGCCATAAAGCGTTCGATAGTTCATTGTAGTAGTTCATAGGCTTAATTGAGGTCCCCTTACCCTTTTTATTTCTCATCGCTTTACATACTTAGGTTTTAGGGCGAAGTGGTCCTTTTATTTGTGCATCAATATTTGATCGCTAAAGCTGATACCATTGAGAGTACAGTTTGTATTTTATGTCAGAGCTTCAGACCAGTTTAATCGTCTCTTCTTCTTCTTCGTTCGTTCTCAATCTCCCACTACCAAACCCTGAAAGGGTAAGTAGCAGAATGTAGTCCAGAGAACGGAATGCGTTGTGTTGTAGTTTACAGCTTGGCTGCGATATTTGCACCTTTCGGTCCAACACATCCGACTTCAGCAAGCAGTTTTTGAGTACCGGGTTAGCATTCCCTCTTCGATCCCTTCTCCTTCGCCAGTCTGCCCTGCTGCAGCCTGTTATCCAGGATCACCGCGTGGAGGTGTAGAAGGGTCTTGGCAGCTATGGTTCGCTGACCACTGCAGCTCATGAGCTGCTCAGCATCTTGATCCCTAATCGTCTCTTAATAGAAGTTAGTTCATTATTGTTCTTATCCGTTGTCCACGATGAAGGCATATTGATCACAACGTGGATTTCGTTCGTTTATGTTTTCGTCTTAGTGCGATATCTAACAACACATATTCATAATTTTGGTTCATTTCATGTTTTTTAACTCTTTCTGAAAGTTAATGTAGAAAAGATACCTGTTAGCCGTGGGAGAACGGAAATATATATTTGTGTGTTCGGCGCAGTAATCTATGCTTGAGTTCTGGCGCTGCATGTGAGTGGTGTCTGTGCTGACATCAACTTGTAATCCGCAGAGCCTCTGAAGCTTCATTTTTGTTGTTGCTACAAGTCCAACTTGTTGCGGGGTGGATAGAAACGTGGTGAGGACAGGGACGGAATATAGTCTATTTTCCCCTAGAGACAATGGACTAACCGGTCTGCCGCTATAGCCAACCTGAACCCAATGATGGAATCTAACGACAGAGAGGATCTATGATATTTACTTTTAACTCATACGTAAGGGAAACGGTGGAGTATCCGAGTCGTTGACCGTACACTTCTCACGGCAAAAACACCAGATAATATCACCGTTGTCGACGCGTTCCAGTCAACCCAACAATAAATTGGTACCTATCTTACTATTATTAAGGAAAGGCAGAGGGTACAAGAACTGGTTTTTCCCTCCTCCCCACAATAATAAAAGAACAGAGGCCTGGTACAATGAAATATCTAACACTTTATCCCCGACAGCAGTGTTGTATGTGACCATCTTTTTCCCCTTTTTTTTGATTGAAGCAATGGGCTAAGTATGGACAGTGGATGCTATCAAAATGCAAGATAAAAGAAGACAAGAGTAACGAGCACCGCACAAGCGTTATACTTGCAGGAATAAAACAACATTCAAACGCAAGGCTGAATCAAGGAGGATGCATTAAAAGAGAAGAACGAAGACATCTTGCTTGATGAATAAGATACATCAGATGGACAGAACATATCAGTGAACAGTTCAGCGGCTCATTGGGAACAAGCCATCAGTATTTAACAACAACGGCCTCAGCATTATCAGACGAACGCGGTGTGGTCTAGTGGTTAAATGACACGGCTCACAATCTGAAGGTTCTGGGTTCGATCCCCATCACAGCACCGGCCGTTACCCCGGGGAAGCAAACCCTTAGAAAATGCAGGACGAAGCAGAACCTTACATAATAGGCATGCTGAAGTCAGATGCACTGGGCAGACAGGCGCAAAATAAAGACCACAGTGCAACGCACACCGCCTTGAGAATAGAGAAATAAGGCGAACGCAACAAAACAAACAACATTCTCAGATCAGATGTTGAGAACGCAATAAAAGATATGAGAAATGTTAATGCAGCTTACATATGTTGAAATGACAGAGAAATTCATTGTAGATACTTATTTGATCTGTGTAACGATATAGACAATACGGGTCGTGACTATATTAGTATTTTTATAACTACTATAGAATCAAAAACCAAAAATTCCAATCTTAGAACTATCAACCTGATGAGAGACACTAATCAAGATTATACAAAAGGAGAGTTAGGCGAAAAGTACACATCGAATTTCCTGGTGAACAATTTTGATTTTAATTAACCATCGGAACACGTGATGCATAGTATGTGGTTTGTAGACTACAAATAGGCCTCGGATAGTTTAGCATGAGGAACTAATCACATGTCTTGTAAACATAGAAATGCAATAAAAATGCACAAGAATACACAGTAACCTATACAGGGAGTAAACTGCTACTGTACGATCTATCAGGATTTACTGACAATATGTAGAAGTAAAAACGGAATGGGACAATGACGCGTACTGTCCCCTTTTCTCTGTAACATTGACATCAAACATATTGTTTCAACAGATGGCAGGACTCATTACCGGTAGAGTGCCGATAAATAATCTCAGATACGCGAATGACACAATTCTGTTAGCTGGAAGCGAGCATGAATTACATGAATTTGTGATTCAAGACAAATAACAGCAGTTAACTCTGAGAAAACGAAAACTATCATAAAAAACAAAGCAGACAGGAAATATGCTGTACAGACACAAGTAGGCGATCAATGACGAAGAGTAGGTCAGGAGCTTCTTCTATTTTGGAAATAAAATAACCGAGGATGGAAAATTCAAAATAGAAATCAAGAAGTTAATCGGATCGGCTAAATGTAATTTCTTGAAAGTGAGTCATATCGACACAAACGAGTCACTCGCAAATGAAAAGATGAGAGTGATCAGAGATTAATGTAAACTCGCCATTAGTGTATAGCGTAGAAACGCAGACATGTGTGAAGAGACGTTGCGACTTTGAAATGTGGATATATAGAAGAATATGACGTATCTTTTTGGGCACAAATAATGCTTTCCTAAATTAGGGGTGCACAGAGAATTGATGAACAAAATCATGTCCAGACAGTTACGATATTTTGGTCACATCAAGTGCGCGCGCTAAAAGCAATACTGGAAGGAAATGGTGTGTGTGTGTGTGTGTGGGAGGGGGGGGGGTGTGCCAGAGGTAAACAAAGCCATTCGTTAAAGGACACCATAAAAAGAGTGGACAGAAAAAGCGTGTTAGATGATACCATAGAGGTAAGAGACGGACGATGCTGGAGATCCCTTTCAGTCGACCTTCGATGCGTTACCGCTTGAACTGAACTAAATTTTGGGTCTGTGATGACATATTGTATTGCTAAACAACTCGTAATGAAGGAAGGCGCCGTTTACCGGGACGAATGCTGTGGCATTTGCTGCGTCAAAAACCTTGGGATAACTAGGATCATCAGTGTGTAATTATGAATCTGCAGCTTGCAATGCCGTCCCTATTCCGTCCATGCACGACTAGCATAAGAAAACAAAATAAGTTCACTGATAGGCGCTTTGAATTCAGAATTTAAACAATTAAAATGGCAACAAAAATAACACTAATCTATTGTGTACCCGGCTTAATGAGAAATCCAGATGAGTCTGACAAAATGTAATTATCTGTCTACCCATCGTGGGTTGCCAGCACGGCACTAGAATCAAACTTGATATCAAAAATCGATTCGACATATTGATATGCTTGTTTCTACTTGCATAGAAAGCGGATTCATTCCATCTCTTTAGTTTACCCAACTATATAAAGATACGTGACATATTGTTAGAGAAAACAAGGTAGAGAGGACCAAAACACTAGCCCCGGAAACCTCACTCAAAGGCGACACATGTCACATAGTATTGTGTCAGATGAAGTCTACAATACTTCATCCAAACGGTAGCACCTGCTTTAGACTCATTTCCTTAAAAGAATATCTGGTCTTATCAAGAAAAGCAAATACCGTTGGAACTGACGAACACACAAACATTATATAAAACATATTTCAGTTTCCGAAAGAGAGCGCTGAGAGCAGATCCGTTCGAATTCAGAGCTATAAATTTAAACATTTAAAAAACACAAGGCACACACATAACACGGAAGCACATATACCCTACCCTGGGTCGTGGTCGTCATCCATAGAGCCATTGGTGATAGGTACTAAAGCCTGATCCATGTCACAATAGAAATATAATACACAACACACACAGAATGTACGAACTACTATTCCAATACTACAACTACAAGAGCAGGCTGCGACTAAAGGACACCCGATTACCCCTACTACTCCGAGCTCCTCTACTGGCCACAAACTGCAGATCAGCACGTGGTAAACAGGTTCAAAAGGCTTCCTCTTGCTCGCGCCGCCATTGGTTTGTTGTGGGTGGGCCCCGCGTGTCTCTCGCGAGGGCGCGAAGTCGCTTTGATTGACGGGGGAACCCCTGTGCACGATTGGTGAGATAAGGGTTGCTACGGGCAACGAATGTTAGAATGTGGATGACGTCAGGAGATTTTCTTTTCCCGGTCAGCGGTCACCCATTTGAACCGGGTATGTTTGCTACTGTTTCCAGACTGCTACAGTGCAGCTCTTTTAGGGTAATTCTACTTTCTTCTGCTGCTCTGATTGCGCAACGCATTTCATTCAACTTTTTCTCTTTATGATTATTGTTGGTTTTTTTTCTCGGATTCTTGTTTTGTTTGTTTTTTTTAACGAATATGTGATCGTTTCTTTTCATGGATCTTGGTCATTCATTCGCATGGTTTTTGGTCGCCTTCCTAAAATATTCTTCGTAATTTTCTGATCATAATTCTTGGTCGTCCGTCATCTTCTCTCTAAGTTCGTCTAAATTCTTGATTTCTTTCCAATCATGATACTAAATTGAAGTGTTCTCCAATTCTTGGTGGGCTTCTTCTGTTATCCTTAGTTGTTTTTTTCTCTTATTCTTGACCTCATTATACAAGCTTTATTGGGCGTTTTATTCACTGACGTCTTCTTCTCTAGTTATTTTCTTGCATTTTTGTTTAATTCTGGGACGTCTTCTTCTCCGATTCTTGGTTTGTAATTCTTGCCCAATTCTTTGTTTATTTTTGTTTGGTTCAAGGTCGTCTTTTTCACTGATTCTTGGTTGCAGTCTTCTCTGAGTCTTAGTCGTCTTCTTCTCTGATTCTTGATCTTCTCTTCTCTGATTCTTGGTCGTCTTCGTCTCTGATTCTTGGTCGCCTTCTTCCCTGATTCTTGTTTGCATTCTTCTCTGATTCTATGTTGTATTTTTATCCGATACTTGAATGTATTGTTCTCTGATTCTTGGTCGTCTTCTTCACTGAATCTTGGTTGCATTCTTCTCTGATTCTAGGATGTATTTTTATTCGATTCTTTATTGTATTCTTTTCTGATTCTTGGTCTTCTTCTTCTATGATCCTTGATTGTCTTCTGCTACGGTTCATGGTTGCACTCTTGTCTGATTCTTGATTATATTCTTTTATGATTCTTTGTTGCATCCTTGTCTGATTCTTGGATGTTTTCCTGTTTGATTCTTGGCTGTATTCTTGTCTGATTCTTGGATGTTTTCCTGTTTGATTCTTGGCTGTATTCTTGTTTGATTCTTGGATGTTTTCCTGTTTGATTCTTGGATGTTTTCCTGTTTGATTCTTGGCTGTATTCTTGTTTGATTCTTGGATGTATTCTTGTTTGATTCTTGGCTGTATTGTTGCCCAACTCTTGGTTGTGTTCCTGTCCTATTCTTGGTTGTGTTTTTGTCCTATTCTTGGTTGTACTCTTGTCTTATTCTTGGTTGTACCCTTGTCTTTTTGGGGGTTTTATTCTTGTCTGATTCTTGGTTGTGTTCTTGTCTGATTTATGGTTGTTCTTGTCTGATTCTTGGTTGCACTCTTGTCTGATTATTGTCTGATTTTTAATCTCCATTTCGGATTCTAACCATTTTCTTTCCTTATTGTTAGTCTTTTTTTCTGATTAATTATGTATCTCTCTCTCTCTGATTCTTTATTGCATTCTGATCTGATTCCTCGACATCATCGTCTTCGATTATTGGTTATCTTCTTCTTTCAGTTTTAGTCACTTTCTTCTCGGGTTCTTAATCAGTCACTTAACTGTTTCTTCAATGGCATCATATGTTATTATTCTTCCCCAACTTCTTCCATCCTTCCCTATCGAATTTTCTTATTGAATTCTCGACTCCATCGCAAATTTTTAGTCATCGTCTTCTCTGATTCCTTCACCAAATGCTATTGATTTTTTGCGTCTTCTTAACTAGTTTTTTTTTTTATGCACCTTTGTTTGTTTTGTTTTCTCGTCATTCATTGGCATATTATTTCTTTTATCTCCATTCCCGTATTATTCCTTGATTCCTTATTATCATATCATTCCTTTATTCTCCATTCCCGTATTATTATTTCGTTTTTTTTTTGTATTCTCCATTATCGGATTATTTCGTCATTCTCCTTTACCGTATTATTTCTGTATTCTTCATTATCGGATTATTTCTTCATTCTCCATTGCCGTATTTTTTCTTCATTCCCCATTGTCGTATTCTTTTCCGATTCACCACTGCCATATTAATTCGTAGTTTCTTCATTGTGGTATTAAGGGTGTGATTTCATCATGACTTTCCCCATCATTTTCGGGACATTTGAGCAGCTCGGAAGGGGCATGACTTCAAGATGTTTGGTGGCTACGAGTTTGAAGAGGTCATGACCAGATAGCTCTATCACTATGGCAATCAGACATGTTCATTCGAACATTCAATCATATGACGTAGACAGCACTATTACATTAATCTAATAAGCAGTTGTCGTATTTTGTTTTGTTGAAACGTACTGCCAGACCAAATTCTTTGCTCGCCTGGAAGAAGCGATCTATCAAGCTCTGAAGTTCCTGCTGACTGTGGGTGACAACTGCAGCATCATCTAGTCCCTGATAGTGATCTCTCTTATCTTGACTTTGTCTTTGAAGTCTTGCAAGGTTAAACATCCGACTTACCGGCCTAGTGTGAAGGCAGATACCTTCATTGGCGCTATCAAATGCATGCTTCAGCAACATAACAAAGAAGATCCGAACAGTGTCGGTGCCAGGACTCAACGTAGGTTACCAGCACTGCGAACACAAAATTGTTGTGATGTTGTTGTTGTTGTTGTTGTTTGTTGTTTAATGCCCACAATGAGTGAGTTTACTCCCATGTGCGCCCTGCAAAGGACGTTAAGTGGCGGGTTTTAGTAGCTTTCCTCACATCCCGGGGAGGCTGATGAAGGTGGACCTCGGTCCTCCATGTGGTTGTGCTATGTTTGGCTTTATCTTCGTGACGCTCACTACTTCGCGGATCACATCGATATCCACATCTCGTCAGCCAGGCTGCCTTGAAACAGCCTGTTTCCAGGGAACGCTATATGGAAGAGAGATTGTGGTTGTGCTCAGTGTATTGGTCAGTATGTTGTGCCTGACTAGACTGGCGTCTCAGTTCCCCAAATGGTTGTGAAATGCTCCCATCAAATGTAACTATCCCTCTCATGTCTTCGTGGAACAATATTATTAGTCGTAACAGTTTTCTTGTGCAGCCTATTTTAGAAAGGATTTTGAAGTCCATCGCTGCTAACCAAATCAACGGATTTTGAAGTACATCGCTGCTAACTAAATCAAAGGATTTTGAAGTCCATCGCTGCTAACCAAATCAATCGAATGCCTTTGTCAAGTCAATGAAGGCGATATAAAAGGGCTGATTCTGCTTAAATTGGCTTTTCCTAAATGTTCCGAAGTTAAAAAGATCATGTCGATCGTTGATCTTCCATGTCTGAATGTACATTGTGACTGTGAATGCACACGGTCAGGCAATAGTTGTAGCCAAAGTAGGTTTACTCTGACGAAGACTTTGACTACAACATTATTTAGTGAGACACCTCGATAGTTATTACAGTCACTTCTATTCCCTTTGCCTTTATTTATATTATGTTACAATCGGCGTATCTCTCATATCATGAGGTATATTATGTTACAATCGGCGCATCTCTCATATCATGAGGTATATTATGTTACAATCGGCGCATCTCTCATATCATGAGGTATATTATGTTACAATCGGCGCATCTCTCATATCATGAGGTATATTATGTTACAATCAGCGCATCTCTCATATCATGAGGTATATTATGTTACAATCGGCGCATCTCTCATATCATGAGGTATATTATGTTACAATCGGCGCATCTCTCATATCATGCGGTATATTATGTTACAATCGGCGCATCTATCATATCATGAGGTATATTATGTTACAATCGGCGCATCTCTCATATCATGAGGTATATTATGTCACAATCGGCGCATCTCTCATATCATGAGGTATATTATGTTACAATCGGCGCATCTCTCATATCATGAGGTATATTATGTTACAATTGGCGCATCTCTCATATCATGAGGTAAAGAGGTCTCTTTCCAGCATTTGCACATGATTTATATCGGTTGCAAGAGTTCAGCATTACAATGCTTGGTCAGATCGGGTGGGATCCGTTCGCTGCCTGGTGCTCTGCCCGATGCCAAGCTGTCAACAGCTTTATTCAGATCTTCAATCGATAGTTCGATGTTCAGCTTGTCCATACGAGGAAAGTTTCTGACAGCGACAAGGGCTGTGGGAGTGATTATATTGTTACACGAGCTGAACTCAGTAAAGGCTCGACCCATTACTCAATCTGCTTTCTTCTGTCTGTTATTTTTCGACAGTGATGGATTTGTGTGGTCCTGATGTCTTACTTACAGAACCAATACTTTTTCGTTACGCCTAGTACATTTGTCTGATGTTCCCTGGTTGCAGTCTGGATGTTGTCACTGAGCTGTAGCCAATACTCATCTTCAGAACGACCAACTGTTTGTTGGCCCTGGTTTCTGACGGCCTCTTACGGTGTTCCGAGTTCATGCATTTGGAAGTTGCTTCTATTTAATCAGAGCAGCGCGCTTGGCCTCAATGACGGGTGTCGTATCCTTCGCTTTCGATTCAAATCAGTCCTCTGCTTTAAAAGTTCTTTTGTCAAAGGTAGCCAGTGCACTGCTTTGCATAGCGTTTTGGAGGTTTTGCCAGTTCTCCGTGACAGTGGTGCCACATATAGTGAGTTTCCTTAAAGCCTTGTTAAATCCTGCGATTCAGTGACCTACATTCGACTTGCATTGATGCGTGGCTTATGTTTCTTTCCATTAGTGATTTTTTCTAGGCTGTAGTTTGATTCTGCAGCTAGGCAACCAATGATCAGTGTCGCATTCTGCGCTGGGATAAGATTGCGCGAGGAGCACATACTTAAGAAGAGTTCGCCTGGCAATTAGATCCAGCTGATACCTATGCTTTGATCATGGGTGTATCAACGATACATTATGTTGGGGATTTTTTTGTCTGAAAGCAGGAGCTATTCACACAGAGCTTTAAGGGCCTTTGGCCATTTTCATTAATTTTGTTCATTCTAAAATTGCTAAAACACGAAGACCGCGTCGTGATCAGCACCAGCTCGATCATGAAAGTCAACTAGTAGAACACACTGTTCTTGGCTATGCATACTGTTCATGATTGTTCACAAATCCTCATCGAATTAATCCTTGTCTGAAGGTCTGAAGCACAATGTATGTCTTTATGCATTGACGAGAGTGATTCAGGTGTGAAGCTCAAGGTATGTCCTTATGCATTGACGAGAGCGATTTAGGTCTGAAGGACAAGGTATGTCCATATGCATTGACGAGACCATTCAGGTCTAAAGCACAAGGTATGACCTCATGCATTGACGAGAGAGAGCCAGGTCTGAAGCACAAGTTATGACCTCATGCATTGACGAGAGTGATTCAGGTCTGAAGCAAAAGGTATGACCTCATGCATTGAGGAGAGTGACGGGACCTACTGAGGTATGGAGACGAAGTGTAAGCAGACGCTTCAAACATTTTCTCCTGGTTCAACCATGTAACCATGCATTAAAAACTTTTCCCACTGCGAAACCTATATCACGCTCTTTCTTGTCGCTGTGGGATTCTTTACCTTTGCTAGAAGAATATATAGTCTCTCTAAATCTTTTATCCTGAGTCATCTAATCGAATTTCTTAAAGTGTGGCAATGTCTACATTGAGTATTTTTAATTCGTCGTTAATTACGTGTGCCTTTCTGAAATGTGCTTGACATCGACGAACATTGGTTGGTAAACATCTTATCCAGAAAACTGAAATATTTTGGTCACATCAAACGCCATAATGGCATAGAGAGAACAATATCGGAGGATATGGTTCCTGGAAGGTGGGGCAGAGGCAGACCGAGAAGCAGATGGACACAAGACATCACGGAGGTCCTGAAGACGGCGGCGGCGGCGGGCATTCTGGCCAGAGATCGAGAGTCTTACAGATCGGCTGTTGTGAGAGCGACGTTCTGCAAAGGATAATCTACATGAGTTTCTGATTTGAATTGTATCATGAAGGTTATCAGAGTGTCTAGTCAGAATTTTCCAGGCATTTCAATATTCCAGTTTAACTGTTGATGCACGTGCTGTGTCGACACCGTAGGGTGAAGAAGCTGGAAGACTTTTTTCAGGTCACAAGCTTGCACATCCTTCTATGGAGAACAAGATGTTGCCCATGGGAAAGGTCCTGCCTCTTCACGCAGTTAATTGATCCAGAAGAATGACATTGGCCAATACAGCGTGAATATTTCCTCAAGGTTTACTTCAGAAGCTTTTCTTGTGAACAAGTATCCCACAAGGCAGTGTAGACAGTTATATGTCTTTAAGGTAGCAGTTTGTAAGGCCTGCTCAGTCCTCATGTCCAAACGGTCTTTTTATGGGTTTTGTGACTGATTATTGACTATTTCATGGCACTATATAACGAATGATGCTGTTTATAATCCTTTGTTGGGTATGTTTAGCTGCTCTTGTTTCGTTGCTCCATGTTTTTTCCTCCGTTTTCGAATGACGTTACAAAATACAATTTTGGAATTGCAATGTGCTGGAACAGGAAGTAGATGCCACGCCAACACTTGTCATCGGTAATAATGAAATGGCAGCTGTGCACCAACCGCAATCATAGGGTCCATCATCAACGAAAAGCTATCTCTATTGACTCAGACATTGGCAGTCGTATCAGTAAAGCTGATGTTACTTTTGCTCACCTCAAAACGCTTTTTTCGAAAACAAACAGGAGAAACTGACAATTAAGACCAAGGCCATCGTATAAAATACATGTGTTGTCGCACACTCTTGAATGATAACGGCATTTGGACCACCCATGCCATAACAAGAGTAAACGTTAAACACCTTCCATCTACGGCGCCTACTACTCATTCGTTGAATTACATGGAGGGATAGAGTTACAAAGGTAGAGGTGTACTCTCGCACCGGTCTCTCAAACATGTACACTCTTCTTAGGTAATGCAGACTACGATGATTTGGTCAGACCAGTTGAATGACCATGGTTGAGTTTCAAAGATGTCTGGAAGCGTGATATGAAGGTCTTGAACATGAGTCTGACATTCTGGGAAGACGAAGCTGAACACTGATTCAACTGGGCATATACTCTGAAAGGCCACCCGATGCTTGGTGAAGCGAACCTCTTGCAATACGGAGAAGATAAACGACATCGTCGCGAGGAGAAATCCAACAAAGAAAGCAAAGTAGAAAATGTTGTTGATAACTCCAAGGTCGTTTCGCCCTATAGCCACACATGACTGAAATGGTTACTAATATCAGCGGTGAATGAAACAGAAAAGTTATGTTGGTGCTAACGAACGTGTTTAATCTTTCTATGTGAAATTTGTTGTTTTTGCTGTAAAAGTTCACGTAGTCACAATAGAAGAGATTCGGTATACAAGGGGGAGGAAGACTTACGTCTGGTCAGGCACACCATACTGGACAGACGTGTTAGTCAGGGTCAGGCACACCATACTGATCAGACATGTTAGTCAGGGTTTGGCAAAAATATACTGGCCAAGATCCTTACCTCGGCTTCCTAGTAGCCCTCCCTGTGAAAACGGGTTCCTTTCATGGCACTCTGGCTAACGGGTGAGGGATCGTTGTCATCCCTGTAGTGGTGAGCGAAACGCAGTGAAGACAAGCATATCACAACCACCTGGAGGACCCCGGTGCACCTTCATTTGCACCCTCGGAATGTGAGGAAAGCTACTGAACACCGCCACCTAACGTCCTTCCAGGGTTCACACAAGAGTCAACCTAATCATTGTGGGCATTCGAAACAACAAGATCAATAACTGTAAATCAGACTGGATAGATCCCTGGTCTTTAGTAGCAAAAGGTCCCGGCTCAATCCTCGACCTCGACACACCGTAATCTACCCAGCTGTAAAAGAGCGCACGATTTACTCTCAGGGAAGGGCATGCGGAAAATAATAGAAACTTGGTACACTACATGATACACATTTGAGAACTGGTACAGATGCGTGTCTAGTTTTGACCTTATCCTTGATGATAGTGCATGTCTTATATTGGACAACTCTTACCACATAATCATTTTCTGGAATTTGTTTTTAACCTGCGTGGTTATGTTCATGATTTCTTTCAATTTGTCGTCAAATTTCTCTACTCCTGCTGCTTCCCATTCCAAAAGTTGTTATTTTATGTGAAGAGAGTGGTTCCTCCTAGTGTGAACTCCACGCGTGCACATTTTCTGCGTGTTCACTCCTCGCGGCGTATTATTCCTGGCTGGTCTAATGATAGTATTTAAAGTGATTAAATCAATTAAATTGATTGAATTAATTCGGCTGTATGGGCATCTTTAAATTGATTTAAATCATTTGCCCCTGATTCTGAATAATAATAAAAACATGTGGCAAATTCCGTTATAAGGGAACCAGAGGACGATATAAACGGTTGATGTTTAGCGCCATTACATTATGTGTGGAAACATTTCTTTAAATGGGACCCCGACTTGCGACAGCTCGTCTTACGAAGCCTGGAGTAAGGGCGTCTGAACTTGCAGAGGCTCGATTTTGCAACTGCTTGACTTGCGACATTTTGACTTAGGAAGTCTCGATTTACTTATGCTGGACATGCCACAGCTCAAATTACGGCTACACGATTTAAGGCGACATATATGGGGGGGGGGGGGGGTGGGGGGGGTGTGAAAATGACACGTGTAAAGACAAGAGATACACATAGTATGGACGATTCACAGGAAATAAGAGGTACATAGATCGCAAGAGATATACAGAGAATGAAAGTCAGAGATGATAGATGTGGGGTGAATGAGAAGATAGGTTCTCAAACTGGCAGAACCCTGGTCATTTGGACATGCGACGCAAGAACAATTTCAGGCTCGACGAAAACGACGCAGCTATCAAGATCCTATCAAGTGGAGAAGTACCGCTTGTTCTGACTTAACTCTAGGGCAACACCTACGCACAATATAGAAAAAACTGCATTCAACAATAAACATACGTTTGTACAAAGAATGCTACGTTTCGTACAGCATATCTGCTTCCTCCACAATGTGGTAGAGATTCCATGGTATGCTGTTTACAATGACTCGATGTGGTTTTATGGAGCTATGAACTCGGTTTGCGATTTTCTGCCCCCATCACTCATCATCTGTCGTTAGTACTAACGGCAAGGTGCATTCTAGACGTTCAAGCCCTTGGCGGAACACTTTGGTACCATCCTCAACTGCCCGTCCATCATCGGCGAACAAACCATAGTTCGTATTTTTTAAGGCGCTATTAACCACGGGCTTGACATCGAGCCCAGCGAGGCTGTGGTCAGAAATACAAACAACTAGATCTACAGCAGTAAGGGACCCCTTCCTGCTGAGATCTACAAGCAGAGTATCATGTTATTCTTCAAGACTTGACTACACTTTTTTATTGCTTTTGCAAAGCCGAACAAGTTTCACAGGAAATGAAATATGTCACCACTGTACATATGTAAAAGCAAAATCACAGCGACAATTAGAGTGGCCTTTCCCTAATGTCGATTTGAGGAAAGTTCTGGCCCGAGTATTACTCAATCACCTTAATGGCCTTCTAGAGCGGGACTGACTCCCATAGAGCCAGTGTCGATTCCCGAAGAAATGTGGAGCAATCTATTCGCAGGACACAAAACTCACAAAACGTACCAGAAACAGCATCGTGATCTGCACATGACGTGCGTGTACTTGAGGAAGGCATTTGATATTGTAAACAGAAGCCGGCTGTTGCACATTATGGCAAATTTGGTTGAACCTCGAAGTTTGATGCAATGGTCCACTGATTCTACGACGGCACGATAACACAGCTGAGCTGTTTGTGCTAGTCTCGGTAACAGATGCCAGAAAGAAAAGATGTGTTCTCGCATTCACATTGTTTACCATGGTGTATGCAGCAACGTCGCTGAGCATAAGGGATACACTGTTATGGGTGTCCACATCAGCCACAGGAAGTCATGGGGTCTCTTCAATATAAATCGACTGCATTTCATCACTATTGTGCTAGATGCTACCATCTTCGACACTCTGTTTCCTGACGACAGCGCTCTGAGCACAAACTCAGATTAGAACATATTAAATGAGCATGTTTTCGAATTCATGCCTTCGTTTTGGTCTCGCAATACGTACAAATACGATTGCAACACGTTATCACGAGCAGCTAATACAGTGCGTGCACAGCGTCACTGCAGGCGGTGGATGAATTGAAATACCTGGGCAGCACCATTAGGAGAAATGGATGTAAAATCAACAACATGCGGGAAAGTGTTTCGACGGAGCATCAACGCAAAAACTAAGGTCTTGCCATTGTTCGTACCGCACTCCTTTATAAGAGTTGGTCGGTGTACAGCAGTCAAGTCAGACAGTTCAATAACGTCTACGAAAGCTGTCTAAGGTACTGATCAAGATCAACAGAGGGCTGGGTATCGAACTGCGAAGTGCTACATTTGAAAAAGACCCTAACATCTACACTCAGTTGCAAAGCGCCCAGGTTCGGTAGACTGGGCATGTTGTTAGCAAACCAGACCACCGCTGGCCTAGCAATTGTTCTACGGTACATTCAATACACGCAAGCGTTCCCCGGGTTGGCAGAAGTAAAATACTAAGTTTTGCCAAACGCCTCATTAAAAGACCTCCATATTGGTGTTGTCTCTTGCGAGTCGCTTACGTTGGATCGCTCACCTAGACTCTTTGACACATGTTGCTCTTCAGGTTCAGCTAGACTCTCTGACACATGTTGCTCTTCTGGCTCAGCTAGACTCTCTGATACATGTTGCTCTTCTGGCTCAGCTAGACTCTCTGACACATGTTGCTCTTCTGGCTCAGCTAGACTCTCTAACAAATGTTGCTCTTCTGGCTCAGCTAGACTATCTGATACATGTTGCTCTTCTGGATCAGCTAGATTCTGTGACACATGTTGCTCTTCTGGCTGAGCTAGACTATGTGACACATATTGCTCTTCTGGTTCAGCTAGACTCTCTGACATATGATGCTCTTCTGGCTCATCCAGACTCTCTGACACATGTTGCTCTTCTGGCTCAGCTAGACTCTCTGACACATGTCGCTCCTCTGGTTCAGCTTGACTCTCTGACACATGTTGCTCTTCTGGCTCAGCTGGACTCTCTGACACATGTTGCTCTTCTGGCTCAGCTAGACTCTCTGATACATATCGCTCTTCTGGCTCAGCTAAACTCTCTGAAACATGTTGCTCTTCTGGCTCAGCTAGACTCTGTGACACATGTTGCTCTTCTGGCTCAGCTAGACACTCTTACACATGTTGCTCCTTTGCTTCAGCTAGACTCTATGACACATGTTGCTCTTCTGGCTCAGCTAGACTCTCTGGAACATGCTACTCTTCTGGCTCAGCTAGACTTTCTGACACATGTTGCTCTTCTGGATCAGCTAGACTCTCTGACACATGTTGCTCTTCTGGCTCAGCTAGACTCTTACACATGTTGCTCTTCTGGCTCAGCTAGACTCTCTGACACATGCTGCTCTTCTGGCTACTCTAGACTCTGACACGTGTTGCTCTTCTGGCTCAGCTAGACTTTCTGACACATGCTGCTCTTCTGGCTCAGCTAGACTCTCTGACACATGTTGCTCTTCTGGCTCATCTAGACTCTATGATACATGCTGCTCTTCTGGTTCAGCTAGACTCTCTGACACATGTTGCTCTTTTGGCTCAGCTAGACTCTTACACATGTTACTCTTCTGGCTCAGCTAGACTCTCTGACACATGCTGCTCTTCTGGCTCAGCTAGACTCTGACACATGTTGCTCTTCTGGCTCAGATAGACTTTCTGAAACATGCTGCTCTTCTGAATCAGCTAGACTCTCTGACACATGTTGCTCTTCTGGCTCAGCTAGACTCTCTTACACATGTTGCTCTTCTGGCTTAGCTAGACTCTGTGACACATGTTGCTTTTCTGGCTAAGCTAGACTCGCTGACACATGTTGCTCTTCTGGCTCAGCTAGACTATCTGACACATGCTGCTCTTCTAGCACAGCTAGACTCTCTGCCACATGTTGCTCTTCTGGTTCAGCTAGACTCTCTGACACAAGTTGCTCTTCTGGCTCAGATAGACTCTCTGATACATGTTGCTATCCAGGCTCAGCTAGACTCTGTGACACATGCTGCTCTTCTAGCTCAGCTAGACTCTGACACATGTTGCTTTTTTGGCTCATCTAGACTCTCTGACACATGTTGCTCTTCTGGCTCAGCTAGACTCTCTGACACATGTTGCTCTTCTAGCGTAGCTAGACTCTCTGAAACATGTTGCTTTTCTGGCCCAGCTAGACTCTCTGACACATGTTGCTCTTCTGGTTCAGCTAGACTCTCTGACACATGTTGCGCTTCAGGTTCAGCTAGACTCTCTGACACATGTTGCTCTTCTGGCTCAGCTAGACTCTCTGATACATGTTGCTCTTCTGGCTCAGCTAGACTCTCTGACACATGTAAATCTTCTGGCTCAGCTAAACTCTGTGACACATGTTGCTCTTCTGGCTCAGCTAGACTATCTGATACATGTTGCTCTTCTGGAACAGCTAGACTCTGTAACACTTATTGCTCTTCTGGCTCAGCTAGACTCTGTGACACATATTGCTCTTCTGGCTCAGCTAGACTCTCTGCCATATGATGCTCTTCTGGCTCATCCAGACTCTCTGGAACATATTGCTCTTCTGGCTGAGCTAGACTCTCTGACACATGTCGCTCCTCTGGTTCAGATAGACTCTTTGACACATGCTGCTCTTCTGGTTCAGCAAGACTCTCTGACACAAGTTGCTTTTCTGGCTCAGCTAGACTCTTACACATGTTGCTCTTCGGTCTCAGCTAGACTCTCTGATACATGCTGCTCTTCTTGCTACTCTAGACTCTGACACATGTTGCTCATCTGGCTCAGCTAGACTTTCTGACACATGCTGCTCTTCTGGCTCAGCTAGACTCTCTGACACATGCTGCTCTTCTGGCTCGGCTAGACTCTGATATATGTTGCTCTTCTGGATCAGCTAGACTCTCTGACACTTGTTGCTCTTCTGGCTCAGCTAGACTCTCTGACATATGTTGCTCTTCTGGCTCAGCTAGACTCTGTGACACATGTTGCTCTTCTGGCTCAGCTACACTCGCTGACACATGTTGTTCTTCTGGCTCAGCTAGACTCTCTGACACATGTTGCTCTTCTGGCGCGGCTAGACTCTCTGATACATGTTGCTCTTCTTGCTCAGCTAGACTCTCTGCCACATGTTGCTCTTCTGGTTTAGCTAGACTCTCTGACACAAGTTGCTCTTCTGGCTCAGATAGACTCTCTGGTACATGTTGCTCTTCAGGCTCAGCTAGACTCTGTGACACATGCTGCTTTTCTGGCTCAGCTAGACTCTTACACATGTTGCTCTTCGGTCTCAGCTAGACTCTCTGATACATGCTGCTCTTCTGGCTACTCTAGACTCTGACACGTGTTGCTCTTCTGGCTCAGCTAGACTTTCTGACACATGCTGCTCTTCTGGCTCAGCTAGACTCTCTGACACATGTTGCTCTTCTGGCTCATCTAGACTCTATGATACATGCTGCTCTTCTGGTTCAGCTAGACTCTCTGACACATGTTGCTCTTTTGGCTCAGCTAGACTCTTACACATGTTACTCTTCTGGCTCAGCTAGACTCTCTGACACATGCTGCTCTTCTGGCTCAGCTAGACTCTGACACATGTTGCTCTTCTGGCTCAGATAGACTTTCTGAAACATGCTGCTCTTCTGAATCAGCTAGACTCTCTGACACATGTTGCTCTTCTGGCTCAGCTAGACTCTCTTACACATGTTGCTCTTCTGGCTTAGCTAGACTCTGTGACACATGTTGCTTTTCTGGCTAAGCTAGACTCGCTGACACATGTTGCTCTTCTGGCTCAGCTAGACTATCTGACACATGCTGCTCTTCTAGCTCAGCTAGACTCTCTGCCACATGTTGCTCTTCTGGTTCAGCTAGACTCTCTGACACAAGTTGCTCTTCTGGCTCAGATAGACTCTCTGATACATGTTGCTATCCAGGCTCAGCTAGACTCTGTGACACATGCTGCTCTTCTAGCTCAGCTAGACTCTGACACATGTTGCTTTTTTGGCTCATCTAGACTCTCTGACACATGTTGCTCTTCTGGCTCAGCTAGACTCTCTGACACATGTTGCTCTTCTAGCGTAGCTAGACTCTCTGAAACATGTTGCTTTTCTGGCCCAGCTAGACTCTCTGACACATGTTGCTCTTCTGGTTCAGCTAGACTCTCTGACACATGTTGCGCTTCAGGTTCAGCTAGACTCTCTGACACATGTTGCTCTTCTGGCTCAGCTAGACTCTCTGATACATGTTGCTCTTCTGGCTCAGCTAGACTCTCTGACACATGTAAATCTTCTGGCTCAGCTAAACTCTGTGACACATGTTGCTCTTCTGGCTCAGCTAGACTATCTGATACATGTTGCTCTTCTGGAACAGCTAGACTCTGTAACACTTATTGCTCTTCTGGCTCAGCTAGACTCTGTGACACATATTGCTCTTCTGGCTCAGCTAGACTCTCTGCCATATGATGCTCTTCTGGCTCATCCAGACTCTCTGGAACATATTGCTCTTCTGGCTGAGCTAGACTCTCTGACACATGTCGCTCCTCTGGTTCAGATAGACTCTTTGACACATGCTGCTCTTCTGGTTCAGCAAGACTCTCTGACACAAGTTGCTCTTCTGGCTCAGCTAGACTCTTACACATGTTGCTCTTCGGTCTCAGCTAGACTCTCTGATACATGCTGCTCTTCTTGCTACTCTAGACTCTGACACATGTTGCTCATCTGGCTCAGCTAGACTTTCTGACACATGCTGCTCTTCTGGCTCAGCTAGACTCTCTGACATATATTGCTCTTCTGGCTCAGCTAGACTCTCTGATACATACTGCTCTTCTGGCTCAGCTAGACTCTCTGACACATGCTGCTCTTCTGGCTCGGCTAGACTCTGATATATGTTGCTCTTCTGGATCAGCTAGACTCTCTGACACTTGTTGCTCTTCTGGCTCAGCTAGACTCTCTGACATATGTTGCTCTTCTGGCTCAGCTAGACTATGTGACACATGTTGCTCTTCTGGCTCAGCTACACTCGCTGACACATGTTGTTCTTCTGGCTCAGCTAGACTCTCTGACACATGTTGCTCTTCTGGCGCGGCTAGACTCTCTGATACATGTTGCTCTTCTTGCTCAGCTAGACTCTCTGCCACATGTTGCTCTTCTGGTTTAGCTAGACTCTCTGACACAAGTTGCTCTTCTGGCTCAGATAGACTCTCTGGTACATGTTGCTCTTCAGGCTCAGCTAGACTCTGTGACACATGCTGCTCTTCTAGCTCAGCTAGACTCTGACACATGCTGCTCTTCTGGCACATCTAGACTCTCTGACACCTGTTGCTTTTCTGGCTCAGCTAGACTCTCTGACACATGTTGCTCTTCTAGAATAGCTAGACTCTCTGATACATGTTGCTTTTCTGGCTTAGCTAGACTCTCTGACACATGTTGCTCTTCTGGTTCAGCTAGACACTCTGACACATGTTTCTCTTCAGGTTCAGCTAGACTCTCTGACACATGTTGCTCTTCTGGCTCAGCTAGACTCTCTGATACATGTTGCTCTTCTGGAACAGCTAGACTCTGTGACACATGCTGCTCTTCTAGCTCAGCTAGACTCTGACACATGCTGCTCTTCTGGCACATCTAGACTCTCTGACACCTGTTGCTCTTCTGGCTCAGCTAGACTCTCTGACACATGTTGCTCTTCTAGCGTAGCTAGACTCTCTGATACATGTTGCTTTTCTGGCTTAGCTAGACTCTCTGACACATGTTGCTCTTCTGGTTCAGCTAGACTCTCTGACACATGTTTCTCTTCAGGTTCAGCTAGACTCTCTGACACATGTTGCTCTTCTGGCTCAGCTAGACTCTCTGATACATGTTGCTCTTCTGGAACAGCTAGACTCTGTGACACATATTGCTCTTCTGGCTCAGCTAGACTATGTGACACATATTGCTCTTCTGGCTCAGCTAGACTCGCTGACATATGATGCTCTTCTGGCTCAGTTAAACTCTCTGATACATGTTGCTCTTCTGGCGCGGCTAGACTCTCTGCCACATGTTGCTCTTCTGGCTCAGCTAGACTCGCTGACACAAGTTGCTCTTCTGGCTCAGATAGACTCTCTGATACATGTTGCTCTTCAGGCTCAGCTAGACTCTGTGACACATGCTGCTCTTCTAGCTCAGCTAGACTCTGACACATGTTGCTCTTCTGGCTCATCTAGACTCTCTGACACATGTTGCTCTTCTGGCTCAGCTAGACTCTCTGACACATGTTGCTCTTCTGGCGTAGCTAGACTCTCTGATACATGTTGCTTTTCTGGCTCAGCTAGACTCTCTGACACATGTTGCTCTTCTGGTTCAGCTAGACTCTCTGACACATGCGGCTCTTCTGGCTCAGCTAGACTCTGACACATGTTGCTCTTGCGGCTGAGCTACTCTGACACATTTTACTCTTCTGGCTCAGCTAGAATCTGACACATGTTGCTCTTCTGGCTCAGCTAGACGCTGTGACACATATTGCTCTTCTGGCTCAGGTAGAATCTCTGACATATGTTGCTCTTCTGGCTCAGCCAGACTCTATGAAACATGTTGCTCTTCTGGCTCAGCTATACTCTTTGACACATGTCGCTCCTCTGGCTCAGCTAGACTCTCTGACACATGTTGCTCTTCTGGCTCAGCTAGACTCTGACACATGTTGCTCTTCTGGCTCAGCTAGACTCTCTGACACATGTTGCTTTTCTGGCTCAGCTAGACTCTCTGACACATGTTGCTCTTATGGCGCAGCTAGACTCTCTGATAAATGTTGCTCTTCTGGCTCAGCTAGACTCTCTGACAGATGTTGCTCTTCTGGCTCAGCTAGACTCTGACACATGTTGCTCATCTGGCTCAGCTAGTCTCTGACACATGTTGCTCTTCTGGCTCAGCTAGACTCTGTGACACATGTTGCACTTCTGGCTCAGCTAGACTCTCTGACAAATGTTGCTCTTCTGGCTCAGCTAGACTCTCTGACACATGTTGCTCTTCTGGCACAGCTAGACTCTCTGACACATGTCGCTCCTTTCTTTCAGCTAGATTCTCTGACACATGTTGCTCTTCTGGCTCAGCTAGACTCTCTGACACATGTTGCTCTTCTGGCTCAGCTAGACTCTCTGACACATGTTACTCTTCTGGTTCAGCTAGACTCTCTGACACATGTTGCTCTTCTGGCTCAGCTAGACTCTCTGACACATGCTGCTCTTCTGGCTCAGCTAGACTCTGACACTTGTTGCTCTTCTGGCTCAGCTAGACTCTGACACATGTTGCTCTTTCGGGTCAGCTAGACTCTGACACATGTTGCTCTTTTGGCTCAGCTAGACTCTCTGACACATGTTGCTATTCTGGCTCAGCCTGACACAGAATTCTCGCCGTTTAGATACGGTCTGATTCACCATTAACATTCATCATATTCCTGAAAATAAAAACACGGATAACAGAACGATATTCCTCTTTAGTGGTATGCGGTTGCTCCTGGGTCATATGTCCTGTTTGCACAGTGATATGACGTGATGTACACTCTTTACGTCTTCAGACTCGATACTAGCAAACTTAAGTGATCATATCGCGGTCTTTCTTCTTCTTCTTCTTCTTTTTTCGTTCTCAAACTCTCGCTACCTAGACCTGAAAACAGCTTTACAAGTAGCGGGATGTAGTCCAGAGAACGGAATGCGCTATGCCGTGGTTTACAGCTTGATTGCGATATTTGCACCTTTCGCTCCAACACATCCGACTGCAGCAATCATTTTTTAGTACCAAGTTGCGCTCCCTCTTCGACCCCTTCTGCTTAGCCAGCCTGCTCTGTTGCAGTTTGTTATCTAGGATCACTTCTTGGAGGTGTAGACGGGTTTTGTCAGCTCTGATTCACAGGTCTACAGTACAGTAGATTGTCATTACTTTCCGTACGTTGAAAAGCGATCGTACCAAGAAAAACCCCAGCGTCTGTCGAGCTAGGCACGGTGAGTTTCGGCTTACCTGCGTCAGTATTGTGAAATCGAGTTTCACTCTAAGACCATGCTGTCTCCACGCAGTACATGTTGGCGTATATTAATCGAATTGTAGAAAAACAACATGTAGGATTAGCGAATAGGAAGAGCATTCCCTTTTAATGGCAAATACACTGCGCATAAAGTACGTTATCGGTACGTTATAGTCGCCCCAGCCTTAAATAGGTACATGGCATACGGCAAGTGAAGTAAAAGACAGTGTGGAACCAAACTTGCCACCCTACCTCGTACAAGCTATGTATAAATGGACTCTCAAAAAATTTCATTATCCGACAGCAACATAACTATTTTGGTACGAACTTTATATTAAATTGAGAGAGACATATAGGGAGATACACGCGTGGAAAGAAACAGACATCGACAGATACACACGTAGAGAGATAAACGCATAAAGAGATATACACATAAAGATATACAAACAGACATGTACGCACACAGAGAGATACGTGTATAGAGATATATGCATAATGAAATTAACACAAGGTGAGATACACGCATATAAATCTACACATAGAGATTTATACGAATGGAGTGATAAACACATGGAGAAATACACACATTGAGAAATTTGAGAAATAAACATACATACATACGTACATACATACATATATACATACATACATACATACATACATATATATATATATATATATATATTTAGCAAAGTCACGCTTATTGATAAGTACGCAAGAGAAGAGTTATACTCATATGGAGTTATACACGCGTAGAAATACACACTCATCATCATCATGTAGCATGTCCTTTGTAGAACGTCACTCCCATCACAGTCTGTCTGAAAGAAACTCGTTCCCTTGCCAAAACACAAGCCTTGGCCACAGTCATACTCAGGCACTCCTGGATATATTGGTGCCATCGTCTTCTTGGTCTACCCCTTCCTCTTTTGCCTGGAACCATACCTTCCATCACCGTTCTCTCAAGACCGTTGTGTCTCTTGATGTGACCAAAGTATTTGCATTTTCTAGCCAAAATGGAATTGATAAACCAATTCTCTTCTATGCTCAACTCTTGCCGAATGTCTGCATTTGTTTTTTTTCTCTGTCCAGGGTATTCCGAGGATCTTTCTGTAACATTTTGACCCTAAGGATTTGATTCTTTGTCTAAGAGTTTTGGTAATCGTCCATGATTCACAGCCATAAGCTGCCACCGGAAAAACACAGGCTCTCAAGACTTTTACTTTTATCATTTTGTTGGTGCCCTGCCATAATTTCTTCAGGCTGTTCAGTCTCTGCATTACCATAGCTAGTCTTCTTCTTATTTCTTTCGAGCAGTCGCCATTTTTGTCAATTCTGGAGCCCAGATATTCAAAATGTGTGACCTGATCTATTTCCTCGCCACCCACTGTAAAGTTATCCTGACATTGTGTTTTGTAAGTGGTCATTATCTATGTTTTATTTATGTTTATAAAAAGGTTTTGATCTTTACTATGTCCATTAACGACTGAAAGTAGCTGCTCTAACCCTTCTGCACTTCTTGACAGTATCACTGTGTCCTCTGCGTATCGTAACTCTGGAATCTTGTACCCCTCAATCGTAAATTGGTCGAAACTTTCAATGTTCACATCTTCTCGAACATTTCTCATTATACATTCCGCATATATATTGTACAGATAAGGTGAGAGGATACATCTCTGTCGGACTCTCTTTTGCACTGCAAACCAATCTGATGTTTGCCCAGATACTCGGACAGCGGCTTGTTGATCTTGGTATAATGTTTCAATGAGATGGACTATATGCAAAGGAAACCCCATTTCCTTCATACACACTTCAACGCAAAAATTGGACATGACAACATGCGATATCAGGAGATCATAGGGAGGGATGGACTAGGAGTCCTAAACGAAAATGGAAAGCGGTTTACAGATTTTTGTGAAGGAAAAACATTTGTGATATGAGGAAGTATGTTTGCACACAGAACCATTCATAAGACAACATGGGTATCCCCAGTCCAGAAAACGAAGAATTGGATTGACCACATCTGCGTAAACTCCAAATTTAGACGATCATTATTAGATGTCAGGGTCTACAGGGAACAGATGTTGCCTCAGACCACTGTTTAGTGATTGCGAAGGCACAGTTGAAATTACGGATACAGCAGACCAAGGTGATAGAAGGTAAGAGAGAGATTGAAAGAGATACACAAATGGAGAGGCTTCCATAACATACTTCGTGAGGTACACATATAAATATGTAGAACTTTGTATTGCAAGAGAGATACAGATATGGAGAGTTATTAAAAGAACGGGAGAAACATGGATATATATATATATGGTGCGAGAGATGTACAGACGGAGAGAGATGCAAAGTATGAGAGATACATATATTGAAAGAAGCTCAGATGAAAATATTTATATATCAGGTACACAGTTGGAAAGATGTGCAAAAAGAGAGATACATATCTGCAAACAAAGATGTGCAAATGCAAAGATATACGGGTGGTAAGATATACAATAGAAAAATAAACGTGAAGAGATATTAAAATAATAAAATGTTCAGAGATTGAAAGACAAATATATGAAGAGATAGTCACATGTAGAAACGCCTAGATAGAGTAAAAGAGAATTTATTCTTTCAGTCTGTTTGTTAATATGTCTCTTTCTCTCTGAATCACACACACACAGACATACACACACACATACAGTCACACACACATTCACACATGCACACATACGCATGTTGTAAGACACAATACAGAGAGTCAGTGGCTGTGTTGTTGTTGTTCAATGCCCACAATGAGTAACTTTACTCTTTTGTGCGCCCTGAAACGTTCGTTAAGTGTCAGGTTATATTAGCCGTTCTTACATCATGGTCGTACTGATGAAGGTGGTTCGTGGTAACATGTAACAACATGAAAGCTGCAAGCAATGTAAGGTGTCTTAACGCGTAACAATGAAAAAAGTGCGATATGAAGGATAAATAAATTAGAATTGACTGATATATGCACGAAGAGACGTGTCTCTAAGCCTCTCTCGTGAATATTATTTCACTAAGTTGAACTTTATATGCTTGCTGTAGTTTATGGCAATACGTTTTTTCTATGCGCCTGTTTAGGACCACATTTGCTATAGATCTTTAGTTGTTATTTCAATAGTTTATGAGTAGTTTCAGTAGAAAATGTAGTTGGATCGTTCATGTTACATTTTTTAGGTTATGTGAATGATTGAGTCCATATCTGAGGTAGCTTGTATATCGTCTTCCTTCTTCTTTTCTTTTTGTGTAAATGTTGTTTTTATATTCAATTTCATCTTTTAAAATCTTTTATTTAACAATTATTTAACTATCTTTTTTAAAATCTTGTTATATCTTTTTTAAATCTTCATTTAATCTCGTTAAAAATCTTCTTTACATCTTTTTCTATCTGCTTTTATTATTCTTTTCATCGTTTTATCTTCTTTTTTTCTTATTTCTTTTTTTCTTTGTTTTTCTTCTTTCTTCTTCCTGCTTTCTACATCCTACGTCCTATTTCCTACTCAATATCTCATATTTCATACTGTCTTCTCTGCTTGTTCTTTAACTTCTTCTTCGGTTTTTATTATGACGGTATTTTTAGGTTTTGTGAAGTTTAATGCTGAGATATCTACGTTTTTCGGCCTCATACATCCAGTGTCAGCACTGAATTTTTAAGACCCAAACTACTTTCGCTGTTCAACTCCTATTCTCTCTGTGATGCTGCATAGGTGCAGTCTGTTTCCAGGACTGGTACTTTGGGGCGGAATAGAGCTTTGATCAGTTTTGACAAGCCGATATTGATACAACCAGTCGGCTATGAGTCACTGGCTGATGTCAGCGCATTAAATTCGGTCCCTATGAAGTAGATGATGATCTTGCGCTAATCCATGACGTATATGATTAAGTCAACTGAAGTGAACACTAGCGAATCTTCAGACTTCATACATACAACACAATATTGAGAAATCGTCTGTTCCAGAAAAAGAAGATAGGAAATAGTCTGCCACCAATCCAAGTCATTCGAGTATCGTATCAACCGGGGCTGGCGATCCTAGATCTCAATCACTCTGGTTAGTTCGTCGAACCATGATGAAAAGAGAAATAATAACATCCGTGGCTTTTCGTTGCTTTCAGCAAGGTCGTATAAGGTTTTTCCCTTCAGCCGTTGACATTCCAAATGCCTCAGTTGGAAGGCAGCAGATAGTTTTGTTATCAGAGTATATCTTCTCTTAATGTGATATCCTTCACGGAATAACGAGGACGCGCCACCGGAAACATGTCATTTACTTAGTTATATGTTCATGCCGTTTTCATTGTGCTGTTGTTCAGTTCTTTCAATGTTACGTCTGCTGCGGTTTCCCTCGCTTATTTTCAATATATTTTCAAGTGTCTCTTCTTGTGCTCTTCTTTGTTGGTTTCTGTTTTTTGTTGAAATCTTCCGTCTTAATTTGTCTTTGTTGTATCTTTGCTACAGAATATATTGTTATCCTTATTCTGTGTTGGCGTTCTCTTTTCCCCAAAACTTCACCTCTCTGTCTATTATTGTGTGTGGATCTGTTACCATTTCTCTTCTGTTCTTCTGATCTGTGCAGTGGTTAGTGTATTGGCTTCCCAGACAAATGATCATAGTTCAATCTCCAGAAGGGATCAAGATGCTGAGTAACGCATGAGCTGCAGTGGTCAGCGACTCATAGCTCACTGTTAGTGTCAGGGCCAGCGAACCAAAGCTGCCAAGACCCTTCTACACCTCCACGTGGTGATCCTGGATAACAGGCTGCAGCAGGGCAGACTGGCTAAGGAGAAGGATCGAAGAGGGATTGCTAACCCGGTAGTCAAAAAATGATTGCTGCAGTCGGATGTGTTGGACCGAAAGGTGTAAATATCACAGTCAAGCTGTAAACTACGGCATAACGGATTCCGTTCTCTGGACTACATTCCGCTACTTGTTACGCTGTTTTCAGGTCTAGGTAGCGAGAGATTGAGAACGAACAAAGAAGAAGAAGAAGAAGAAAGACCGCGATATGATCACATAAGTTGCTAGTATCATTTTGGCTATCATAAAACAGTGGTTCTGATTCCACGTCTGCTGTTTTATGCCCTTGTACATCTTGTATTCGTGATCTGAACGTCTCCTTTACTGTTTGGTGCCTGTATATTCAATCTATTTTATGCCCCGTTGGTGTAGACGTTATTGTTGTTGTTTGTGTTGTTGATGTTGAATGAGATGAACATTTTTACTCTTTTGTTCTCCCTGAAAAGAGCGTTAAAGGGCGGGTTGAATAACTTTCCTCACATCGGGAGTGTGCTGATGAAGGTAGAACAGGGTCTTCTGGGCGGTTGTACTTGGTTTGGTTTCATCTCACTACTACAACGATCACGTCGATTCCAACCTGTAGCCAGAAAAAGTCTGTTTCCAGGGAGAATTGTTTGGAAGTGAGATGCGGTTCTGGTCAGTATGTTTATCTGACCTTGTCTCACACTGTATGACGAGTACCACCCTTGTTACTTTGTGTATTCTGTTAAGTCATGTCACCAATCCCCAGCTGATTTGTAGTACAGTTGACCATAAGTAACTCTTGATTTTCTTCTTTTATTAGTTTTCAGGTCGTTCATCTAATCGTAATGTCGTTCCGTGTCATTCATCCAAGCTGCTGTGAAGGTTGGTGTTAAATTCGTCTTTTAGTGATACTTATGTCATTGGTTAGCGCATTATTGGATAATATTTAGCTTTATCTTTATTTTGGCAGTTCTGTAACTATAATCATTCTCTGTTGTACTGCCTCCAGTTTATAAAGTTCCTTTTTAGAATCTGTTGATAGCATTAGAACCATACATACAATATAATCTCGGTTTTTTTTTCATAGTGCCATGAGGACAGCAGCATTTGTCCTGACCACAGTTTCTTCCTTTTAACTATTTTCCACATTGCTTCACTCAGTCCTAGAACGTTTTACCTTCTGTGCTGTATTCCCTTGCTCGTACATTGTACGAAAATTCCAGCTAAAAACCTGGCATTTTCCCAAGACGACAGGCTAGTCGGTGACGCAGATTCGTGTCGGCTTTCTCTGTATCCGTTATCCGTCTTTTTGGGGGGAGGGGAGAGGAGGGGGAAAGCTGCTTGTCGCAAAAGACAACTAACGAGAGATGTGTATGGGGCTAGTGACCTCATCGTGTGAAGGAAATTTACTAAAGAACCACTGCTAAAAAAAACCAGGCAAAATTCTTTGGCGCGTGCATTCTAAAGGAGACCAACTTGAGTAGTTGGTCTATACCAGAGGTGGCCAATCTACGGCCTGTGGGCCAGATCTGGTCCGTCACCCAGTTGTTACCGGCCTGCAAACCAGTTTTGGACTGGACGCTTGCTTTTGATTTGAAATTACTGTATACTCCGCTAAAAAAAATATTACAAAATAGCACGCACAGGCACCAGAAACAAAACCCAAAAGACCAAAACAAACGACTACCATCTCCCTACCTCCCACAGCCCTATCAACTCTCTCTCTCTCTCTCTCTCGCTTCAACTCTCTCTTTCTATCTGTAATACCAATTGAGCTCTACTAGATAGTGCCGACAAAACGGAAATGATAGCGCCAAATCTCTGATCGTGCACGTGTACAGGCGAAGGCAGTAACGGTACCTACTTTGATAATGAGAAACTTAAAACAATGACATATCTTTTCTGCGGTCGGAAGTCTCAGAGATCGAATGGTGCTGCTTTGTCTTTAGCATCGGTATGGGAAAGTCATGGTTGGAGCAGGGGTGGAAGGTGGGTACATTTCAATAGGAAGAAGTTGAGGTGCACAGTTGGTCTTTCGAAGTGTGTTAAGTATAAATCAACCAGTAACACTTCTGTGCGTGTAGCTGTTGTGCACGTTTTTATGTTTAATAGTTTACATTTGTAAAAATATTTTCTAAGTAAAGAGTAGTTTGTCGTTGCTTTCTGTACGTGGTTTATTACATATGTAAAACTAAATCCCAGAACATTATTTTTTAAGAATGTATGTCTGACCCTCTGGTGTTATCCTTTATCATAATCTGGCCCTCGGCAAACCTTAGCTTAGCCCGCACTGGTCTATACTACGGTTGGAGTGAAAATATGGGACACGACGAAAAAAGCAGACCTGGTCAAATTAGCGTCCTGCTGAACCGTATGAAACCACAATAATCCATCTTGTATATGTCTTTTCAAATTTTTCTTCACATATCTTTGAAAAACATGGTGTAATACCATGAGGTGAAGAGTGCTCTACCATAGAAAGGGTAGTCTGCTCTGTGGTTGTCTCTTGCGACATGCTCTCAGTGTGGTAGCGACCCAGTTCTTCTCATTGTCACAAAAAAGTAATTACCCTAAAGGGGTCAGACCACGCAGTAACTCTGAACTTAAGATTTGCTCTCATTGAGTCAGTGATCCTTTTATTGTCATTGTCACAAAAACGAGTCATTACCCCAAAGTGGTTAGCCCACACAATGACTCCCAACATTAAAGTCAGGTCAGGTCAGGTCATCCGGTAACCGGTGAGGTGGTTGGGGCACACATGAAGACATCTTCACAACACCACGCCACCCTTCTTTGTCAGCGGCCGCTGCTTGTGCCTCTTTATGTTGTCCTCCCACCTCTTTTTGGGACTGCCTCTTCGACGTCTGCCTTGCACCTTTCCGTGGATGATCATATTTGTAAGAACATTTGATCTCGATATGTGACCGTACCAAGCGAGTTTCCTTCTTTTGACATTTCCCAAGAGGTATTCAAAAGGTCAATTGCTGTTGTAATTCTATCTCGTATTTCCTTATTTGTAACTCGATCTGTGTACGTGACGTTTAAAAGTCTTCGGAAATATCTTATCTCCAAGGTCTGTATCCTTAGCTGAAGGTCAGATCTAAATGTCCATGTCTCACAAGCATAGAGGAATATTGACAGGACCAGTGTACGCACAAACGGTTATCACTCTCAACATTAGAAATGCTTTAAATGTAGCAGTGAACCTAGTCCAGCCTTTGTCACACAAGCATTACACCTGAGAGGTCAGATGGCACTGCAGTTTGCTCCTGACGACATTCTCTACACGCGTTCAGGTCAGGTCAAGTACCATCTACACATCGAATGCGACTGCAAATTACCAGACTTTTACTTGTCTATCTTTTGATGTTAACCTCCCACATATAGACTTTTCCTTGTCTATCTTTTGATATTATCTCCCTCATATAATTCCGTTGACTTTTGGCTCGTTCGGCCCTCATTTTCCAGCATTGTTTTCAGCTAGGCAAAACTAATTTAACTGTAAGACTGACCCTAATCACCAATTCTCTTCTCTGCACAACTTTCTCCAAAATGTTATTATTTGTGTTCTTTACTTTATGGAGCCGCGTAGCGCAGTGGTTAGAGCGCTGGCTTCGCATCTGAGTGGTCCTAGGTTCATTCCCCAGTTGAGGCGGTAATGTTTTTTTCAGACCGCAATGGCTCCCGGGTCGACCCAGCCTTAAATGGGTACCGGTTCAGTCCGGGAAGTAAAAGCGGCGAGGGAGAGGAGATGGCTACCGCCCTCATACAGCCGAGCCTTTGAAATGTGAGATCGCTAACACCTCACACCCCTACGGCAGTAATGCTATGGGATACTTTACTTTACTTTCCATGAGGTCTCCCTTCCCCACCCCTACCCCTCCCCCTCTCTTTTTGCCTCCCCCCCCCCTCCCCAACAAAAACAACGAACTATCACTTCACGGATACCACTTGCTTGTCTTTTTTCCCAGCCGGGATTTAGGTTTGGTTTTTCTTTTCTCTTGGCGGGGTAGCTGTGCGGTGTCTATTTATGAGCTTAGAACAAGTAGATGCTCAACAAGAAGACAGACGAGATGCTACAGAGACTCCTTAGAAATGTCGCTGTAGAGCTACAACATCAATGTTCTCTGCTGGGAGACGCTCGCACAGATCAGTTGTGTCTGGTGATCCAGTATCACTCAAAGGTCATCAGATCAACAAGCGGAAGATCTCTTTACCTCTCTTCTTTCACATATCTCTTTCTTCTTCTTCTTCTTCTTCTTTTTGTTGTTGTTCTTCTTCTCCTCCTTCTTCTTCTTCTTCTTATCCATTTTTTTCTTTGTCTTCTTCTTCTTCTTTTTTCTGTATCGTACTTCTGGGACGTCTCATTCCTTTTCTTTGTAATCCAGTACACATGAACTATTGACATATTTGAAACTTGGATTATTTATGTCCTTGCAACCGCTTCTGAGGTCTATGGATTGCTACTGTTTGGATTAATGTTTGGTCTACTTTCAATAGTAGAACATTCTCTTCAAACTACTCGGCTTAAGTACATGCACTAATTATTGCTGAAGAAATGATTTTCAACATAACAAGCCAATGTCAGCAGATTGTATTCCTTACAGAAACAATGTCAGTTCGGCAAGTCCTGCAGAATGATAAAATGCCAGAGCTTAAGAAAGCCTTAGGTGAATTAAAAGTGAAGGGAAGGTTAGTTCTACAGTAGATACCATCACACTGTGGCATACCAGGAAATGAGAAAGCATACTGGTTAGTAAAGAAGGGAGCAACACGAAAACAAAAAGAACAAACAATCACCTTCCAAGAAAAGCAGAACCATATCCAAGCCATATGGAAAGTCGACTAACCGAGAGACAAATATCACTGCTTTGAACGAGTGCAACAGGTTATCCTGTTCCGAGAAAGGGACATAGCAGACTGAATGATCACTTACATCAGCTAAAATTGGCTCCATCACCAATGTATATGTGTGGACAGGCAGCATAGATATCAGAACATTTCTTGCAAGACTGTTATATGCTTAGCTAATAGAGCGCTGATTAATCTTTAGATTAATCTCTACGCAAAGCCGTTTGCAAGTCTTACGGAACTTTTCCATTCAGTAACCTTTATTCAAAGACCCGGATTTCACGTGTATATATGTAAGAACACAAATAACATGTCAAACAAAAAAGAAGAAGAAGAAACAACAACATTGTCAGAACACGCTGGCGGATATATTCGATATTTTGACAACTGAAAACACACAAACTCTCAGCTGTATCAGACCTGTGTCAGTGAGCTAAATCAGTGAGCTGTATTAGAGCTGTATCAGACCTGTATCAGTGAGCTGTATCAGACCTGTATCAGTGAGCTGTATCAATGAGCTGTATCAGACCTGTATCAGTGAGCTGTATCAGACCTGTATCAATGAGCTGTATCAGACCTGTATCAGTGAGCTGTATCAGACCTGTATCAGTAAGCTATATCAGAGCTGTATCAGTTAGCTGTATCAGACCTGTATTATTGAGCTGTATCAGTGAGCTGTATCATACATGTTTCAGTGAGCTGTATCAGTGCGCTGTATCAGACCTGTATCAGTGAGCTGTATCAGAGCTGTATCAGTGAGCTGTATCATAGCTGTATCAGTGAGCTGTATCAGAGCTGTTTCAGTGATCTGTATCGGTGAGTAATGGGGAAATGAGACTAACGTCTGACCAGGGAATACAAACTGATCAGATAATGTTAGTCAGGGTCAGCTAAAATATTGGGCTGGGGACGCCATTTCTATCAAATGGCAGTACAGCTAACGAGGCGGTTCAACGTGATCCCCGTAGTAGTGAACGACACGCAGATGAAACCAGACACAACAGCCTGGAAAAGCGAAGTCCAGCTTGATCAGCATACTCGAGTTGTGAGGGGAACTACTGAAACCCGACACCTTTCCGGGCAGCACAAAAAGTGTAAAGTTACTCATCACCCGCTTTTGACAACATCATTAAATATTTCAGTTGAACCAAAAATAAAGAATGACTGTGTGCGATCACATAAAAGCTGTCATAACTAATAAACATCTTGGAAATACGTTCCTCTAACAGTTTGTTTTTATTATGTAAATCAAAAAGGTATAGGAAGGGCTAAGCAAACAGCAATATATTATAAAACCTCATAGCTGGAGTATACAGAAAATGTTTTGCCTCCCCTTTCTGAGATACCGCCCTTGATGAAGGAATTCCCTCTTCGCGTATATTGACCTTGTTGTTTGTATTCTCTCAAACAGAACCCCTGGCTCGCCAACCTAAGCACCACACCCTCTCTAACACCTGCCCCATAAGTGCATCTTCATATGCTTAACCGGTTTATATGTAAATTACAGATCAGATACAACTTTAGGCGTGATACCGTAACTTGATAATGCGTGCACATTATGTGCGCAGCGACAGCACACCTGCGCATATGAAACAGTTTAATCTCACCGGTGATATTGTGTATGTTGTGTGTGGTGTGTATGTTGTGTGTGTATGTTGTGTGTGTTGATGACCTTGGATGATCTTCGCCGGCTGCTTGAGTCTGGGTCAGCGAACGATAATAGACCAAGTCTCTGTTCCGGCTCCACCTGGTGGCCCTGAAAACAGACTGCAAACATGCAGCCTAACTAAGAGATTAAGAAACGAAGAATTAAAGCAAAACTGGTCCCAACAACGCCTTGCTGAAATCGGAAGTATGGGGCTGAAAAGCGCAATATTGTGGCCTCGATATAAACTTCGACAAGTGTCACGATCAGAACGAGGGATAATGGTGAATAGGAAGAAGAAACAGAAGAAGAAGAACGAGAAGAAAAAGAAGAAGATGAAGAAGAAGAAGTAGAAGAAGAAGAAGAAGAAGTAGAAGGAGAAGAAGAAGAAGAAGAAAAAGAAGAGAAGAAAATCGATCTAGTTCGGACTTCTGTCTTGGCATATTAAATAATAGTCAGCCAAATTGATCGATTATCACTTTGGAATTCCGAATTGATAGTGCGGAGAGGGAGGGGGGAGACGAGGAAAGGGGGGGGGGGGGATGGAGACGATTAGGGGGGGGGGGGGGGTCCTGTAGTTTTTCCTTGCCACTACGGTCAGAAGTCAGAAAGTATTTTGCTGCTTGCCACGACACATGCGGGGAGATGGGAATGGGGGCTTTCCGAGCACAGATGTGGTACCCTGGTGTAAATCGGTACCTTACTTACCAGCTAGAGAAGTGTAGACTTCATCAAATGTTTCTTGTCGAAGACAGATGTGTGAGACCGACAGGTAGAAATTTTGGCAGCCAAGCTGTAAACTACATAACGTATTCCGTTCTCCGGACTACATCCTGCTACTTGCAAAATCTTGTTCAGGGATTGGTAGCGGGAGATTGAGAACCTACGCAGGAGAAGAACCATCAAATGTTGATCTTACTTATTTGTTAAAGTTTTGGTGACGTAAAGATTCTACCTGCTTACATAAACAATAAACACACTTAAATCTAGTATTAGGAAGTATCAAACACATCATCCCCGACAACAGTGTCTGATTTTGGGCGACATTCATCTTCTTTCTACTCCCAGCTTCAAGTTCCAATCAATAGGAAAGAGGGAGAGGAGGCGACGTGGTCAAGCGGTTAGTGGCATGACTCACAACCAAACTTTCTGGGTTCGGATTCATGCAACATCATGTATTGAAACTGGATGTGTCGGATTGTAAGGGGCAGATATCGTATCCTAGATGTAAACTGGATGTGTCGAATCGTAGGGGGCAGATATCGTATCCTAGATGTAAACTGGATGTGTCGAATCGTAAGGGGCAGATATCGTATCCTAGATGTAAACTGGATGTGTCGAATCGTAAGGGGCAGATATCGTATCTTAGATGTAAACTGGATGTGTCGAATCGTAAGGGGCAGATATCGTATCCTAGATGTAAACTGGATGTGTCGAATCGTAAGGGGCAGATATCGTATTTTAGATGTAAACTGGATGTGTCGAATCGTAAGGGGCAGATATCGTATCCTAGATGTAAACTGGATGTGTCGAATCGTAAGGGGCAGATATCGTATCTTAGATGTAAACTGGATGTGACGAATCGTAAGAGGCAGATATCGTATCCTAGATGTAAACTGGATGTGTCGAATCGTAAGGGGCAGATATCGTATCCTAGATGTAAACTGGATGTGTCGAATCGTAAGGGGCAGATATCGTATCCTAGATGTAAACTGGATGTGTCGAATCGTAAGGGGCAGATATCGTATCCTAGATGTAAACTGGATGTGTCGAATCGTAAGGGGCAGATATCGTATCTTAGATGTAAACTGGATGTGTCGAATCGTAAGAGGCAGATATCGTATCCTAGATGTAAACTGGATGTGTCGAATCGTAAGGGGCAGATATCGTATTTTAGATGTAAACTGGATGTGTCGAATCGTAAGGGACAGATATCGTATCCTAGATGTAAACTGGATGTGTCGAATCGTAAGAGCCAGATATCGTATCCTAGATGTAAACTGCGAAACCGAAACAACGCCGCAATGTCCATTTGATGATGAACGACAGAAAGAGAGGGAGAGAGAGGAATAAAGAGAGAGAGAGAGGAAGAACGAGAACGAGAGAAAGAAACACACAGAGAGAGAGAGAGAGAGGGTGGGGGGGAGGGAGAGGTGAAATAACAAAGTCGAATATGTTCAGAAAAGATTAACTAAAATATGTTTGTGCTAAAGTCTCATTCACCGGGCTGTTAGAAGTAAAACTCTCAATTTTTCCTTCTTTGTCTCATCTCTATCAGCCGTTTGATTAGTCTAAAGATAGAACGCTGCTTTAAGGTGACGAAGGTACAAGGTTGGACCGAAGTTACCTGCACGCGACAGTCGACCCAGCTGTAAATGGGAATTTGGAAATAAAGTTAGCGAGGAAGAAACTGGCTATCTTACCTCATGAAAGGCTAAAGGTTTACACAATGAAGTCTCTCGTTTGTCCAAACGGATCATGTTGTTGTTGTTGAATGCGCATATTGAGTAGGTTTACTCTTTTGTGTGCCCTAAAAAGAACGTAAAGTGGCGAGTTGGCGTAGCTTTCCTCATATCCCGAGCGTGCTGATGGAGGTGAACCAAGGTCCTCCAGGCGGTTGTGCTATGCTTGACTTCATCTGCGTGTGCTCACTACTACGGGCATCACGTTGATCCCTCACTTCGTTAGACAGGCTGTCGTGAAAACAGCCCGTTTCCAGGAAGGGTGTGTGGAAGCCGAGTATAGCACAAGTATGTTTTGCCTGACCCTGACCAACATGTCTGTTCAGTGTGCTGTACTTGACTAGACGTTAGTCTTTCTTCTCAAGCAGATCATATAAACAAACTAATCTTTACGGTGTTTATCCAAAGGCCAACCCTGGAAGATTTATTGACTGAGGAATAAAGGCCGCTATCGCCGCACAATGTGCAAGATAGTTTCTTTTTTTTAAATTGTCCTTTTAATACACGGGTTTTTTAACCTATGTTTCACTGGTAAAGATCAGCGGGCCGCTTCTTATTTAGACTGTCCCCTCCTATCCTCGGCTATCCACTCTTTCCCTCAGTTACTGGCTCCTCTCCTTGTCTACTCTCTCCGTCCTCGGGCCATCTGCCTCTCCACTGGGCTACCAACTCCTCCCCTCGTCTACCGGCTCCTCTACTGGTATACTCTCTCCGTCCTTGGGCTACCCTCTCCTCCACTAGACTACCCTCTCCTACCCTCAGCTACCCCCATGTCCCACGGCTACCCGCTCCTTTCCTCAGCTATCGAAAGCTTCCCTGGTTTACTCTCTCCGTTCGAGGGCAACCGGCTCCTCCCCTGGTTAACCATCTTCTTCCCTGGGCTACAGAATCCTTTCGTCGACTACCCGCTCCTCTCCTGTCTGCTCGCTACTTCCTTATCTACCCATACCCTCTACCCATACCATCTACCCATACCATCTACCCATACCATATACCCATAACATCTACCCATACCGCTTTTCCCTACACCTCCCTCCAGCTACCCACACCTCTCCCGGCTAACCGCTCAATCCTCCAGCTACCGGCACCCTCCCATATTATACTCTCACCTCCCCGGCTTTCCGTTTCTTTTCTCGGCTACCCGCTTCTCCTCTTGGCTAGGCACTGCTCTGCTGGGCTACCTGCTTCATTAGCCAGGCTCACGGTACGAACCATTCCGTACCTTCCGATGTATTCCCTCATGCAAGTCTCATAATGGAGACTGCAGTCGGGGATTAAGTGTTAGAGACTTCAATGTACTAAACCACATCTTGCATGATGATAGGGTGACCACTTACCTTTCTCGCTGCTTTTCCTTCCTTAAACTTAATTTACACAATTAATTCGAGTATTGTACCGTCAGAGCGGTAACATCGAAAACAATACAAAGACCCAGAAGACAACGCCAAAAGCAAAAGGATCATATTATAAAAAAATGCCTCTTCTTCACTCTATCGGTACCTATCTTTCTCATTCATACCTGGTCAGCCTAGTCACTTCCTCTTCCGTTCAGATGTTGTCACACCCTATCGTACTTATCTTTGACATTCATATCTGGTCAGCGTAGTCACTTCCTGTTACGTTCAGGTGTTGTCACACCCAGGTGATCAAAATTCTAATCAAAACCTATTTTTCATTACGACTGCTATGATTTGTTAGTTGTTTTCGTCGTTTGTATTTGTTCCCGAAGAAGGCCTTGCCATCGTAACATAGCTTTTGATTGCGTTTCTGCCCTTACGCAATATCTGAAACAAACATGTAGCAGCAGGATACGCTAAACTCCATATCTCTGTTGCTGGTTCTGAGTTATTTTAAAAAAAATATTTTTTTCCAGAGTTGGGGATTAGCTCAGTCTTATCGCGGTCGAAAAAGAGAGGATCACATATAGTAACACTGGAACTTGCTAGGATTGTTTTAAGAGACGACTAAGAAAGGGTGGCCATGGGACTAGCTACTCGATCATGTAGATATTGTATATGCACATAATTTGAACGATTTTGATTGATTGATACTTGGGGGTATACAATATTCATTTACTTGCCAGACGGGTCTGTAGTCCAATGCATGTAACAGAAGCTATGAAGAAAATACGTTGTTGTATATTAACTGACTATTCTAGACTCCATTTTACATTACGGCTATTCCACAGCAAGCATGATTTCTTTTCAACTGTTTCACTGAGGTATTTCATTGCTTTTGTTGGTGGTTGTGGTTCCATGAATATTTCCTTTGGCAGTTATACAGATCTGAGACCAAAGATGCTGCACAATGAATGAGCTGACAGCAGTCAGCGACTCGTAGATTGCTGTTTGCCCACGCGTCAGAGACCAGATTTGACTAAGACCTACCCTGCATTAAAATGGCGGCCCTGTACACATCCTTGTAGTTGTTGTTGTTGTCCCATAGCTGCTGAGCAAGCCTGCTCTTAGCAGCCCAATGCTATTCTTGTATAGATACAGTTCTTCAGTTGTTTCACTGCTCTGTATAATGTGTTGGCAATTGTCGGCTGTGCGTTTAAGAACATTTTCCTCGTGTTCACAAGCACCTTCCACTCAATGTGTAGGTATCTAACTGTAGCCCATAGGCCGCTGGATCAATAACCAACCAACCAACCGTTTCCTCAATGTGATAGCAGTGACTCCACAAGAGCAGGTGGTCGGTATTGATGCGGTTGAAGTGGTCATTGACTCTGGTAAGTCATGTTCGGAACTGAAAGATGAAACTCTGATCTACTCTATGTAGTTTATTAATATCATTGTTACTTTTTGGCTGTGACATTTCGCTAAATACACTGTAACCTGTTGTTCCGTTGCCCACATGCTAATCCAGATTGACCAATAATTCGTTTTACTGTGAGATTACTACCCGGTCTATCCAATTGTTGCTTGGAGGCTCCTGTTCTTGCCGATCAGTCAGCCATTTCGATTCCTGGTAGCCCGCTATATCCAGGGATCCATTGCAAGGTGATATTATTTCCGTGGGCAGTAATAATGTTGTTGATCGCCCTTCCCACCAAGAATATCTCCTTTTTGGTGTATGGTGTGCTTCAATGCCGCTAGAATCGACGCAGACTGTAAACTACAACACAACGTCTCTTTCAGAACGAAGACCAGAAAGACCGTAAAAGAAATATTTCACACGAAAAATTCATTTGTCTTAGATGCCTTACCCTCTCTTCCCACACCAGCCCGCCTTCCTAGTTACACTCCTCCATCCGCGTCCCTAACAACCAATTACTAAAGGGCCAACAAGAAAGGGAAGCCATTTTCCATGGACAACGACAAGAACAGATAAACCGTATTCAGATATCTCAACGGAAAAGTTACTCCGCATGGGAAGGGAGATAACGAGATCTCTTTTGTGGACGATAACCTCATGTAGTTTGTTTTTGAATGATAATCTGAGAGCGGAGTATTGTAAGATCTTCTCAATGGACAATACCTACTTCTATGGGACTATGTATTACAATTTCGTGATAATAATCACAATTATAATAATAAATATAATATTGATAATAGTAATGATAATAGCAATAATAATAATAACAATTGTTCTGAAGTCGGAATCAATGGGGACTTAGGCAAAACACATAGTACAGCGGGCACGTTAAATCTCAAACGTCAGGAGGCAATGATGTCTGTAAATGTTGCTGTTGCGCTTAACATTTTAGTATCAGTGTCGCATTGACTAACACATTTTGCCTCATCCAGTTATCCTCAGTGTCATATTGACTAACACATTTTGCCTCATTAAGGTTCCCTCAGTGTCGCATTGACTAACACATTTTGCCTCATCCAGTTATCCTCAGTGTCGCATTGACTAACACATTTTGAATCATCCAGTTATCCTCAGTGTCGCATTGACTAACACATTTTGCCTCATCCAGTTATCCTCAGTGTCATATTGACTAACACATTTTGCCTCATTAAGGTTCCCTCAGTGTCGCATTGACTAACACATTTTGCCTCATCCAGTTATCCTCAGTGTCGCATTGACTAACACATTTTGCCTCATCCAGTTATCCTCAGTGTCGCATTGACTAACACATTTTGCCTCATCCAGTTATCCTCAGTGTCATATTGACTAACACATTTTGCCTCATTAAGGTTCCCTCAGTGTCGCATTGACTAACACATTTTGCCTCATCCAGTTATCCTCAGTGTCGCATTGACTAACACATTTTGCCTCATCCAGTTATCCTCAGTGTCGCATTGACTAACACATTTTGCCTCATCTAGTTCCCCTCAGTATCGCATTGACTAACACATTTTGCCTCATCCAGTTATCCTCAGTGTCGCATTGACTAACACATTTTGCCTCATCTAGTTATCCTCAGTGTCGCATTGACTAACACATTTTGCCTCATCCAGTTATCCTCAGTGTCGCATTGACTAACACATTTTGCCTCATCCAGTTATCCTCAGTGTCATATTGACTAACACATTTTGCCTCATTAAGGTTCCCTCAGTGTCGCATTGACTAACACATTTTGCCTCATCCAGTTATCCTCAGTGTCGCATTGACTAACACATTTTGCCTCATCTAGTTCCCCTCAGTATCGCATTGACTAACACATTTTGCCTCATCTAGTTCCCCTCAGTGTCGTATTGACAAACACATTTTGCCTCATCCAGTTATCGTCAGTGTCGCATTGACTAACACATTTTGCCTCATCTAGTTCCCCTCAGTATCGCATTGACTAACACATTTTGCCTCATCTAGTTCCCCTCAGTGTCGCATTGACAAACACACTTTGCCTCATCCAGTTATCGTCAGTGTCGTATTGACTAACACATTTTGCCTCATCTAGTTCCCCTCAGTATCGCATTGACTAACACATGTTGTCTCATTAAGGTTCCCTCAGTATTGAGGGACACCAAATATCATATTTTTCCTGCTTAATTTCCTTTCCTGTCTGCGACTTTCAAAGTCAGACTACCTGCGTGATTTAGCAAATTCTAATTAAGAACGCATTGGGATTTGCTGTTACTTGGCTCAGAAATTCTCGGGGACATTTAAAAAATAATTTTTGTTTGCGTTCGCCGTATTTCTGTATTCCCCAAGGCTGTATGCGTTGCACTGCGGTTTTTATTTTGCGCCTGTCGGCCTAGTGGATCCGATTTCAGCATTCATTTTACGTAAGGGTCTGCTTTCTCCTGCATTTTCTAAGGGGTTGCTTCCCCGGGGTAACGCCGGTGCTGTGATGGGGACCGAACCCAGCACCTTCCGGTTGTGAGCCATGTCACTTAACCACTAGCTCATTCCATCCGGGGAAATTAGTGAGTCAATATTGCACAATATTGCAACCATTTCAAGTTGTGTATGGGCATATGTGTTTTGTGGCGTCACCTGTGTTTTGTGAAATCATATGTGTTTTGTGGGGAAACCTGGGTTTTGTGAAAGCATATGTCCTTTTCTGTGCTTTGTGAGGGCATATGTGCTTTTTGGGGACACCTGTGTTTTGTGAGAGCATATGTACTTTGTGAGGGATACCTGTATTTTGTGATGGAATATGAGCTTTGTGAGGATACCTGTGTTTTGTGTGGAAACCATGTGGATATTTAGGGCATATGTGCTTTGTGGGGACCTTTGTGTTTTGTGGGGACATCTGTGCTTTTTGAGGGCATATGTGATTTATGGAGACACTTGTGTTTTTTAGGGCCATCTGTGTTTTATGTGGACATCTGTGTTTTGTGGGGAAACCTGCGTTTTGTGAAAGCATATGTCCTTTCCTGTGTTTTGTGAGAGCATATGTGCTTTGTGGGGACACCTGTGTTTGCGATGGCCTATGTGCTTGGTGGGGACACCTGTATTTTGTGACAACATATGTGTTTTGTGAAAGCAAATGTTTTTTGTGGGGCTAACTGTGTTTTGTGTGGACATCTGTGTTCTGTTTGGACACCTGTAATTTGGGAAGGTATATTTGTTTAGTGGGGACACCTGTGTTTTGTGGGGAAACCTGCGTTTTGTGAAAGCATATGTGTTTTGTGGGGACACCTGTGTTTTGTGGGGACACCTGCGTTTTGTGAAAGCATATGTCCTTTTCTGTGTTTTGTGAGGGCATATGTGCTTTGTAATGGCACCTGTGTTTTGTGAGAGCATATGTGATTTGTGGGGGGACACCTGTATTTTGTGAGGGCATATGAGCTTTGTGGGGCTACCTGTGTTTTGTGTGGACATCTGTGTTTTTTGAGGGCAAATGTGATTTGTGGGGACACCTGTGTTTTTAAAGGTAAATGTGCTTTGTGGGGATACCTGTGTTTTGTGGAGAAACCTGTGCTTTTTTAGGGCATATGTGATTTGTGGGGACATCTGGGTTTTGTAGGGACATCTGTGTTTTGTTAGGGCACCTGTGTTTTTTGGGTACACCCGTGTTTTGTGAGTTCATATGTGTTTTGTGGAGACACCTGTGTTTTTTAGGGACATTTGTGTTGTATGGGGACAGCTGTGTTTTGTTGGGTCACCTGTGTTTTGTGAAAGCATATGTACTTTGTGTGACACCTTTGTTTTGTTAGAAAAACTATGATTTGTGAGGACATCAGCGTTTTTTCAGGACAGTGTGTTTTATGAAGACATATGTTGTTTATGAGAAGATCTATATTTAGTTATCTGTATTTTGTTAGGATATGTGTTTTTTTGCTGTTGTAGAACAATAGTATTTTGTGAAGGCAAACGTTATTTTTCTTGGGACAGCTGTGTTTTGTGAGAACAATGGTGTTTTGAAAGAACATATGTGCGTATTAGCGAGTATTTTTTCAGACCTTTGCTCCACTGCGAACTGATTGTTTGATTGGTTACATGACAAAAACAAAGCATGAGAAACATAAGACAGACAATACGTGACAAAGATAGGACAGAAAATGCAAGACATATACCAGACGTATAATGCTTGGTAACAAAAGGGCAGACGTTCCATGATAAATTAAAAAAACAGACAATGCTTTGACAAAGACAAGGTATGCATGTTTTAAAAAGATAAAACGAATAATACACACGATAATAATACAGTTAATACACGATAATAACAAGACAAACAATACTTACAAGAACCAAGACATATTTCTTATTCTTCTTCTTCTTCGTACGCAGTCAGACAGTAACCATTATTTTTTCGAAAAAAGCGGCGGTCATCCTGAGGCTGTCGCCACTGCCATATAGCTTGTCTTGCAGTTCCACTGGTGATGGCCACATCTGCTCTCTCTGATCCTCGTATGTCGGGCAGTTCTGCAGCAGATGTTCAACGGTCATTTTACCAGTACCGCACGGGCATTCGTCGGTACACCCTATCTTCAGTTTGTTGAATAGGTGGTACCTCAGTCTATTGTGGCCAGTGCGAAGTCTGAAGACAACGACCTACTCTCTTCGGTTCAACTGGTAATAGGCATCGTTTTTGGTGTAACCAGTATGTTCGGTTTCCCATTTGGTCATGTATCTGGCTTTGATAAGCCGTTTTGACTCTTCGTACGTCATAATAGTATCTGTTTGTGGTAGTCTTGCACCTTCTTTTGCCAGTCTGTCTGATTCCTCATTGCCTTGGATGTTGCAGTGTGATGCAGCGTTTTTCTGGCTTTTTAGCGCTGTGACTACGGCGAGAGCATCTGTCAGCAGGACTATATGGCTCTCATTTTCACTGTGTGTCACCATTTCTTCCACTGCCGCCCTCAGTGCCTCTGCCTCCGCTCTGAAATTGCTTGTGTACTTACCAGTAGCGAATGACAGTGTTATTTTTCTGCCATTTGGTAGGTTCAGGAATGCTCCTGCCCCTCCGTTCTGTGTAGTGTCTGTTACAGAACCGTCGGTGTATGCATGGGTCCAGTCCATGCTTGGGTAGCTTTTCGTTATGAAGCTTAGGGTAGTATCTCTCCTTTCTTTTTCAGTCTGGCAGTTTTTGTTTCCAATACCTGGTATATTTTCTACCACCTCTGGAAATATATCCTGCCTCCAGGTAGGTTTTCGTTCAGTAGTGATGGGTTTTGGTGTTGTTCGTGCATCTTTGCTTTGGCTATTTCTGCAAAGTGGATTGGATGGTCAGTCAGTCTTCGGAGTTTCTCTGACTGCAGCTGAGCTCTGCAGTCTCTTCTATTGGTCATGGATTGCAGTTTTGTAATCTGTTCAAGTTCTACAATTGGCGCTGACTTCATGCCTCCTGTTATAATTCTCATGGCTTGGTTTTGAAGTTTGCTAACTTTATCCAAGTTCACCTTCGCTGCTGTTGTCCATGCCGCAATGCCATACTCGAGAACTGGTCTCACTCTTACAGTGTACATTTTCTTTAGTATGCCTTCGTCTGCTCCCCAACTTGTGCCAGCAAGTTTCCTCATGATTGCCATTCTTTCTCTGGCTCTCATTCGGTTTCTCTCAATCTGACTTTTCCATGACATGCGCCGATCAAATGTGACTCCCAGATAGGTTGGGTTGTCGTTTGGCTGCAGGAATTTGCCATTTAGACTTTATTTGGTATTTTAGGGTTTTAATGAGAGCGAGAATATTGTGCATGTGGTTTTCTCCTCGTTTATTTTGACTAGCCATGAGTTCGCCCACTCTTCCAGCGATGTTAGGGCCGTCTGCATCCGATTTCTTGCTATGGTGAGATTCTTTTCAGAGGTCCACATAGCCAGGTCGTCTGCAAACATTGAGCTATGGACTCTTCTTGGTATATTCTTTGTAATATCGTTTATATATACCAGGAAGAGTGTGGGTGACAGTACTCCCCCTTGGGGTATTCCCTGCTCGAGTGTCACCTTTTTGCTCATCTGCCCTTGTACTTGGACTCTGGCCGTTCTTTGTTTGAGGTAGTGGTTGATCCACTTGTACATTTTCACACAAACATCACTTCTTCTTAGCTTGACTCTAAGTCCGTCTTTCCAGACTTTGTCAAATGCCTTTTCCAGATCCACCCAAACAGCTACTGTGTGTTTCTGTGCCTGGTAGGCATCTTCTATCTCCTGAGCTATGAGGATGACCTGGTCATCAGTGGATCTGTGCTGTCTAAAGCCGGCTTGCTGTGGAATTAGTATTCGTTTTTCTTCCAGATGCCACATCAGTCTGAACCAAGACATACAATGCATGGGTCAGACAAGAGGGACTATGCATGACAACTATAAGACAACCATTGCAGAATATATATATATATGCCTCAGGCATGACAATTAAATGACAAGGAGAGAAAACTAAAGCCCCAAGACCAAGACTCTGGCTCTCTAGGTTGTTGTGTTATGCTTGGCTTCATCTTCGTGTCGCTTACTACTACGGGGATAACGCCAATTCTCTCACCTTGTTAGCCAGGCCGCCATGAAAACATCCGGTTTCCAGGAACGGCTTCAAGGAAGCCAAGGTGAGGGTCTTGTCCAGTACGTTTTGCCGGAACCTGACTAACATGTCTGATCAGTACATTTTGCATGTCCAGACATTAGTCTTCCCTCACAGCCTGGCTATAAAAATGAGGATTGAAAAGAAAAGGCAACGTGAGTGCCAAATATGTGCAGTGCTAATAATACATGTTTTATCAGACCGGAAGGCACCTATATCGAAGCCTTGCTGTAAACTATGACATAACGCAACGAAGCGTTCTTGTCAGAACGACCGACGAAGATGACGAAAGATGCGCTCGATGTCATCGCTGAGGTGTGGCAGTAATATGGACTGTTACCACAACTGTTGAACACACGCAGTGCCATGATAACATCAAAGACGAATCTGGAATCAAAAGCCGCAACGGAATTGCTGTGTGACCCGCCTCAATGCAAAGTAAAAGCAGATGTTAGACGGTTGAACGGCCATGCTAAAGTGTTTACAGGCTGGCTACACAGGAGATACAATGTGCAGATACAGTAGGGGTAAAACAGAAAGAATAAAGGTCAGCGGTAGTGGCGGATGTTCAATGTGTGCTAGGTATGGGCTGTACGCCCAAGTGAAACTCTTAGAATGTCATTTGAATAGTAAAAAAAGTTAATTAGAGATGAAGTTATCACGCCAGAATGGCATATTGAGAGCATGGTGTTATGTCATTATTTGTCTTGTTCGACAGCACACAAGCGGTGATGGGGTCAACATTACGACGGTCGCCTCTAACTGTCCTAGATTATTGTTCGACAGCACACAAGCAGTGATGGGGTCAACATTACGACGGTCGCCTCTAACTGTCCTAGATTATTGTTCGACAGCACACAAGCGGTGATGTGGTCAACATTACGACGGTCGCCTCTAACTGTCCTAGATTATTGTTCGACAGCACACAAGCGGTGATGGGGTCAACATTACGACGGTCGCCTCTAACTGTCCTAGATTATTGTTCGACAGCACACAAGCGGTGATGTGGTCAACATTACGACGGTCGCCTCTAACTGTCCCAGATTATTGTTTGACAGCACACAAGCGGTGATTTGGTCAACATTACGACGGTCGCCTCTAACTGTCCCAAATTATTCTGGAACCAAATTATTGAGGCTGGATCGATCCCAGGCGTCATTTTACGATCAGAAAATTCCGAGAACCAACTAGAGACCGAACCCCGATCGATCTTCTGATAAGGCAGTACACTAACAACTGTGTCACCTCCGCTCATTTTAATAGTATGTGAACATTGTATTTTCTATTAATTCTAAGATAAATTATTTCGCAATATTTTTCAAAAAGATTTTGTTGCTGTCCTAAGACGCTGCTAGACGCATTAGCCGCGGATTACTGCGTTGGTCAGGGTTAAATGAACAGAAGAAGAATCGAGAAATGAGTACTGAGTCGTTGCTTGCGTGCAGCTAGAGACGCGGCACACAATCCTATACTAGATATGGACCAGCGATGATTGGCGAGACGAGCATAACGTCTTGTTGCTGACGTTTAACCATTCATTGATATGTGTGCGCCAAAAGTCTCGCACTCAGCTAGAAACGTGAGAGTTGTGCATTCCTTCTTCTTCTTCTTCTTCTTCGTACGCAGTCAGACAGTAACCATTATTTTTTCGAAAAAAGCGGCGGTCATCCTGAGGCTCTCGCCACTGCCATAGAGCTTGTCTTGCACTTCCACTGGTAATGGCCACATCTGCTCTCTCTGATCCTCGTATGTCGGGCAGTTCTGCAGCAGATGTTCAGCGGTCATTTTACCGGTACCGCACGGGCATTCGTCGGTACACCCTATCTTCAATTTGTTGAATAGGTGGTACCTCAGTCTGTTGTGGTCAGTGCGAAGTCTGAAGAGAACGACCTGCTCTCTTCTGTTCAACTGGTAATAGGCATCGTTTTTGGTGTAACCAGTATGTTCGGTTTCCCATTTGGTCATGTATCTGGCTTTGATAAGCCGTTTTGACTCTTCGTACGTCATACTGGTATCTGTTTGTGGTAGTCTTGCACCTTCTTTTGCCAGTCTGTCTGCCTCCTCATTGCCTTGGATGCTGCAGTGTGACGGAACCCACTGTACCACTACCCTTTTTGGTGCGGACTGCTGGCACAGTTTGCAGAGGTTGTGCATTTAAAATACGTTTGACAGTTATAGAAGTGGGCATATACATTTATTTACTATGGTATAGAATATACACAAAAAATGTATATGGAATTTGTTTATAGAATGGATAATGATGTTGATGATAGCATGAATAAAAGAGGCCTATGGTAGAGTGAATAAAAGAGGATGATGGTAGAATGTATTGTCAGGCTGATGGTAGAGTGAATAAAAGAGGCTGATGGTAAAGTGAATAAAAGAGGCTGATGGTAGAGTGAACAAAAGAGGCTGGTGGTAAAGTGAATAAAGGAGGTTGGGGTTAGAGTGAATAAAAAACAAAGGCTGATGATAGAGTGAATAAAAGAGGCTGCTGGAAGAGTGAGTAAAAGAGGCTGATGGTAGAATGGATTGTGAGGCTGACGGTAGAATGGATTGTGAGGCTGACGGTAGAATGGATTGTGAGGCTGACGGTAGAATGGATTGTGAGGCTGACGGTAGAATGGATTGTGAGGCTGACGGTAGAATGGATTGTGAGGCTGATGGTGGAGTGAATAAAACAGACTGATGGCAGAATGGACAGTAAAGGTTGATGGAAGAATGGATTGTGGGGTGATGATAAAATGGATTATGAGGCTGATGGTAGAGTGAATAGGAGAGAGTGATGGTAGAATGGATTATGAGGCTGATGATTGAAGGGATAGAAGAGATTGATGGTGGAATGGGTAGAAGAGGTTGATGGTACAATGGATAGAAGATGTTGATAGTGGAATAAGTAGAAGAGGCTGATGGTAGAGTGAATAAGACAGGGTGATGGTAGAATGGATTATGAGGCTGATGATAGAATGAATTATGAGGCTGATGATAGAATGAATTATGAGGCTGATGATAGAATGAATTATGAGACTGATGATAGAATGAATTATGAGGCTGATGATAGAATGAATTATGAGGCTGATGATATAATGAATTATGAGGCTGACTGTAGTGTGAATAGAAGAGGATGATGGTAAAATGGATTATGAGGCTGATGATTGAATGGATAAAATAGATTGATGGTGGAATGGATTGAAGAGGTTGATGATAGAATGAATAGAAGAGATTGATGATAGAATGGATAGAAGAGGTTGATGATAGAATGGATAGAAGAGGTTGATGGTAGAATGGATAGACGATATTGATGGCCGAACGGATAGAAGATGTTGATGATAGAATGGATAGAAGATGTTGATGGTAGAATGGATAGAAGATGTTGATTGTAGAATGGATAGTTGAGGTTGATGGTAGAATGGACAATAACATCAGTTATAAGGCTGATATTACAAGACAAATTTGGGAAATTATAAAAACCTATACGATGACTATGAAAACCTCACCAGTACCATCACAAATATACAGAAATTCAGCAAATCTTCTGCACTAAACCATGTACCAAGCCGCATCTTCTCAACAACCAAGAACCTTATCAGCCAACACAGCGAAATGGACAGAGCACTAGGAAACATCAAAGTGTTCAATACGCTGAGCAAACTGTTGCGGAAAAAGATCGAGGAAGCCCACGCCAGTTTCTTCAGACAAAGACTTCTTGGAACCAGAGTCTGACAGAAGCATCAAGCAAAACACCCACGCCATTGCTGAGCGTCATCACGCGATCCTTCTATTTTAAGAAAGAGACTGAACGATTTACCTCCCATTTATAAATAGAAAGTCATCTGCGCCACTTACACGAACTTTTTCAAGTCATCGCTTCCCCCCCCCCTCCAATAAAACTACCTACACTTCCCCCATTCCTCCCATCCATCCTGACCTCCGAGATCCTAAATGCTATTGAAAGCATGCCCTGTGGCAAGACCGCAGGCAAGGACATAATCATAGTAGAAGGTCCCCTCCTGTATGCAGCTCTTGCCCGCTGATTCATTCGTTTTCTAGAAGTGAAGGACATTGTAACGGACGAGCGAGAGTTGAAGACTGTTTACGATACAAGATAGGAAACAGAGGACCTGGCTAACTACCACTTTATTCCCCTTCTCCCCCCCCCCCTCCCCTTTCCTCTCAGTACTATAGAAAGTATTCAGCAAATACCAACGATGCGCGAATTCCCAACACACTTGAGCATGATAGGTTCAGACAAACATATAGCACGTGTCGTTTGATTTACGCAGCTAAAGAGCACCACACAGCTAGGGTTGACATTCACCGAATTCAAAAAGACGTTTCACTCGATCAGACCAGAATATTTGTGGAAAGCTCTGGAAGAGCTGGGAGTTGAAGCTGGCTACATAGACATGTTGAAGCTGGCTACATAGACATGTTGAAGCTGGCTACATAGACATGTTGAAGCTGGCTACATAGACATGTTGAAGCTGGCTACATAGACATGTTGAATCTGGCTACATAGACATGTTGAAGCTGCCTACATAGACATGTTAAAACTGGCTACATAGACATGTTGAAGCTGGCTACATAGACATGTTGAAGCTGGCTACATAGACATGTTGAAACGTTGCTAACATGGATGCAACACCAACATTCGTCCATCCACACGACCTATAACTATCACCACGGAGACAAGGCTGCAACAGCTGACCCCATTTCGCCCACCATTATCTCTACATTTATTGAGGCGTCGACGAGACATGTGACTGAAGTGAATACGGCATCAACATAAATGGGTGATTAATTAACCAACTATGATATGCCGACGATATCACGTTCATCACAGATACACCCACCGAGGCAACACAGAAGCTTAGCATTGCTGGAATCGGTGGGCAAGAAAAGCAAGTTCCACCATAGATTCATGAAAAACGGAAGCTTTGCTTTGCAGAGCCCAGCCGCGAGCTCCTAAAGCCATGCAGTTTTATTATCTTTTTAATGTCCATTTGGCTCACTATTACACGAATATGGCTTTACTTGACCTTAATCACTATGTGCGCTTGTGAAGTTGTTTCTCTGGCATATACTATCATGTTCAAGTAGTCTAATCGGCAGAGATGATTGTTACAATCCAACAGAAATTATTTACGACGAAAATTGAATAGCAATAAATGACCATCAACTAGTCCTGAACAGATATCAGCAATACTTGAAAGAACTTTTCAATTTACCAATAAGTGGGATCAATGACAAACAAGATACCAGCGTTAAAGCATGGATGGAGCTAGAATCAAACATCACACTTTCAGAAATCAAATATGCTTAACAAGCTGTTCCATCCAACAAATGTCCAGGGCCTGACGAAATTCTTGTTGAATTAATTAAAGCAGCCAAAGAGGTAGGAATATTGTTGCTACAAAGATTATATCGCTTAGTATGGACCACACAGGAAATGCCAGAAGATTGGAGAAATGCAATTATAATTCCAATATGGAAAAAGAAAAGCAGCAAAAGAGACTACATAAAATATAGAGGAATATCGCTCCTGAGCCACACTGACAAAATATTTGGTGAAATCTTGGAAAAAAGATTACGCTGCATTATTGAACCTCAGCTCAACGATACTCAGATGGGATTTACAAAGAACAGAGGCTGTACGGATGCCATTTTTACGACAGTTGATGGAGAAAACAATTGAATACCATCAGGAACTGTATGTTGCGTTTGTGGATCAAGAAAAAGCTTTTGACAGGGTAGATATACATTATCTTCACATCAATAGCCAATGCTCTGTGTGAACAATAACCGACCTCTCAGTGTGCTATCACGTTTGTTGTTCATGATATATGTAGACCACATTTGTAAAACAGCCAACTGAAATGAAGGTAGCAGCATTGGTGAACTCTTAAACGAACTTCTTTTTGCTGACGATCATGCAGTTTTAGCAACTTCAGAGCTACAATAGCATCATCATATTTATAAACTAAACAGAGCATGTAAAGAGTGTAGTAATATAGAAAAAAACGGAGTTCATGAAAATATCTAGAAAAGTCGGAGACATTAATATTGCCACTGAAAACCACCAAATCAAACAGGTGAAATATTTTAGTTACTTAGGGATCATGTTATCAGCAAACGGAAGAATTACAGCGGAAATCCAACAAAGATGCAATAAAAGCAGATCAGATCATTTGACAATTAACACCAATACTTAATTCCAAGCACGTGACAATAACTACCAAAAGAGATTTATACAACACGATTTTTGGTCCTGACACTATGCTTTCAATGTCAAAACTGGACACTGACATCAAATGAAAAACGCTACATCGTAACAACAGAAATGAATTCCTGCGAAAAATATTGGACGAAACAAGGAGAGACATGATCAGAAGCGATGACATCAGGAGACTGGTGTGTACAAAGCCAGTTTTAGACTACATTACAAGACAGCAACTAAAATGTTTTGGCAAAGTAACAAGACTACCACCGCACAGCATCCCCCAACACACGATGCTATTTAAGGGCGACCGGAGTTACTGCAACAACTACAGAGGAATGTCGCTTCTGTGTACCGTTGGGAAGATACTTCCCAGAATTGTTCTGCGCAGACTCCAGGTCATAATAGACCAGACTTACCTATAGTCACAATGCAGTTTTCGTGGGAATAGGTTAACGACAGATATGATATTCTTGTTGAAACAGATGCAAGAGAAATGCAGAGAACAAAAGCAGCCATTGTTTATTGCCTTCATAGATCTCACGAAGGCATTTGACTTGGTCAGTCGTGTGGATCTGTTCAAATTGTTCAAGAGGATTGGTCACTCACTGATTCTTCTGACATGAAAGGCACCATCAACTTTGGCAGTGCGCACTCAGGGGAGTCTGCAATCAAGTGCGAAGTAAAACAAGGCTGTGCACTTGCTCCAACCCTTTGGAATATATTTCTTACTTGTCTTGAAGCGTGCATTTCGTGACCAGAAAGGTGGTGTCTTCCCTCATTCTTGCACTGATGGTGGCCTATTCAATTCCGAAAGGCTGAAAGCCAAGACCAAAATAAACAGGGTGATGATGAGAGAACTGCTCTTTGCGGATGATGCCGCAATTACGACTCACTCAGAGGAGGAACTGCAAAGCTTACTATCTGCATTTTCGGATGCCAGCTGTGAGTTTGGGTTAACAATCAGCGAAACGAAAACACAAGTTACGGTCAAGCATGCAATCAAGTCACAAGTATTCACCATTGATGATGAGGTTATAGATGTAGTAAATCATTTGACCTAATTCAGATCCTCTGTAACTAATCAACTATCATTGGACCAAGAGATCAATATCAGGATTGGCAATGCATACACAACAATAATCAGATAAACAAAAAGAGTATGGGAGAAGAAAAAGCTCAATGTTAAAACAAAAACACTTATTTTCCAGGCTTATGTCCTCAGAACCCTTCTTCTCTATGGCAGTGAGGTATGGTCTACCTACATGGACCAGGAGAGGCGGCTAAACAGCTATCACATGAGGTGCCTGGGCAGAATCCTGGGGGTTGGGTGGCAAGAAAAGATCACCAACGCAGAGGTGTTGGAGAGAACAAGCACTGTCACAATCTTTTCCATGCTTAGTCTTTGAAGGCTCCGATAGCTGGGACACACTCGGAGGATGGATGATGGCAGAATACCAAAATATCTTATCTAAGGGGAATTACAGTTGGAGAAAAGGTCTTGGGACCGGCCACTACTTCGGTACAAGGATGTATACAAGTGGGATATGATGCGGGCATCGATTAGGAATCATAGGAACAGGACGCCATGGATCGTGTTACATGGAGGGGCATGATTAAGCATGGAATACAGACAAAGGAGATACTGATTGCTGATAGACTAACGACTCAGCTTTTGAGAAGACACGCCACACCATGCGATGCCACAAACTGTCCTGACGTTCCTTGCACACACTGTGGAAGACGCTTCTATGCTCGGATTGGTCTTACGAGTAACATTCGTTACCGTGATGGACTGTAGCTAAATATCATTTTTGCAAAGCACAATTACTATCGTCTGACAAGACGAAAAAAGCCAATGATGAAATGCTACTGTGCATGAGACACACAGACGGCCTCGTTCTAGAGATCTCTTCATAACCTGATACTGAAAGGCATAAAAGGATTTTTTTAAAAGAATTAGAAAAAGAGGACGCAGTGTGATACTTCTAATTTATATTTGTATTTCATTTATCTAATAATCTGATCTCAAAATCGAATTTCCTTGTATGATTTCATTAAATTGATTCCTTCATCTGACGCTCTCATCTCATAATCTGTTTATACTCACATTTCAAACTCTTATTTGTACTCTTATATCATTTTTTCATTCCCTATTCTCATCAAATAATCTGATGGCATTATCCAATTTCAGACTATCATTTGTTTCATATCAAATTCTAACTCATGCTCTAAATCAGCGATTTACAAAATTGTATCCAGTTCTCCGTTGACAGATGCTTATGAAGAATAGGTGGTCGCTGTGGTCGAGAAGTAAAGCAATCACCCATCAAAGCGATGGAAGGAAACGGTGGTTGATGGAGTCCCACATGTTTCAATCGACCCTTCGTCTAAAGGGCGGTGGGACCAGAATGTCTACATTTTGAGTTATCTCCATTCGTCTCGACTTATATCTTGCTACCCATTGCGGCATGGACAGCAGCAGCAAAGGCGAACTTCGATAAAGTTAGCAAACTTCAAAACCAAGCCATGAGAGTTATAACAGGAGGCATGAAGTCAACGCCAATTGTAGAACTTGAAAAAGATTACAAAACTGCAATCCATGACCAATAGAAGAGACTGCAGAGCCTAGCTGCAGTCAGAAAAACTCCGAAGACTGACTGACCATCCAATGCACCAGAGACTAAACAATTTGGGAAATGGGAAACTAAAGCGGAGAAACTTTGCAGAAATAGCCAAAGCAAAGATGCACGAAGATCCCATAAACGCACTAACAACACCAAAACCATCACTACTGTACGAAAACCTACCTGGAGGCAGGATATATTTCCAGAGGTGGTAGAAAATATACCAGGTATTGGAAACAAAAACTGCCAGACTGAAAAAGAAAGGAGAGATACTACCCTAAGCCTTATATCGAAAAACTACCAAAGCATGGACTGGACCCATGCATACACCGACGGTTCTGTAACAAACACTACACAGAACGGAGGGGCAGGAGCATTCCTGAACCTACCAAATGGCAGAAAAATAACACTGTCATTCGCTACTAGTAAGTACACAAGCAATTTCAGAGCGGAGGCAGAGGCACTGAGGGCGGCAGTGGAAGAAATGGTGACACATAAAGAAAATGAAAGCCATACAGTCCTGCTTACAGATGCTCTGGCCGTAGTCACAGCGCTAAAAAGCCAGAAAAACACTGAGCTTAATGACTTAAGAGCAGCACTCTGCAAACTGTGTCAGCAGTCCGCACCAAAAAGGGTAGTGGTACAGTGGGTCACATCACACTGCAGCATCAAAGGCAACGAGGAGGCAGACAGACTGGCAAAAGAAGGTGCAAGACTACCACAAACAGATATTAGTATGACGTACGAAGAGTCAAAACGGCTTATTAAAGCCAGATAAATGACCAAATGGGAAACAGAACATACTGGTTACACCAAAAACGATGCCTATTACCAATTGAACAGAAGAGAGCAGGTCGTTGTCTTCAGACTTCGCACTGGCCACAATAGACTGAGGTACCACCTATTCAACAAATTAAAGATAGGTGGTACCGACGAATGCCCGTGCGGTACCGGTAAAATGACCGCTGAACATCTGCTGCAGAACTGCCCGACATACGAGGATCAGAGAGAGCAGATGTGGCCATCACCAGTGGAACTGCAAGACAAGCTCTATGGCAGTGTCGACAGCCTCAGGATGACCGCCGCTTTTTTCGAAAAAATAATGGTTACTGTCTGACTGCGTACGAAGAAGAAGATATCATGCCACCGGCCCAAGGTAGCTGAGGACTAGAGAGTGAGGTTAATGACTATCGCAGTTTCTTCGTCACTAAAATCCTCATACAGCGCAAGTTACAGTATAAAGACAAAACCGTCGGATGATGTCGTTATCATCGCTTGGAAAGGGCAACAAATTAACTAACGATAGATAATGGGCAGGAAGTGGCAGGACATGGTGATGAATAAGACTTGTAGGATGGATCCAACAACATTCATTGGAACAGCCAAACGGCAGACAAAAATGGGACTGAATAACACATACTATGGGAAAGGCACCGTCCAACACAGCGAGGCAGACTATCTCATAGAATCAGCAGGAGAAGAGAAAGAGTGGAAGACTGAAAATACATTGAGAATGTGAGACGCAACTACGATTAAATGATTACGCCTGGAGAGAGACAGAAAGGGTAGCCCACGTCTGCAAGTGCAGGTGGGATGGAGATAATGTCCTTTTCACCGAGGGCTTTAGTTGGTTGATAGAACATCAAAGTAATTTTAGGTTTCCGGGATCCATTATATAACATTGATTAGGTACTTTTTTCACTCAAGCTACATTGCTGTGAACACCATATGCACATAATAATTCAATTATAATTGTCAATACTCTTTTGATCGATTATAATTAACGCTTTTTACACACTCACACACACACATACACACATACACACACACACACACCCACACACACACAAACACAAACACATAAACCTTGTCTGCGGAGTTCAATTTAAGAGCTCCAAAACCATACACAAAATAAATGTGCATTAAAAAACACAATTTCATATCGGGCTCTAAAAAAATGGTTACTAAATTACTTGCCACCACTTGTAACGTTATCATATAGCGCCTAGCAGAGTAAACAAGTGTAGTTAATGACTTGGTATGACTTAGAGCGTTATCATATCTCGTCTAGCAGAGTAAACAAGTGTAGTTAATGACTTGGTATGACTTGGAACGTAATCATATCTCGTCTAGAAGAGTAAACAAGTGTAGTTAATGACTTGGTATGACTTGGAACGTTATCATATCTTGTCTAACAGAGTAAACAAGTGTAGTTAATGACTTGGCATGACTTGTAACGTTATAATATCTCGTCTAGCAGAGTAAACAAGTGTAGTTAATGACTTGGCATGACTTGTAACGTTATCATATCTCGTCTAGCAGAGGAAACAAATGTCGTTACTCAGTGACATGCCATGACTTGGAACTTTGTCATATCTCGTCTAGCAGAGAAAACAAATATCGTTACTCAGTGACATGCCATGACTTGGAACGCTAACACAGCTGGTCGAGGACATTTAAAAAAAATACCATAATTATTTTAGTTTAGGTGAACGATCGTTTGAGGCACCCCTAGCAACATCACGTGAGAACAGTGATTGCAAAAACAGTCTTTTTAAATCTGACAATCACATCATCTAATATCATAATTCAATCTTCCATTGTAAACACAAAATCCCATTTCATTCTGTAAACACAAAATCCCATTTCATTCTGTAAACACAAAATCCCATTTCATTCTGTAAACACAAAATCCCATTTCATTCTGTAAACACAAAATCCCATTTCATTCTGTAAACACAAAATCCCATTTCATTCTGTAAACACAAAATCCCATTTCCTTCTGTAAACACAAAATCCCATTTAATTCTGTAAACACAAAATCCCATTTCATTCTGTAAACACAAAATCCCATTTCATTCTGTAAACACAAAATCCCATTTCATTCTGTAAACACAAAATCCCATCTCAATCTGTGATAACACAATCCAATCTCATTCTGTAAGAACACAATTCCATACCATTCTATAAACACACAATCTCTTTAGATACTGTAAGAACACAATCCCATACAATTCTATAAACACACAATCTCTTCAGATACTGTAAGAACACAATCCCAATTCATTCTATAAACACACAATCTCTTCTCATTCTGTAAACACAATCTCATATCACACTCTTATCTCGAAATCTCATCCCACACTCTAATATCGTACTGTAGTCTCATAATCTCATCGCATACTCTAATCTCACAATCTCATCTCACACTCTAATCTGACAATATCATATCACACTCTAATCGCAATCTCATCTCCTACTGCAGTCTCACAATCCCATCTCACACTCGAATCTCACTCCCTAATCCCACAATCCAAGCTCGCACTCAAATCTCACAATCCCATCTCACACCCTAATCCCACAATCCAAGCTCGCACTCAAATCTCACAATCCCATCTCACACTCGAATCTCACTCCCTAATCCCACAATCCAAGCTCGCACTCAAATCTGACAAGCTCATCTCCCACTCTAATGCCCTAATCTAATCTCATATTCTTATTTCAAATGGTCATGTCCCTTATTTCATAATGTGATTCAAGCCTAACACTTCAAACTCTCTGATCTCTAAAACATCAGATAATGTAACGGCATTACACAATTGCTTGCACATCTAGGCACATGACGTGCAAATGTTGCCTGCTTCGATTGGTTCTTTCAGCAAATGTTACCTGCTTCGATTGGCTCTTTCAGCAAATGTTACCTGTACAGCGATGACGCAAATAGCTTAAATGCTTGCTGTTTATTGTGGTTTCTCCCCATGATCTCCTTGTGTGGGAAGAGGGGTAAGGATGTTAGAGTTAGGAAGATAAAGAGAAGGCAGCGAGTGAGAGAAATGAACTCACGGTTGTTGGTGGAGAGAAAGATATGGAGAGCTGAATCTGCTGATCTGGTTTGTAAATCTGTGTCCAATGTTATGGGAGTGCCAGATAGGCGGATGATTGATTCAACCGTTTCTGGTTTCAGACCTCGGCTAAGAGGAGGAAGATTGGTAGTATTTCAGGTGTAATCAGCAACTATTCCTGCTAAATTAAAGCAATGCTGCACACAAATGTACACTCATTCAGTTTCCCACGCACGATCACTCAGACATATGTACTGTTATTTAACACACGCACGCATGCACAAGCACACACACACGCATGAACACACACGCACACACACACACACGCTCATTCGCATACGACGTAAACCAAAATTCAAAATTTAAAAAAATGAATTTATCAAAACATTTTCACATCAATAGGCTTTGAATAAATACGGACAACAACAAACACATTAAAAGAAAACAACAATTTTGAAATTCGAATGTCACGTCCAACTTGTTCTTCGCCATTCCTATTGATACACACAACGATTTCAGAAAACAGTTGTATCCAAGAGTGTTCGGTCAGTACTTGAAGACAGTTGTATCCAAGATTGTTCGGTCAGTAATTGAAGACAGTTGTATCCAAGATTGTTCGGTCAGTACTTGAAGACAGTTGTATCCAAGATTGTTCGGTCAGTACTTGAAGACAGTTGTATCCATGATTGTTCGGTCAGTACTTGAAGACAGTTGTATCCAAGATTGTTCGGTCAGTACTTGAAGACAGTTGTGTCCAAGATTGTTCGGTCAGTACTTGAAGACAGTTATATCCAATATTGTTCGGTCAGTACTTGAAGACAGTTTTATCCAAGATTTTTCGTTCAGTACTTGAAGACAGTTGTATCCAAGATTGTTCGGTCAGTACTTGAAGACAGTTGTATCCAATATTGTTCGGTCAGTACTTGAAGACAGTTAAGTTATCTTATTAATGTATTGTCTGTTCCTTGACATTAAATGAGCCAAACCGTTGGCTCCAGTTAATTAATAAGTAATTTAAAACCAAACGAAACATGGAAACATGATGAGGCACGACAGCCTGACCAACTAGGTGGGGATCGACATTGTAATCCTCAATGTGTAGAGCTCACATTGGACTGCAGCCAGGAGACACCCTATCCACCTTCTCAACTATACGGCATAACGTAAGCGAAATCACTGTGAGTCCAACGAAGAAAAACCGCAAGAGTTAATTCAGTTCAGTAATGAGTATATTTCGAATGACAACACCAACAATAGCAACAATAAAAGTAGCAGTAACAATAGCAACAAAACATCACGAAATTAATCAACTACTTATGTCAATAATATATCACTTGAAATTAGCGTAATACGTCAATTACCTTAGACAAAAAATAAATTACTCGAAACTACCGGAGAAGTCAATTAGCGTTATAAGTCTATTACATTAGTCAAATAATAAATCACTTTCTGTTTCTAAGAATCGACGTTACTGCACTTCGGGCATACCCACAAGTGCTCAGTCTCTCGCATTAAATGGCGTAAGGTATGGATGCTGATGGTCCCTGTAGCTCGCTGGTTGTACACTCTCCTGCGCCGTCCTCTCTTGAGCCCTACTCCGCTCGAACATCTTTTAATGTCGAAACATTGCAGTCTGTGGACTGCTGCTTCATCTATTGCGGTGTCCTCATCCAGCAGGTGGTCATTGATTGATTTCAAAATGTCACTTCTATCAATCACTAATGTGCCCATAATGGGAGCTTGTGAAGCCATGATATCAACTATTTCCTTGCCCTGAATCCCGGCATGAGCAGGGCAGTATATCCATGTCAACGCCTGGAAGTTTGAGGCCTCAACAGCAGTAGAAACTTGAAACTAACGCAATAAGTCGTCAATTACTGCAGTCAAATGATAATTCCCATGAAAGTAAAGTAATAAGTCGTCAATTACTGCAGTCAAATGATAATTTCCTTGAAAGTAACGTAATAAGTCGTCAATTGCTGCAGTCAAATGATAATTCCCTTGAAACTAACGGAATAAGCCGTTAATTACTGCAGTCAACTGATAATTCCTTTGAAACTAACGGAATACGTTCCCAATTAGGCAAATGATAAATCACTTGAAACCAAAGGAATATATAATTTACGTTAAAACAATAAATACGAGGACAAATCAGTAAATAGGTCACAGTGAAAAGAAATCAATCAAAATCCTTCAACTGAATGCGGAGCATAGGTTCTCAACTCGTGCAAGCCTAGTCTTTCCGTAGTGTGCCATAATTTTCAGCGCTCCACCCCCCTCCCCTCACCTTGCTCGTCTTTCCTGCGATTGTTAGGTTCATCTCGACTACAGTCTCCACGTGTTGATCTCTGTCCCTACTGCAGAAGACGGATGTGTCAGACCGAAAGGTGCAAATATCGCAGTCCACCTGTAAACTAGCGACACAACGCATTCCGTTCTCTGGACTACACCCTGCTACTTGCAAAGCCCAGTTGACTGCTTGGTAGCGGGAGATTGAGATCGAGCTCAGAAGAAGAAGAATAATGCCCCTACTTCTCTTGTCCTGAGGACTCCAGATAAGGGACTGCCTTGTAATGCTATCAACTGGTTTCCATAATTTGTGTCCGATCCATGGCCAAGATATTCTCTTCACGTTTAGCACATCTGGCATCTCTGTCTGGTTCTTTTTCTCAGTTCTATATTAGTTCCTTTATCATGCCATTGTATTCCCTCAATTCGGCTCAAACATCCATGGATGAAAGCTTGAACCTCTTTAGTTGTTCTTTTCTGTGTTCCCCATGCTACAGAGCCGTACAATTGGATGGACTTGATATTGGAGTTGAGGTCTGTATTTTCGTGCTGAACTTTCTTTCAACATATGAATGGATCTACCTCATATATTACCGTGCCTCCCAGTACAATTTGAGTGTCGGTAGGTACTTTTACTATGTGTAGCCTCAGACATAATGCCAGTGAACATTCAGTAAGTATAGTTATTTGATTCTGTATTTTGGGGTTGTAAGACAGATGAGCAAAGTCATCAACAAAGTGCAGATCATCAAATCTTTTGCTCAATAGCTCTTTAATCCCACTTTGCTATGTAGGAGTCCTGTTCTCCATAATCATGTCAAAGGTCAGCAGAAAGAGAAAAGATAAAAAGAGACACACCTGTCTCACTTACGTCCATAGGCTCAAAAAATTCACAAAACAAATTATAAACGGGCTTGAAACCCATTTATTATTGCACTTATATCGCCCTTATTTCTCATCTTAAACTCGACCAACATTGATACACTTATGCCATCGCTTTATCAATGCACCAACATTGATACACTTATCCCATCGCTTTGTCAGCGCACCACAACCTGCAGCATAGACCTCTAAGCCACATCTGCACTTAACCTTCATCCTCTTCTCCAATAACGTAACGTCTCCCGGCAATGTGGCTGTTCAGTGCACCAAACAAGTGGAAATCACTCGGGAATAAGTTGTGGCTGTAAGGTGGATGATAAAGAAGCTGCCACCCACGTTAGTCAATTTTCTCTTCGATGTGGTCTGACATTGTCATGATGGAGCGGTACTCATCTAGTCAGCAGCAGGCCTGGACGTTTTCTTTGAACTGCAATCCGATGCATCAACAGAACTTCACAGTATGATGCAACTTTCACATTATGACCTTCATTCTGGAAAATGGTTAACAGTTCTTCGATAGAATCCACAAAAAACTGTAAGCACAACCTTTCCTGATGATGACGTACCCTTGAATTTCTTTGCAGAAGGTGAATATAGATGTTTTCATTGTATTCAAGCAAGCTTTGATTCGGGTTGGTAGTAATGCTCCGACACTTCATCCCAAGTAACAGTTCTGTTAAGCATGTCTTCTCCTTCATTTGTTTACCGACAGAGATGCTTCTAGAACAGACCTATTCGGATATTTGTGTGTCCAGTCAATTGTATGTGTTCCAATCGTAAATACACATAAATCAATCATGTATCATGATGTAGGCTAGCCCGTACGAACGCCATATTACTGCATTGTCTATCATTACACGTTTGTCAGCTAGATCCATCTCCACGACCCAGTGCAAAGATGCTTCTGTTACAAGCTGAACTGGCCGACTACGTTGGGCTGCATCAGAGACTTGTCAGCGACCTTGAGAAATTGTATCGACTAGTTAGCACCGTTTGACGCGACAAACACTTCTCACCGTAATACAGAAAGCATTTTCTTACGTACTTTCTGATAGTGCCAACGTCTAAAAGTTGCTAATTTATTACAGTATAAACGTTTTACAGTTGATTACAGTGTCAACGTTTTACAAGTGATTAGAGTGTCAACGTTTCACAGTTGATTACAGTGTCAACGCTTTACAAGTGATTACAATGTCAACGTTCCATAGTTGATTACAATGTCAACGTGTCATAGTTGATTACAATGTCAACGTTTCCCAAATGAATGCAGTGTCAACGTTTCACAGTTGATCATAAAGCTACGAATGTATGGCCTTCTTATATATCCCCACTTTGGATGTTTGACACACCTGCTACTGTTGATAGCGAGACACTCTCATTAACAAGACCTCACGCAATGACAACTTATCAACACCGTTAAGGTCAGACTAAAATCTTTATGCTTTCGAGTCAACTTTCCATCAACGGCGAACATCTGGGGGGAGGGAGGGGGGGGGGCTGGACACCTCAGACTGTACCTTCCCCAGTTCTAACAAAATGTGTATATGTCTTAATGTCTCAATTTATACTCACGTGACAAAGGTATATGTCTTAATGCCACAATTTATACTCACGTGTGAAATATATGACTTAATGTCTCAATTTATACTCACGTGACAAAGGTATGTTTCAATGTCTCAATTTATACTCACGTGTAAAAGGTATCTGTCTTAATGCCTACATTTACCTTCACATGTGAGTTGTATCTGTCATAAGGCCTCAATTTACCGTCACATGTGAAAGGTATATGTCTTAATGTCTCAATTTACACTCACTTATAAAAGGTATTAATCTTAATGTCTCAATTTACACTTACGTTGAAAAGGTATATGCCTTAATGCCCCAACTTACACTCACGTTGAAAAGGTATATGCCTTAATGCCTCAATTTACACTCACGTGTGAACGGTATCAGTCTTAATGCCTCAATTTACACTCACGTGTGAACGGTATCAGTCTTAATGTCTCAATTTACACTCACGTTAAAAAGGTATCTGCCTTAATGCATCAATTTACACTCACGTGTGAAAGGTATCTGTCTTAATGTATCAATTTACACTCACGTATAAAAGGTATTAATCTTAATGTCTCAATTTACACTCACGTTAAAAAGGTATCTGCCTTAATGCATCAATTTACACTCACGTGTGAAAGGTATCTGTCTTAATGTATCAATTTACACTCACGTTAAAAAGGTATCTGCCTTAATGCATCAATTTACACTCACGTTTGAAATGTATATGTCTTAATGTCTCAATTTACACTCACATGTAAAATGTATCTGTCCTAATGCCTCAATGTACCTTCACATATGAAAGGTATGTCTTAATGCCTCAATTTACCTTCAAATGTGAATTGTATATATCTTCATATTTCAATTTACCTTCACATGTGAATGGTATCTTCATTAATATCTAAATTTACTTTGACATGTGAATTGTGTCTCTTAGTATCTCAATTTGATCTCCTATGTTAAAGCTATATGTATTAATATTTCAGTATACATTCACATGTTAGAGATATCTGCCATAATGTCTCTATACACATTCACATGTTAGATGTATCTGTCTCAATATTAATTCACAGGTTCAAGTTATCGCTATTTCCCCTGCTATACCTTGGTAAAACGAAATATTCACTCCTTTATTTATGTATTTTCAAAAAGGAATTGTTTCTGGAGCTTTCTTCAAACCTTTTAACTATTGCACATCAATAAGTGGTTTGACATAGCAACGATGTAGTGTGAAAAGTCATGAGTTGGAGATTCATCCACTTTAAAGAGGTAAATAAAGACTGCCAAAAACTAAATTATAAACATCAGGTGGCAGAACAAGAAAACAACACAGAAGTACAGCAACGCGCAAATCTTCCTTCTGTTATAGGACTGTTACGTGCTAGAAAACTGTCCTGGCTGGGTCACTTCAGTAGAATGGACAATGGGCGCATTCCAAAACAGGTGTTGTATGGTGAGCTGTCAGAGGGGAGGATACTCCCAGGCAGACCCCTGCTCAGATATAAAGATGTTTGCAAGGCATCAATGACAGACTTTTCTATCGACCACAGTGCTTGGGAAAACTCAGCCGCAGTGCGAACCATATGGAAGACAACAACCCGAAATGGCCTAACGACATTTGAACCTACTCGGAGAGAGAAACTCGAAAATAATTGAATATGTCGAAAGGAGCAACGACTCGTCTAGTGAAAAAAGACATACCTGATTCATTACCGTCTGCATAGACGAGAACATTCATTTATTTTATTATAATGCAACTATTAATATATTATGAAAAAGGCATTCCCTGCTCCTATGCTATCAGGCCCGAAATTGGAACAAGAGATACTTTAACTGTAACATGCCAGCTTCGTCGTAAGTGGAGACATACGGATTTGGTTTGGGTACCAGCTACCCCAGTTTGTGAAAACTATACATTACAAGAAAAAAGGAAGAAGATTCAGAACCACATGGTAAAAACATAGCGACTAAGTTGAACGTAGAGGTAGTGGGGACACGCCCATCAGCACAGTTTTACGCGATAACAGTTTAACGGTTACTATTCCCGCCAAAATCAGAGCACAGACTCCTTACTGCTGGGAAAGTAAATGTCAACAGATAAACTGTAAACTAGGCAATCCCAGAGCTGCACCTTTCAGAGGCTTTGTAAGTAGCAATAAGGAAATCACTCGCACACTTAATACTAGTAGCCAAATAAGAGTGTCAATAGCAAATTTTGGACGACATGGAACAACACCTCGTATAGGATGACTAGGTGGACTTGTAGAACAAGTAGGTCTTCGATACCTGGCATCAGGCACACCTGTCTGATTGTAGCTGTTCGCTACCTGGCATCAGGCACACCTGTCTGATTGTAGCTATTTGCTACCTGGCATCAGGCACATCTGTCTGATTGTAGCTGTTCGCTACCTGGCATCAGGCACATCTGTCTGATTGTAGCTATTTGCTACCTGGCATCAGGCACATCTGTCTGATTGTAGCTGTTCGCTACCTGGCATCAGGCACACCTGTCTGATTGTAGCTATTTGCTACCTGGCATCAGGCACATCTGTCTGATTGTAGCTGTTCGCTACCTGGCATCAGGCACACCTGTCTGATTGTAGCTGTTCGCTACCTGGCATCAGGCACATCTGTCTGATTGTAGCTGTTCGCTACCTGGCATCAGGCACACCTGTCTGATTGTAGCTGTTCGCTACCTGGCATCAGGCACATCTGTCTGATTGTAGCTGTTCGCTACCTGGCATCAGGCACACCTGTCTGATTGTAGCTGTTCGCTACCAGGCATCAAACCTACATGTTGATTGAATACCAGTATTGCAGTAATAAAGTGTCATGAGCAAATACCGATTCCACTTTATGATGGGTCCTTCAACCTTTCACAGACACACGCACCCACAGACACACACACAAACAATCGCACACACAGACACACACACACACAGGCACACACAGATATACAAACACACACAGAGACACACACAGACATAAACACACAGACAATCACACATACACGCACACATACCACCAGACACACAGACACACAGACACACATATACACACACACCCACACAACAAACACACAAACGACATAAACACCGCTTGAACCCAATAATATACATGCAATAATGCATCAATAAATATCACACAACAAAAGACATTACACAATGAGGAAAGAGAAAACACAAACAACCAGCTAAACAGAAACTTTCAAAAAACAAATTGTTGCTTCAAGAGCATATCTCAAGACGTAGTGCAGAAATAATTCTCAGTGGCATCGTATGGCGATTACAGCGCCCCCTTCGGGAATCAAGCTGGAGTGAAACGAGGCCGGAACAGAAGAATCCGAATATGTCCAGCACACAATCCACCATTATGTCGGGCCTGATCGCCCATGATGACAATAAACACCGACATTAATACCCATAGACGGCCACTAACTTGAAACGCTCGAAATTTGTCAATCACCAACCGCTAGAGTCGGGGAAAGTGAACACGCAGAATAGGGGAGCAACGTTTTCTATGTTTTTGTATTCCATTCATTGTACTCTTTAGTAGTGATGTGTGTCTTATGTAGATGGTGGTAGAGACAGCGAGGTATATATATATATATATATATAGCAGACAGCCAGACAGCCAGACAGACAGACAGACAGACAGCCAGCCGACTGTACATACATACAAACATACACGCATACACATACATACATACACATAGCTTAACTCAACACATACATACGTACATACGTACATTAGTTACAGGGTTACCACAGAAGCCTTTCCGTAAACATGTAACATGCAGGGTAGAAAGCCGGGAAGGCATCTAACGCAGTACACACATACTTACACACGCACGTACACACGTACGTACACACACACACAGACAGACACACAGACAGACAGAGACACACACACGCACGCACATACACACATACATACATACATACATACATACATACATACATACATACATACATACATACATACATACATACATACATACATACATACAAACATACATACATACAATAAAAGAAGTCAACATAAATTCAAATTCGGAAGAACGGCAATAGACCAGGTCACGAACTTTAACTATCTGGTCTCCAGAATTGACAACAATAGCAACTGCTCAAAGGAAACCAGAAGGAGGATGGCAGTAGATAATGCAGAGGCTACACAGCCTGATAAAAATATGGCAAAATACCAAACAACCAACAGAAGTGAAAATGTTGAGAACCTGTGTTTTTCCTGTGGCAGAAAACGGCTGCAAAGCATTAAAGAGAATTAATACCTTCGAGGCGGAAGATTATAGAAAGGTCATCTAACTACCGGGCACCGAAAAAAGAAGAATGCAGACATTCGACAAAAGTTGAACTAGGTCATACATTCCATCGCAAGCAAAGAATTCCAATACTTTGGCCACATCAAAAGACACAACGACCTTGAGAGAATAGTAATAGAAGGTATGGTGCCACACAAAGACACAGAGGAAGACCAAAGAGGCGATATCATCAAGGTGTCAAAGAACACATGGGCATGCCGCTGGATCGTGCTGGAGATTAACGATAGATCGAGTTTCTTTCACACGGGCTAAGATGTATACATATATATTTGTCGTACAACATTTTTTCCATTGCTGGTGTTGTCGAGGGATTTTGAAGGCTGATGATTGCATGCTTTTCACAACTACTGTCACCGTGTCGTGTGCTGGCTATGTTTGTTTATTTCCCCCACAAAATAAAAACAGCATGTATCTTACTTGGGATTTCTTCTTCTTCTTCTTCGTACGCAGTCAGACAGTAACCATTATTTTTTCGAAAAAAGCGGCGGTCATCCTGAGGCTGTCGACACTGCCATAGAGCTTGTCTTGCAGTTCCACTGGTGATGGCCACATCTGCTCTCTCTGATCCTCGTATGTCGGGCAGTTCTGCAGCAGATGTTCAGCGGTCATTTTACCAGTACCGCACGGGCATTCGTCGGTACCACCTATCTTCAATTTGTTGAATAGGTGGTACCTCAGTCTATTGTGGCCAGTGCGAAGTCTGAAGACAACGACCTGCTCTCTTCGGTTCAACTGGTAATAGGCATCATTTTTGGTGTAACCAGTATGTTCTGTTTCCCATTTGGTCATGTATCTGGCTTTGATAAGCCGTTTTGACTCTTCGTGCGTCATACTAGTATCTGTTTGTGGTAGTCTTGCCCCTTCTTTTGCCAGTCTGTTTGCCTCCTCGTTGCCTTGGATGTTGCAGTGTGATGTGACCCACTGTCCCACTACCCTTTTTGGTGCGGACTGCTGGCACAGTTTGCAGAGTGCTGCTCTTAAGTCATTAAGCTCAGTGTTTTTCTGGCTTTTTAGCGCTGTGACTACGGCGAGAGCATCTGTAAGCAGGACTATATGGCTTTCATTTTCGTTGTGTGTCACCATTTCTTCCACTGCCGCCCTCAGTGCCTCTGCCTCCGCTCTGAAATTGCTTGTGTACTTACCAGTAGCGAATGACAGTGTTATTTTTCTGCCATTTGGTAGGTTCAGGAATGCTCCTGCCCCTCCGTTCTGTGTAGTGTTTGTTACAGAACCGTCGGTGTATGCATGGGTCCAGTCCATGCTTGGGTAGCTTTTCGATATGAAGCTTAGGGTAGTATCTCTCCTTTCTTTTTCAGTCTGGCACTTTTTGTTTGCAATACCTGGTATATTTTCTACCACCTCTGGAAATATATCCTGCCTCCAGGTAGAATTTCGTACAGTAGTGATGGGTTTTGGTGTTGTTAGTGCGTTTATGGGATCTTCGTGCATCTTTGCTTTGGCTATTTCTGCAAAGTTTCTCCGCTTTAGTTTCCCATTTCCCAAATTGTTTAGTCTCTGGAGCACTTGGGATTTGATCCGCTACCCTCCTTGTCGGAAGACAGGCACCAAATTAATTCGACCACTAGCTAGCTAACTAGCTAATCAACCAACCAACCACACAACTAACCAACCAACCAGACAACGAAACAATCAACCAACCAGCCAACCAGCTAACCAACCAACCAAACATACAACTAACTAACTTAATAGCTAACTCACCCACTTACTCACTAACTCACCGACTATCTAACTCACTCACTCACTCACTCGTTCACTCACTCACTCACTCACTCACTCACTCACTCACTAGCTCACCCACTCACTCACTCACCCACTCATACATCCACCACCTATTCTCTCACGTTTCCTAGCCCTGAAAATGTGTGTGTGTGTGTGCCTGTGTTTGTATGTATGTATGTATGTAATAACGATTGTATGTGTATATATGCATACATGTATGTGTATATGTATGTAAGTGTGCGTGCGGGTGCGTGTTCATGTATGTGTGTGTTCATGTGTGTATGTGTGTGTTTGTTTGTCAGTACATGTTGGAGCAGCTCTGAGAGAGTAATAATCAGTTAACACCCACATGTGACACAACAAATTGATGAAAACTATTTTTAAACTTTTAAAAGAACTAAGTAATTAAATGTTGCTCTCTCTCGCTCTCTCTCTCTCTCTCTTTCTTTTACTTTCTCTCTCGCTCTCTCTCTCTCTCTCTCGCTCTCTCTCTCTCTCTCTCTTTCTTTTACTTTCTCTCTCGCTCTCTCTCTCTCTCGCTTTCTGTCTCTCGCTCCTTCTCGCTCTCTTTTACTGTCGCTCTCTCTTAAGTGCTAGCGATTTCTCAAACTCTCATGCTCTATCTTTCTCTCACCTCTCTCTCGCTCTTTTTTACTGTCGCTCTCCCTTAACTGCTAGCGGGTTATCAAACTCTCGTGCTCTGTGTGTGTGTGTGTGTGTGTGTATATATATCTCTCTATATATATATAAAAAGTAAAATAAAAGTAAGCTTAGAGGCCGATGCCCAGGCAAAATTCAAATACAAAATTTAACCAAGTTATTTGTACCTTTCCCAGGTGGTTTGTTGAGAGCAGCTATAGATGTCGCCTAACTGTCTGCGGGTCTACTTAGCACTAGTGTTTGAGTCTATAAGATGGAATCGCACATCGGTAAAAACCACCCTCCCAAAAACTAGTTGTTTACAGACTCTGTCGAGTCTTCTAAATCAGTATATACACGTTAAGTTAAGTTACTCTTGACTTGGATCTTGAGCTTGGTGACCCGTTCTGCGTCATAGCTGCGGGTCCCAACTACGTCACTTACCGTGTCTTGGGCCACGGAAGTCCAGTGCGCGGTACGCCTCCTCCAAAGGCGACTCGGATGTTGTTGTGTACAGCAAGGGAGTCTGGCCAACGCATTGGAGGTTTTTCCCGCTGTCTCTTTTCGTCTAGGGGACACTAGACTGCTGTCGCTGTGCTCCCTCTCCTTCTCCATTGATGTCGCTGTTCTCCATCGCCTTCTCCATTGATGTCGCTGTTCTCCCTCTCCTTCTCCATTGATGTCGCTGTTCTCCCTCTCCTTCTCCATTGATGTCGCTGTTCTCCATCTCCTTCTCCGTTCCTGTCGCTGTTCTCCCTCTCCTTCTCCATTCTTGTCGCTGTTCTCCCTCTCCTTCTCCATTGATGTCGCTGTTCTCCATCTCCTTCTCCGTTCCTGTCGCTGTTCTCCCTCTCCTACTCCATTCTTGTCGCTGTTCTCCCTCTCCTTCTCCATTGATGTCGCTGTTCTCCATCTCCTTCTCCGTTCCTGTCGCTGTTCTCCCTCTCCTTCTCCATTCTTGTCGCTGTTCTCCCTCTCCTTCTCCATTGATGTCGCTGTTCTCCATCTCCTTCTCCGTTCCTGTCGCTGTTCTCCCTCTCCTTCTCCATTCTTGTCGCTGTTCTCCCTCTCCTTCTCCATTGATGTCGCTGTTCTCCATCTCCTTCTCCGTTCCTGTCGCTGTTCTCCCTCTCCTTCTCCATTCTTGTCGCTGTTCTCCCTCTCCTTCTCCATTGATGTCGCTGTTCTCCATCTCCTTCTCCGTTCCTGTCGCTGTTCTCCCTCTCCTTCTCCATTCTTGTCGCTGTTCTCCCTCTCCTTCTCCATTGATGTCGCTGTTCTCCATCTCCTTCTCCGTTCCTGTCGCTGTTCTCCCTCTCCTTCTCCATTCTTGTCGCTGTTCTCCCTCTCCTTCTCCATTCTTGTCGCTGTTCTCCCTCTCCTTCTCCATTGATGTCGCTGTTCTCCATCTCCTTCTCCGTTCCTGTCGCTGTTCTCCCTCTCCTTCTCCATTCTTGTCGCTGTTCTCCCTCTCCTTCTCCATTGATGTCGCTGTTCTCCATCTCCTTCTCCGTTCCTGTCGCTGTTCTCCCTCTCCTTCTCCATTCTTGTCGCTGTTCTCCCTCTCCTTCTCCATTGATGTCGCTGTTCTCCCTCTCCTTCTCCATTGATGTCGCTGTTCTCCATCTACTTCTCCATTGATGTCGCTGTGTTTCGTCTCAACATATTATCTGACCATCTATGTTTGCTTCGTCTGCATTAATTACTGCGTCATTCACCAAAGACAATCGTCTGAAATGCAGAGCTTTTGCAAACGTTGGTTCCGAAGAGTGATTCAGACTAATCGTCTCTCAAGAGAGGCCTGGCTCAATGTCAATTTTTCCTACAGTGATTCTGGGAGTGTCCATGTCTCACCACAGCAGTACATTTCAGGGAGCACAGTGGAATTGAAGAGAGTGAACGAGAGAGAGAGAGAGAGAGAGAGAGAGAGAGAGAGAGATAGAGATAGAGAGAGTGTGAGTGAGAGAGGTTCTGATCTTGTCAACCGTCTAGGACCGTGTTAAAAGGACAAAAAGGCTGCTTAGCGTACGTGGCAACGTCTTGTCGTTTCAGAGTATTCTCAATCTGGAGAATATAAACACACACACACACACACACACACACACATATATATATATGTATATATATATTCCATTATTCAATTTTTCGTTCTTTCAGGGCGCATAGTGAGAGAGCGAATGAAAGTGAGTAATGGTAAATAAGAATAATAGCATATGTACCAGAAACACTGTCCCAGGTCCTGGTGGAGTACAGTATTGCCACATCAAGCAGTTGGATGAGACATAGATAAGAAATATGGTGAAGGAGTTCAACCACACTATAGAGAAGTCATCTGCGCCCGAGGACTGGCTTCATAGCTATCTGTGCCCACTGCCTAAGCCTGGTAAGGACTGGCTTCATAGCTATCTGTGTCCACTGCCTAAGCCTGGTAATGACTCCACGCTTCTCATCACATATCGAATAACCACCATATATAATGTATCTGGAAAATTGCTCGAGAAGATAGTGGTCAGGAAAATAATGGCCTACCTAGAACGTGTGCACATCCTAACCGATACGTTTGGCAGTTATAAAACAGCTATGGAGACTTTGGGTAATGCAGGAACTTTCGCGTATGTTGTGTATAAGGGTTTTCAGTCACAACAACAAAACAGTCGTGGTGCCATTCGACCTAGAAAACGCATACAACCGTGTCGATGTTGGGACTTTAATTACATGTCTGAAGTAGTATAGTTTAAACCTGTGGCTGGTTAGTTGGATATCAGCTGTCCTGGTGGAAAAAATAGTTACTCTACGCGTGGGATCTTGGACATCAGAAGCGAGGCGAATATGTCCAGCATTGCCGCCTTAAGGTTCTCCGCTCTCACCGGTTCTGTTCAACATCTACACAATAAAAGTGGCCAATAGGGACAGGACAAACGATCAAATTTGCCGACGACATCTCATACAGACAAGAGTTGAATAAAGCCATCCAGGAAATCTTGCAAGCAATCTCACAGTGGTGCGGCGACTCAAGCTCCAAGATCAATCAGAACAAGAAGATGGAAGCAGTGACCTCAACACTGACATGGATATCTGAGAATTTTCTATCAAAGACAGTCATCGTGACAGACGCGCAAGCCGTACTTGAGAAGGTACAGAAGGGATGGCTTAGGTATGAGTGGATATCTGCTGTTGAGGCCTCAAACCTCCAACGGTTGATATGGATCTACGGTCCTGCTCAAGCTTTGGTTCAGGGCAATGGAAAAGTTGACATCATTGTTTTACAAGCTCATATCATGTGCTCATTAGTGATGGATAGAAGGGACATTTTGAAATTAATCAACGATCGCCTATTAGATAAGGATAGCGCAGTATATGACGCCTTGACATTTAAAGAGGTTCTAGCGGAGTATATCACGTAGGAGGACGGTACATGAGAGTGTACAACCATCGAGCTTCAGGTACCATCAGCAACCATAGCCTACGCTTTTTGCTGAAAGAGACTGAGCACCTATGGGTATGCCCGGAGTGGTGTGACATCGATTCTTAGGAACAGAAACAGAAATAAAACAAGATGTTTTCAAACATGTGATGAAAATTCATGTCCTTGAATACACAAATCCTTTGGCCAAATAGAATCACGAAAGCAAAGAATATTTGAGAGGAAATTATTTTAAACGTGAGATGGAAATGAAAGTAGTTGGGGAAGAAATCAAAAAGGAAGAAAATAAGACAAGGCCAAGGATATGGAGTTGGATGCCGAGGGTTTAAGCCTTGGAAAGAACACAAGAAACCTCTTTGGAAACCCCATAATGTGGGATTATTGGTAAGAGGTAATTGATGGCAGAGAGTGTAAGGGAAAACTATATTCTTGGATTGATGTAAGAGAAAGGGAGTAAAAGAGAGATATGCATTCTTTGACTTCTGCTAAAGAGTGAGAGCAAGAGAGAGAGAGAGAGAGAGAGAGAGAGAGAGGAAAATATATATTTATAGAGAGAGAAAGAACGTTATTATAGACTGATGAGAGATAGACAAAACGATATTCTTGAATTGAATTGAGAGAAAAAGAGAGAGAGAGAGAGAGAGAGAGAGAGAGATAAAGAAAGAGAGGGAGAGAATTAACAGTTTGATTGCAGGGTGGACGAGAGTATTTGATTTTTGAGAAAGAGAGAAAAATAATTATATTAATCTATTTTAGAAAGCTAGGGAGCACAGTATTACTGGTATGCTGATGATGAGAGAGAGAGCTAAATATAGAGAAAGGCAGACAGACCGATATTATTTAAATGAACAGAGAAAGAGAGGGAGAGAGAGAGAGAGAGAGAGAGAGAGAGAGAGAGAGAGAGAGAATGAGTACGAAAGCGCGATATTTAGAGATGGAGAACAATATTATTGGAATAATTCTATGCATATCTACATGAATACTAGCTTATTTATATCGGGATATATGAGAAACAGAAGTTGATAATAACAGATTGAGAGTGAAATATCGATAAGAGGCGGTGATACTATTAGATTGATAAGAGAGAATAGCAAACCACTTCAACCATGATTTAATATAGAAATAGTCGACCCTAGATTAGTAAAAATCTTCAGTCATGACTGAATGAGTCGACCTTAGATTGGTAGCCTTCTTTCAGTCATGACTGACTTTAGAATAAGTCGACCTTAGATCGGTAAACATCTTTCAGTCATGCCTGACTTTAGAATAAGTCGACCTTAGATCGGTAAACATCTTTCAGTCATGCCTGACTTTAGAATAAGTCGACCTTAGATCGGTAAACATCTTTCAGTCATGCCTGACTTTAGAATAAGTCGACCTTAGATCGGTAAACATCTTTCAGGCATGACATCTTCAGTCGTGATTGACTATAGAATACGTGGACCTTATGTTGGAAGTTCTCAATAGTGTTCTTGATTTTCTGTCTGTTATACCGCTTTCGTTTCACTTATCCATGATGCAATAAATTCTTTTCACCTAGCGTGAGTTCATTCTGTAGGATACATCTCCACTAGAATCGGTCTGCATCTTCAACATTCTCTTGCTATCGACCAACTGTCCGAAGCGAATATCTTTGGGAATGCGATAATCTTCCATGCGTCGAACATAACCAAGCCATCATAGGCTTCGTAGGGGACGGCGTGGCCTTAGTGGTTAAGTGGCACGGCTCACAACCAGAAGGTGCTGGGTTCGATCCCCATCACAGCACCGGCCGTTACCCCGGGGAAGCAAACCCTTAAAAAATGCAGGAGGTAGCAGACCCTTACATAAAATGCACGCTGAAGTCGGATGCACTGGGCCGACTGGCGCAAAATAAAAACCACAGTGTAACGCACACACGCCTTGGGGAATAGATAAATAAGGCGAACGCAAAAAAAAAAAAAAAAAAAAATAGGCTTCGTTACCTAAGGAAAGTGTACATGCTTGGGTGACAGGTGCGTGTGTGCCTCTCTGCATTTGCCACTACTAAACTCCATGTAAGTCATAGATTATGTAGTCTTACATATTGATCATGAGCCCTGTAATCGAATATCTTGAAGTGCTGCAATATCCACATCGAATCTTTTAAATTCGTTACCAATGATTCGTGCCGTTCTGACGTCACTTGTGTCGTTGAGGTTTTCGGGAAGCCCAGTCAGCGTGGTACGGACATTCCAATATCTCAGTTTAACTGCTTATTTTCTTCTTCTTCTTTGTTCGTTCTCAATCTCCCGTTACCAAACCCTGAAAAAAGCTTTGCAAGTAGCGGAATGTAGCCCAGAGAAGGAAATGCATTGAGTCGTGGTTTACAGCTTGACTGCGATATTTGCACTTTTCGGTCTAACACATCCGACTTCAGCAAGCATTTTTTAATACCGGGTTTCCCTCCCTCATCGATCCGTTCTACTTAGCCAGTCTGCTCTGTTGCAGCTTGTTATCCAGGATCACCGCGTGGTGGTGTAAATGGGTCTTGACAGCTCTGGTTCCCTTACCCTGACGCTAGCAGTCAGCTATGGGTCGATGGCCGCTGCAGTTAAAGCGCTGATCAGCGTCTTGATCCCTAACTGCTAATGTACGTGTTGTGCTACCACCACGTGGTGAAGCTGCTCAAGGTTCAAGATTGGGCAACTTTCTATCGTGATCAGGATGTTGTCCGCGTGGCAGGTCGCCGTTCTACGAAGCTAATTGATCCAGGGGAGAGACACTAGCCGATATAGCCGGAAATCAGCGACATAGCATGATTTGCCAGAAAAGCGATGGACATACCTCAACTGCCTTAGGGACACCAATTCGGACTTTCGCCCAGGATTTACTCCTGATGCTTTTCATTGGAACAGGTATCCAACAAAGCAATGTGGATAAAGATGATATACTACTGAATTGATGACAGGGACAGAGATGATATTGGATTGATGACACAGAGACAGAGATACTATTGGATTGAAGACACAAGGACAGGGACAATATTGGATTGGTGAGAGATATTCAGAGAGAGAGAGAGAGAGATAGAGATATATAATATTGGATTGATAAGAGATAAGAAGGAAGTGATAATATTGGATTGATGAGAGATATTTAGAGAGAGATAATATTGGATTGATAAGAGATATAGATTGATAATATTGAATTGATAAAAGAGAGAGTGTGTGTGAGAAAGAGAGAGGGAGAGAGAGAGAGAGAGAGTATTTCATATATAGAGCAATTTGCACTGTTAAAGAGAAAATCTACATTTGTTCGAATACTCAAAATGAAATAGCTCAAGCGAAAACTTCAATTAAATATGAGTTTGCATTACAAAGAAGAATCATTAAGACAAGAGAAGTCTGACCAAAACAGATGTGGTATACTTTATAACAGAAATGAAGAACAGGTTCTACATCGACACGGAAGGTTCCAGTATAAAAACAAAACTAAGAAACATATCTGTAGTAATTATTGTAGGAGGAATTGTGCTGTATTACGAAGAAGAAAATATGCACTACAGATGTGGCTCTTTGGCACCGAATAAACAGGAATACACAATAATTCACTCACACATGGACAAACGGATATTAAAGTAGCCATGTTTTCGTTAAAATGTCGAGAAAACTCTTTCATCTGTTGATGATCCAACTAGTACATGCTTTCCACGATGTAATCACATTTATAACCGCTAAATCATTTTATCTATGCTTTACTTTCCTGGTTTCTTTGATAACCAATTATGAAATTGAACAATGTTCTATTCTTGAGGCAATGAGATCACTTTAAATGTTATTTACCAGTGCCAGAAACACTGGCAAAAGGCTGGCAAACGGCGGGCATGTAGGTCGTTGTGACCCCAGAACACTAGTGTTCAGCCCGAGCCGTGTGTGAAAGGTAATACAAAATGTTAAAGAGTAATCAGAAACAAAAAGAATGTTTGTTTTAGGATGGAATCAACCTCAGTACATTGATAAAATTAGACGAAACGGAAAACAAAGCCACTATACAGTGAAAATACTACAGGAAACTGAAAAATAAAGTCACAATATAACGAAAAAATTATATAAAACACACACAAATAAAATGAAACCACGTTTATCTTTACCAAAATCGTTTGACTCCCCGTCGACACAGGTCTTCAACATGTCATCCCCGAGTTTCCGTGCCCTGTGCCATTTGTTCTAGCTCTGTGCATGTTCTTTCTGTGTCCGGTATGTTTATCCCCGTGCATAATTTGATGTGCCTCCACTTCTCTGCCCTTGGGCATTCCAGAAGAGAGGCTGTCTTGTAATGTTATTAGTTGATGTTCTTAATGTGTGTCCTACCCTATTCAAATGTACTGAAATTGTTGTAGCGTGTGTCTGCTCTTTCATTAACAAACAACTGAAATTGTTGTTGAATGTGTCTGCTCTTTCATTAACAAACAACTGAAATTGTTGTAGCGTGTGTCTGCTCTTTCATTAACCCACAGTTATTACGTGCAGTCGTTTACCAATTGTAACATGGCGCTGATGTATTAGCTAGGTCCGAATAGGTAACAAAAAATATAAACTATATAACATCGGTAATGTAGTAAAAGGTGATATGGAATATATCCCCAAAAGGGGACTGTGTGGCTATAACATCAGGCCTTGGTTATGTGGTTAGCGGAGCCGCATAGATGGCACCTGACAGGCTGCTGATCTACCTTGCTCTAATTTACACTTCCACCACCACCAGTCCCAAAAATAAGTGATCGTATATTCCAGAGGCTACCAACCTAACGCTTGGTAACATATACTGGGATTGACCTGGCAAGTCACCAGCAAATTTTCGCCTGCCAATAAAATATGAAACACAGGAGGTTACACCATTCTACCACATCTAACGACATCAATAAACTGAAGATAAATATATATAGATAGACATGAAACCATTTAATTTATCATACAGAAAATATAAGCTAAAAGAACAAGGCAATGGGACATCTACACACTCTCCGTTGAAGAGCAGTCATTATTTCAGTTCAACTTCTTTTCCCTTTCTTTGCGCGCTTTCGGTCAGACTGTTTTAGTTCAAGCACGAATTATAACTTCTGTTGGAAAGTTATGTTTAGTTCATACATTCATATTGTGGCTTCCTTCTATCTTTTTTTGTTTGTTTACTGTTTGTGGTCGTTTTGTAAATTTATTTTAACTTATGTGGGGGTTTTGTGGTTGAATTGTGCTTTCTTTTCAATTTTGAGTAGTTTTTGTGCTGGTTTTGTAATTTGTATTTGACATTTGTGTATTCTTTTTGATCGCATCGTATCTTCTGGCTTTTGGGTAGATTACGAAGACAGTAACATCAGTAAAAATAAAATAGGATTCTACGGAACTTGACAAAACAAATCGATGATTAAGGCCTTCGTGATCACGTGAATGTTATGTTCTAATACCCCTATACAATCAGAAGCAAAATAAAATAAGTATATTTGAAATTGAGACTGAACATGCACGGATAGACACAATGATGGTTATAAGAATACATACAACAAACAACAGTCAGATAATGTTGGATGACACACACCTATTTGATGTGAAAATATTCGAATATCTTGGTAGCAGTTTAGACAAAGTAGCGAGTATAGTAAATATATCATAAACATCAGGTGCATTTCCGGTTGGTGATCATGGACCCCCCTCCACTTCGATAACGTGTGTCGTTTACCAACTCTGTTGTTGATTGTCGCCCGTGCCATTCTTCCAGGCTGACCAACATCTACTCTCTCTGCATCCGTCTGCATTTCTTTCGTGCTATCTTTCCCGCTATCACAACGTCCTCCAAGCCACCTCTTAACTTAACTTTAGTTAACGTCTTTATACTGGTTTAGAAGACCCTGCAGAGTCTGTATACAACCAGTTACATTTACATCACCTTGCTCTATAAGCTACGCGCATCCAGTTTATTCTTGAATGCATTAACTGTCCCTGCCTCCACTACCTCCCCTGGCAATGCATTCCAAGCAGACACCACTCTCTGACTAAAAAATAGTTCCTAATATCTAACCTGGACCTCTCTTTAGTCAACTTGTAGCTATGCCCTCGTGTTATTGTAGGTGGCTGTATTTTAAAAAACTTGTTATAGTATAATTTATCCATTCCTCTGATCATCTTATGAACCTGTATTAAGTCACCACGAATTCTTCTCTCTTCGAGACACTGTGGGCCGGTTTTTCTGAGTCGTTCCTCGTAACTGTAATTCTTGAATCCCACTATCATCTTTGTCGCTCTTTTTTTTTTTTTTCTCATAACATGCCCGAAAAAAAGATGAATGCCTTGTTCTAATTCTTGCAATGAGTTGTTTTTGTGGTTGCGCTTCTTCGAGTACTGCTTTATTAGTCTTTCTTTCGGTCCATGGGATCCACAGCATTTTTCTGCAATACCACAGTTCCGTTGCTTCCAGAGATTTATGCACTTACTTGCTTATTATCCACGATAAACTGCCACATGTCAGTACCGGAGCCAAGCATCATCCAACGACTCTCTTTCTCAGTTCGAACAACAAATTTATCTTGCAAAATATTCCCATAATGGTCTGAAAGACAGATTTTGCTTAGGCTATTCTGCATTTTATTTCGTATGTTATTGCATGTTCCATATAATGTTATGAATGTGCCCATGTATTTAAACGCATTAACTTGTCTCAACTGAGTCCATTCTCTTTGTTTGACTCAGCATTTTGGAGGGTCCAGTTTCTTTTTCACTACCATTAACCCCGACATATTTTTATTATTTAAACTGAGGCCTTTGTTTTCACTTTGCTGAAATAAAGATAAAACAAAAAAACGAGAGAAGCTTTTTTTTTCCATTGGAAAACGTATGGAATAAAAACATATTCAGACTAACACGTCAATAAATATCTCAACTCCAGCGTAAAGTCCGTTGTATTGTATGGTTCTAAAACACCAAAAACAATAAATACAGCAGCGAAATAAGCTCAGACTTTCATATTTGAGTGCTTGTGCAGGACTGAAAGATTGAACTGGTATGATAAGATCAGCAATGTGGAACTGTTGGATGAATTAGACAAGATAGAGAGGTTGAAATAGTGGTACAAGATCACTGATGTGGAACTGTTGAGAGAATCAGAAACGTGGAACGCTAGAAAGAATCAGACAGGATAGAGATATTGAAATGGTGTGATAATATCGCTAATGTGGAACACTTGAAAGAATCAGACAGGATAGAGAGATTGAAATGGTGTGATAATATCGCTAATGTGGAACACTTGAAAGAATCAGACAGGATAGAGAGATTGAAATGGTGTGATAATATCGCTAATGTGGAACACTTGAAAGAATCAGACAGAATAGAGAGATTGGAATTGTGTGATAAGATCACTAGTGTGGAAGAACCAGACCTATATATGTGGAATACCTTAAGGAAAAGACACCAGTGCCGGGTAGGAAACACTAAGGAAACCAGCTTGATAGCATTACAAGACAGCCTTGAGTTTTGTAAGACAAAAGAATCAGAGAAAGACTAAAACACACACGGAGAAGAGAGCTTGAGACAAACAAACAAATGAAGGAATTCGTGGACCGAGCTAGAACAGATGGTCAAGTATATCACAACTTGGCGGTTAGTTATTGGAGGCTTGCTATGCATATAGAGATGAATGGTTTTGTTGATTGTGGATTCGCTTTTTTGTTGGCATCTTTTATGCTGTTTTTGTTATTGTATTGCTTATTTATGGTGTCTCTGTGGTCGAGAGGTAAGGCCTTGCCTTTCAAAGCGGTGAACGGAAATTGTGGGCGATCGAATCCCGGAAGCTTCGAGCAACTCCTGGTCTCAAGGGAGGTGGTATCGGAGTGCCTGCGCCATTAGTTACCTCCAGTCGACTTGGCTTATGTCTTGAAAATGGTCCAAGGGAGGTGGCACCAGAGTGCCTGCCTCCTTAGTTACCTCCAGTCGTCTTGACTTATGTCTTGAAAATGGTTCACGGGAGGTAGTACCAGAGTGTCTGGGTCCTTAGTTACCTCCAGTCGTCTTGACTTATGTCTTTAAAACGGTCCAAGGGAGGTAGTACCAGAGTAAGGTTAATGACCAGAAAAGAGCAGTTTCTTCCTCACTATGATCTAAATAAAGCACACGTTACATCATCAAGTAAAAACCGTCTGATGGTGTTACCATCATCAAGTAAAAACCGTCTGATGGTGTTACATCATCAAGTAAAAACCGTCTGATGGTGTTACATCATCAAGTAAAAACCGTCTGATGGTGTTACCATCATCAAGTAAAAACCGTCTGATGGTGTTACATCATCAAGTAAAAACCGTCTGATGGTGTTACATAATCAAGTAAAAACCGTCTGATGGTGTTACATAATCAAGTAAAAACCGTCTGATGGTGTTACCATCATCGCTTGCTATGGGCAACTAACTATTCTGTCCTTAATTTTTGTTTTTTGTAATTTATTGTAATTGTATTGTGTCCTGAATTGTTTTCTGTTTTGCTCGGGTTTTTGTTGTCCTATATTGGATATGTGTTTGCAATTTTGTGTACTTTTTATGAGTTGAAGAAGCTGCAGAGTAATAAAACAAGATCACTACGCTATAACGTCTGCCTTAGACCACAGGAGTACTCCATGGAAGTACAAATCAAATTCGAGAGGCTTATGGCAGTGCAAGACGATGTGACGCCAGAGGAACTTGTCACACCAGCAAGATATATTTTTATCTCGTCGGCACGTAGAATTAGACATAAAAAATGGCACACAAATCTGAGTTGTATTACAGAATAGACCTTGCTACTCATAGATGCTAGAAAACAGCTAAAACAATAAGGGATATAGCGCGATACTGGCATATACACGAACTGCACAATGGAAATTAGAAGAGAGGCTGAGAAGAACAAGAAGCAACATATCTTGGACAAATGCAACAGGACAGAATAGTCGTACAGACAAGTTGAGACAGGAGACGCGTTCAAAGAAATCAGAACAGTCACTGGTGACAGAGAGCAATGCCCTAATGGAGCGATAGAGACAATGTTGTAGAAACGTGTACGAAGACACAGGAGAACACCAAAATAACGTCTAAGACCCAGGATATGAAGCCGGAACCTATGATAAATAAGTTCTGACTAGTAATCCAAGGCTTGAAAAGAGTAAAATCTCACCGGAATGTGATGATATACCTACTGAATTCATACAAACAAATGGAGAGGCTAGCGTCAAGATGTGTCACGCTTCATGAAAGAACGTCCTGTACAGTACATCCTTAACCGCTGGAACAAGATCTGTTTATTCCACTCTCAAAGATAGGAGATCTGCAACTATGCACCAACTACCGCACCATCCCTCTAATTAGTCATCTTGGCAAAATCCTAATTTTCATCATCACGAAAGGTTAGAAAACAAAATCAGCGAGGAAGTACAAATGGCTACGGCAGGCTTTTGATGAGGCAGACGCATGAGAAATATAATTGAAAAGTGCTGAGAGTTCAATGTCGACTTATACACCTTCTTCATGAGCTATACCGAGGTTTTCGGCTGCGGGCGGCACGGACATATCTGGAAAATCATGATAGACGTTTGGTTGGCGTCACACCTGATTGGACTGATTGAATATCTGCATAAGGGGGAACAAACAACGATACGAGAAGCTGGAGAAACATCCGGTTAGTTCGAGGCGCACATAGGAAAACAATGATGAATACTCTCCCCTTATTTGTTCAATATCTGTACAGAAAAGACATTGAGAAGTGCCAAGAATGTCCAAGAGTATGTAAAGTTCGATCCGTTCTTCTTCTTCTTCTTCTTCTTCTTCTTCTTCTTCTTCTTCTTCTTCTTCTTCTTCTTCTTTTTCTTCTTTTTCTTCTTCTTCTTCTTCTTCTTCTTCCTCTTCTTCTTCTTATTCTTCTTCTTCTTCTTCGTACGCTGTCAGACGTCAACTTGAATTTGTTCGAAGAAAGTCATCCTGAGGGTGTCGACACTGCCATAGAGCTTGTCTGGTGTTGTCACTGGTGATGGCCACATGTGCTCTCTCTGGTCCTCGTATGTCGGGCAATTTTGCAGCATATGTTCAGCGGTCATTTTCCCTGTACCACAGGTGCATTCGTCAGTGCCACCTATCTTCAGTTTATTGAATAGGTGGTACCTCAGTCTGTCGTGGCCTGTGCGGAGTCTGAAGACCACGACCTGCTCTCTTCTGTTCAACTGGTAATAGGCATCATTTTTTGTGTAGCCAGTATGTTCTGTTTCCCATTTGGCCATTTATCTGGCCCTAATAAACCTTTTGGACTCTTCGTAGGTCACACTAGAATCTAGTTGAGGTAACCTTGCACCTCATTTTGCCAGTCTGTCTTTCTCCTCGTTGCCTTGAATGTTACAGTGGGATGGAACCCACTGTACCACTACTCTTTTGGTTGTGGACTGCTGGCATAGTTTACAGAATACTGTCATTGTTTTGTATTTTTCTTGCTTTTTAGTGCTGTAACCACGGACACGGCATCTGTAAGCAGGACTATCTGGCTTTCATTGCTTTCGCCTGTCAGTATTGCTTCCACTGCAGCCTTCAATGCCTCTGTCTCCGCTCTGAAATTGCTTAACAATTTTCCAGTTGCCACTGACAGTGTTGGATCCGTTCAAAATGGACGGAAATAAAATACCAGAACTAAGATATGCAGATGATAAAGTTGTTATCTCGAAGAGCGCTGCGGGGCTGAAGCAGATGATCATGTCAGTCAAATGACACATCGAGGAACAAAATCTATTGATAAACACTGGCAAGAATAAGACAATGAGCACGAACAAGATGAATACCAGACCTGAATGCATTGTAGAGAAGCAGAAGGTTAAGAGCGTCACGAGTTTCAAACATCTCGACTCAAACATAAGCAACAACGGAGACTACAAAAACGAATTAAAGTAAAGAATGATCTTGGCCCTAAAAAAGACGTTACTAAGATGAAAAACGTATTGCAGAACAATCAAAATATGACAAAAATAAAGATTCTGACAACTTCCCGGGGGCAACGTACGAATGCAAGACATGGTTCACCCCACAAACCCTACGGAAGAATACTGAATCCTTCCAGCAAAAAATGCTACGAGTGGTACTCAAAACTGCATTGATATCAAGAAAGAAAAACGTGGAAATCCTACAGAAGCTTGATATTGAACAAAAGGGACCATAAACAACATCACCTCTAGGAAATGAACTTACTTCGGCCACATTAAACTACACAAGAGCCTAGGAAGAACGATACGGGAGGGTAAGGTGCCTGGTAAAAAATGCAGAGGCAGAACGAGGAGAAGATGGACAAGGGACATTGCAGAGGTTGACAGTGGCGTAGGCGCGAAAGCTGGCCAGGGATCGACTGTGCTACAGATACAGTTATGGAAGCGACGTTCTGCGCAGTACAGGCTACATGATGAGGATGGTTTCCTTTTCATGAGCCTAGTATTACTTATGTTGTTTGTAGTTTTTGTTTTATGAGCCTAGTATTACTTATGTTTTTTCTAGTTTTTGTTTTATGAGCCTAGTATTACTTATGTTGTTTGTAGTTTTTGTTTTATGAGCCTAGTATTACTTATGTTTTTTCTAGTTTTTGTTTTATGAGCCTAGTATTACTTATGTTGTTTGTAGTTTTTGTTTTATGAGCCTAGTATTACTTATGTTGTTTCTAGTTTTTGTTTTATGAGCCTAGAATTACTTATGTTGTTTCTAGTTTTTTTGTTTTATGAGCCTAGTATTACTTATGTTGTTTCTAGTTTTTGTTTTATGAGCCTAGTATTACTTATGTTGTTTCTAGTTTTTGTTTTATGAGCCTAGTATTACTTATGTTGTTTCTAGTTTTTGTTTTATGAGCCTAGTATTACTTATGTTGTTTCTAGTTTTTGTTTTATGAGCCTAGTATTACTTATGTTGTTTCTAGTTTTTGTTTTATGAGCCTAGTATTACTTATGTTGTTTCTAGTTTTTGTTTTATGAGCCTAGTATTACTTATGTTGTTTCTAGTTTTTGTTTTATGAGCCTAGAATTACTTATGTTGTTTCTAGTTTTTTTGTTTTATGAGCCTAGTATTACTTATGTTTTTTCTAGTTTTTGTTTTATGAGCCTAGTATTACTTATGTTGTTTCTAGTTTTTGTTTTATGAGCCTAGTATTACTTATGTTGTTTCTAGTTTTTGTTTTATGAGCCTAGTATTACTTATGTTGTTTCTAGTTTTTGTTTTATGAGCCTAGTATTACTTATGTTGTTTCTAGTTTTTGTTTTATGAGCCTAGTATTACTTATGTTGTTTCTAGTTTTTGTTTTATGAGCCTAGTATTACTTATGTTGTTTCTAGTTTTTGTTTTATGAGCCTAGTATTACTTATGTTGTTTCTAGTTTTTGTTTTATGAGCCTAGTATTACTTATGTTGTTTCTAGTTTTTGTTTTATGAGCCTAGAATTACTTATGTTGTTTCTAGTTTTTTTGTTTTATGAGCCTAGTATTACTTATGTTTTTTCTAGTTTTTGTTTTATGAGCCTAGTATTACTTATGTTGTTTCTAGTTTTTGTTTTATGAGCCTAGTATTACTTATGTTGTTTCTAGTTTTTGTTTTATGAGCCTAGTATTACTTATGTTGTTTCTAGTTTTTCTTTTATGAGCCTAGTATTACTTATGTTGTTTCTAGTTTTTGTCTTCTACAAAACGTAATTAGAAGCTAAACATTTTGGAATTTCTGCAAATTTAAAAACAATATTTATTTAATGTGAATTGTATGTAGGAAAAGTGACAACAGACGCTGTACCAACAAATTAAGATAAGAAAATGGCACTGTCCAACATAGTCAGACAGGCTCTATCATGGAATACTATATGCGAATGAAAGAAATGTAGGCTTGAAAATATATGGATAAAGAAATGCGAGAGAGAATCACAAATAAATCGTTTCACTTGGAGAGTAGCCCAGCATCGTGTATGCTTGCGAGATGTGGTCAAAAGGCTATCTACTGAGAGGTGTGACTGGCTTTCTTGGTTTATATTATCGTTTTTTAGGCAGCAGTGAGGATGTGTGGGGATGAAGGGTTGAAGTCGTCGATAGCTAACCTTGCTTATGTCAATAAGGACTATAGAGTTTCCTAAAGTTAAAGGTATGTGTTGAAATGTTCCATGTTTTACAAAATCAGTTGGAAAACCCAAAGCAATAATGCACATAGTCCACTGTGCTGTCAACTTGATGTTATGTGGGCCTCTACGTGGATGGAATCTACGACTCTGAGTTAGAGTAGTTATGTGATCTTAGCAGAGAAAGGGGCAAAGAAGGAAAACAATACTCTAGACACAAAACACGTATAAATAATAAGAGGAAAGGAGAGAGAGATAGAGAGAGGGAGAGAGAGATAGAGAGAGATTTCATTCTCGACGACTTTACTGTTAGGCTGCTGCCTTCACCTTTATTGAAAGTTCCGCCTGGAGGAAACATCACACAAGGTGCTCATATTGTGGAGCTGAATATCATCGCTGGCAATCATGGAAAGCGAGTTGCCAAATAGACCACATGAGGGCCCTTCAAACAATTTCTTACATGTATTTCCCAGGCGCAGAATAGTTTGCCGTGCTAATTTGAGCTTTACCGTCAAATGAGATGATATCACCCATCACAAGTCTGATACTTTTGCCATCTTCGCTTGTGATGGGCAGCTGTTATTATTATTGCATGCTGTAGAAAGAGATAGTAGAACGACTGATGGCAGAACGGAAAGATGAACCGTTGTGTCTCCAACACTCGAGGATTGGTATACATGTTTGTTGTTTGCGAATGCCCACAATGAGTAGGTTACTATTTTATGCGCCCTGAAAAGAACGTTAAGTGGCGAGTTGCAGTAGCTGTCTTCACATCCCGAGCGTGCTGATGAAGGTGGACCGGGGTCCTCCAGGCAGTTGCGCTCTGCTTGGCTTCATCTGCGTGGCATTCACTACTATCGAGATTACGTGGGTCCCTCGTTTCGTTAGAAAGGCTGTCATGGAAACAGCCGGGTTTCCAGGGATGGCTACTATAAAGCCGAGATGAGGGTCTTGGCCAGAATGTTTTTTTGCCTGGCCCTGACTAACATGTCTGATTAGTATATTTTGCCTGACCAGATCTTAGTTTTACTCTCCTTGACATAGATAGTACGCAATTAAACATTCAGAGATTAAATATCGCTAAATATTTGACCAAGTGCGCTAATAGAGGCGCAAACAATAAAGCTGCATTCAACCATGTCTTAAAAGGCGACTCAAGAAGGTTTTTCATGGAGTCAGAAACCTCTGTCTAATAAACTATCAATCTAGTCATTATTCATTTTGCTTCTGCTTTTTTTTTTTTTCTTTTTTGCCTCACTTTCTATCGGGTTGTAGCCCAGTGTCGTCTCACTTTCTACCGGGTTGTACCCAAAAATCGTCTCACTTTCTACCAGGTTGTAGCCCAGTGTCGTATAATATATTTGTCTCTCGCCGCTTTCGTAACCCGAGTAACATTTTTTTCCCATTTTACGGCAGGTCTCGTTTACGCTGTCTATCCACCTTTTCCTCGGTCTACCTCTTGCCCTTCTTCCTGATGTTCTCATGTAGAAGCTTGCATGAACAATATGGTCTGGCTGTATTCTCACAATGTGGTCAAACCAATTAATTCGCTGTTGCTCGATGTACTGTAGGCAGGGAATTGTTCCAACCTTCTCCCGGATATTCATATTTGTCTTTCAGTCTATTCTGGTGTTGCTGATGACCGACCTTTCGTAGACACCGCATTTTGCAGGTGGCTAACTTTCTTTCCTGAACACTATTCAATGTCCACGTCTGGCACTGATAGCACACGATTTGGACGACGCTACTTATTTATCATCTGCTATTCTCCTTAGAGGGAAATCGTTGAGTGTTTTAGTAATGGTGACAGTGTTTGCCCTCTGCACTCTCGTTTTTATCCCTCTGTCGAGTCTGCGGTCCTCGGTAAAAACAGTTCCCAAATACTTAAATTCTTATATATGCTTTACTTTTGTTTCATTTACACGAATATCAAGTGTGGTGTACTTTCTACCGAATTTCTTTGTCTCTGTTTTTAATGCGTTGATATTCATGTGATACTTTTTACGGTTAAAGTACAGTGAGTCATATTGACTCACTTCAAATGGTAGCAATATAATTATAGAACTGAGGAATAAAGACTGGCAACCTTTGCAGTTGCCGATTAGTATAATGACATAATTTAACAAATGCTACAATGAATAAGAAAACAAGCTTATGCTTAATTGGGTTATACATCAGCACTCATTTGGTCATACCACTAGCATCCTAACGGTTTGGCCACCCTTTCCTCAGTAGCAGCCTGATCGTATTTAAACCTTCCAACTACAACAATCACCCACAGTAAATTCCCAGATCCAAGATTCTTGTAAAAGGACCAGCTCAAGCATATGATTCACAAAGGAGCAAAGCCGTGAAAGATTAATGCCAGGCGCAAAAGAGAAGTGGGCGGAAGTAGTTACGGAAATTCAAAAAATCCTACAAGAACACTCGTAAAAAGGAGGAGCCGGTAGACTGACAAGGCAAGAACAAATATGAATGAAAGAAAAAGTATGAGGAAGCAGCATGAACATGTTGCCCACCCCGGTCACAATGTGTTATGTGTTAGTGTCTTGTCTGTTATGTGGCAGCTCTTTTACACTGCTGACAGAATATCTTAGATAAGAAGAGAAAGACGATGGCGTTAGCAGTAATTAAACAATAATGTATGAGATAATGAAAAATAAAAGACCAAAAGAAATAATGCACATTTCTTTCATATATACACGAAACAATAGTTACAAAAAGGGATAACGAGAATAAAACAGACTGATGAGTAGAGGAAGATGAAGGATCGAGGTTGTTTAAGGGAGAAAATCAGTGAATGAGCTGAAAGCAGCAAGCGACTCATAGTTGACTTCTGGCTCCAAGGTCAGTGAAAGAGCTGAAAGCAGCAAGCGACTCATAGTTGACTTCTGGCTCCAAGGTCAGTGAAAGAGCTAAAAGCAGCAAGCGACTCATAGTTGGCTGCATTCTACAGGGTCTTTGAAGGTGAAATTCCAGTCTAAGCCATAGAATAGCCGCTAACTTACATAGTGCATTGTGCTCTCCTCTGGTATGAAATGGAACTATACAGACTCCAACACTGTACGAAAACCTACCTGGAGGCAGGATATATTTCCAGAGGTGGTAGAAAATATACCAGGTATTGCAAACAAAAACTGCCAGACTGAAAAAGAAAGGAGAGACACTACCCTAAGCCTCATAACGAAAAGCTACCCAAGCATGGACTGGACCCATGCATACACCGACGGTTCTGTAACAAACACTACACAGAACGGAGGGGCAGGAGCATTCCTGAACCTACCAAATGGCAGACAAATAACACTGTCATTCGCTACTGGTAAGTACACAAGCAATTTCAGAGCGGAGGCAGAGGCACTGAGGGCGGCAGTGGAAGAAATGGTGACACACAGTGAAAATGAGAGCCATATAGTTCTGCTGACAGATGCTCTCGAAGTAGTCACAGCGCTAAAAAGCCAGAAAAACACTGAGCTTAATGACCTAAGAGCAGCACTCTGCAAACTGTGCCAGCAGTCCGCACCAAAAAGGGTAGTGGTACAGTGGGTCCCGTCACACTGCAACATCCAAGGCAACGAGGAGGCAGACAGACTGGCAAAAGAAGGTGCAAGACTACCACAAACAGATACCAGTATGACGTACGAAGAGTCAAAACGGCTTATAAAAGCCAGATACATGACCAAATGGGAAACCGAACATACTGGTTACACCAAAAACGATGCCTATTACCAGTTGAACCGAAGAGAGCAGGTCGTTGTCTTCAGACTTCGCACTGGCCACAACAGACTGAGGTACCACCTATTCAACAAATTGAAGATAGGGTGTACCGACGAATGCCCGTGCGGTACTGGTAAAATGACCGCTGAACATCTGCTGCAGAACTGCCCGACATACGAGGATCAGAGAGAGCAGATGTGGCCATTACCAGTGGAACTGCAAGACAAGCTCTATGGCAGTGGCGAGAGCCTCAGGATGACCGCCGCTTTTTTCGAAAAAATAATGGTTACTATCTGACTGCGTACGCAGAAGAAGAAGAAGAAGAAGAAGAAGACTCCAACACTTGTCCTCTGTGCATCAACATTGCAACATTTTTATTGCCATATTTTGAATTGTTACAAATTTTACCTTCATTCCTATTATAATATTCACCAAATGAAAGTTGAGTATGATACGCCTTTGACAATTATATAGGCTTGCTATAATGGCATATACTCCAATAAGTTTTCTATTAATTTTTAAACTTTTCACGCGATTTATTTTAGAGACTGGTCTTTCCATAAAAAAACTAGCAAACTTGTGGAAACCAATTCGTGGACCAAATGGTTACCACTGAGATAGTGTCAAACAATGAAAAGAATGTTATGAGAAGAAGTGCTGGTTTTTGTATACCGTAAATAAGCACAAATGAAAACCAGCTGTTTGGTTTTACTAAAATCTATTTCCCATAATGTCATAAAGTTTAACCGTTTATTTGAAAAGTTTCAACAATTTCGATCAAATGAGTTATATCATTTTAAAGAGCGGCACGATTTTCATAACGTAGTATTATAGACAGGAATTAGAGAATAGAAGATTAAAGATAAAATAGTGTATTTTAAGCGGAATAGAGTACATCATATACAGTAGGAGTGTGTGGAATGTTAGAATAATTTATAAGTTAGCAGAAAGAAATTTACGTGGCATATTAAAAACATAAATAAAAGAAAGTTTCATTTTTCTTACGGGATGTATGAACTAGGTGATCGGTGAATAGAGATAACATGATGTATTAGAAGTAAAGTAGAACACGTTGAATAGAGCTAACATGATGTATTAGAAGTAAAGTAGAGAAAGTTCATTAGAGATAACATGATGTATTATAACTACATGGAGTCGAAATAAAGATAACACTGTGTATTAGCAGACAACTAGAAGATAGTGGGCCATAAGAAAGAGTTTAGGTATGTTATATGTTGAAGTAGTAGACTATAAGACATATATTAGATATTTGGTATTGTGAAGTAATAGATCATAACACATGGATTCGATATTTGTAATTGATAAATAATATACGATAAAAAAGAAATTATGTATTTGGTATGATGAAGTGGACTTCAATAAAGAGATTATATATTTGGGTTTATGAAGTAGTAGACCACAAGAAGGAGATTATATATTTGATATGATGCAATAGATCACAAGAAAGATGTTATATATTTGATGTGGTGAAGAAGATCATAAGGAAGAGGTTAGATATTTGGTATGATCAAGAAATAGATCATAGATTAGACATTTGGTAGAATGAAGAAGATCATAAGAAAAAGATTATAGATATTTGGCATGATGAAGAAATAGATCATAAGAAATAGGTTCGATTTTTGTTATGATGAAGTATATTTTAAGAAAGAGGTAAGATATTTGATATGATGAAGTATATTTTAAGAAAGAGGTAAGATATTTGATATGATGAAGTATATTTTAAGAAAGAGGTAAGATATTTGATATGATGAAGTGGGGAAGAAGGAATTAGAACAGAAGACTTGATAGTAGAAAGGATGATAGAGAAAAGCAGGTTGACGGAGAGATGATGAAGAAGAATAGAACGTAAAGAAAATGACAAGCGATTAGAGGTAATAGCAGCAATGATTGAGTGAAGAAAATAGTAGAATAAATTAATGAGGCGAATGAATTTAGATGAATTTAGTTTGGAATAAGAAAAATACAAATCTACAATAACATAGAACAAGTTGAAGGAAATGAATTATTAGAAAAATAATGAGACGAAAGAAACGTCAGGAGAAATTTTGAAGAAAAGATCAACTACTGGAACAGGTACAGGTTTCTCCTCTATAGGTCAAATAATAACGGAAGAAGGCAGCTGTGAAAGATAAATCAGAAAGCGCATAGATATGGTCAAGATAGTATTCAGCAACAGATGCGACTCATAAGGACATCCAAACAGATAAACCAAAAATTGAAAATGCGAATTGTCAGGTGTTATGTATACTCGTCACTACTTTATGGCGCAGAAATATGGACACTTGATATCAAGTTGGAAAAGAGTATTGAAGACTTAAAAATGTGAGTATATAGAAGATTGGGTCGCATTTCCTGGAAAGAGAAGAAAACAAATGTGGAGGTATTGAACGAGTTCGGGGGGGGGGGGGGAGAGGGGAGAATTACTGACCGAAATCAGGGTTGGACATTTACGTTATTTTGGTCATATAACAAGACGACCTCGAGGAAGACCCTGCTAGAAGGTCGAAGGCAGTCGTACAAGAGGCAGACATTGTTATCAGGGGTTGGATACCATCAAGAGATGAACTTGACAAAAATCTGTCAGATTGTACCATTACGGCAAGAGATAGAGTACACTGGAGATCCATTTCAGTCTACCTTCGTTGCGGAGATGGTGCTTGAACTGTACTGAATGAACACAGAAGAAAAGAATAGGACTGAAGAGAAAGCTACTATTTTTTGTAAAAACTAGAAAGAAAGACAAGAGTTAGTAATTCAGAAGAAAAAGAAAGAAAGATATGGTTAGAAAACAGTAAGGCAATGGCACAGAAAAAATCCCGAAAAGTAATGGACATATAAAAAGGCGTGTGCAGGAATGTCCTCTCGCCATTTTCTGGTTTATCTCCCCTTAAAAAAGCGGCCAGGAGAACAGACATCCTCGCTGCTTCCCTCGGAAGTCGAGTTTTATTTGCCAGGGGAAATAATCGAATAAATCTTCAATGTCCACGCCTGAAACGAATGCGTCTATAAATGTATGCATCTCACACAAAACGTGGTAAGAGACAGTTCTAGATCTGAACAACTTCTGCCTTGTTCTCCGTTCGTGCAGTGCTCATATTGAAAACGATCGCTAAGAAAGCTCTAAGCATACCTCTGGCGAAAAATACAGGGAGTTGATAGGAGAATAGATTTTTGCTGGTAAAATGAAAATCTTGTAACGTTCTTTCCTCGAATTGAGGGAAAATGGGAGGAAATGACGTCACTTAAATCCCGATCACGAAGCGCATGCGCAGTCACAACCCTCTTCGGACGAGGCTTTTGCTGAAATCAAATTAGTGAAATGAATTTTTACTTGCTCATATCCCTGTCGTGGTCCGAGGGACCCCCACTTAATCTTCCAGCGTGAGCGGTTAAATTGATTGAAAGAGACCCCTGCTCATCCATGCTTTTATTTTCCTATTTCATCTTTTCTGGTTAGCAGTTTTCTTTTCCACGCTCGCTTCCTCCTTGCTTCTTGTCCTTGTGTCTTGATCTTTCATGGACTTCAGTCGTAGTGCATCATTCTTGAACAATTAGGCGTGTGAAACCTTCTGCTCTTTGTCTGTCTGGCCCATCTTAATATAGTGGTTCTACGTGCCAGTATCTTCCTCATTCTATTTGTGTTCGAAGCTTTCATTGAACCTTTTCCAAGAATGTTTTAACATGTATTGTGTCTCACTTCCGTGGCAATCTAGAGACGACATTTTTTAGTGCAGAAAAGGAAAGGACCACGGGGCTCATATACAAGAGTTAAGGAGGGTTGTGCATGTCTATGTCAAATAAAATCTTACAGAAAGCACTAGTTGCACGTAAGTAATTTTCACGTATGTTTCCTAAAGGGAGTCCAGTTCAGTGGCATCCTCAATTTCCTTTATGGCCGTGAACAAAAGTGTTCTTTTCTAATTTTCCAAGACTATATTGAATAACATAACATTGAATATTGAATATTAAATTGAAAAAAATGACGACTGCTCGAAAGAAATTAGAAAAAGACTCGCTTTTGCAATGCAGAGACTGAACAGCCTGAATTAATTATGGCAGGGCAACAACAAAATGATAAAAGTAAAAGTCGTGAGAGCCTGTGGCAGCTTATGGCTGTGAATCATGGACGATTATCAAAACTTCTATACAAAGAATCGAATCCTTTGAGTCAAAATGTTACAGAAAGATCCTCAGAACACCCTGGGCAGAGAAAAAGACAAATGTAGACATTCGGCAAGAGTTGAGCATAGAGGTGAACTGGTTTATCAATTCCATTTTGACTAGAAAATGCAAATACGTTGGTCACATCAAGAGACACAACGGTCTTAAGAGAACGGTGATGGAAGGTATGGTGCCAGGCAAAAGAGGAAGGGGTAGACCAAGAAAACGATGGCACCAAAATATCCAGGAATGCCTGAGTATGACTCTGGCGGAGGCTGGAGTTTTGGCAAGGAAACGAGTGTCTGTCAAACAGACTGTGATGGGAGCGACGTTCTACAAAGGACATGCTACACGATGATATTGAATAACTCTGTATACTGTCTGCGCCATTAGTTATCAACAGGTGTAGCAATCAGACGCAAACATACCGAGATTATTGATGAAATATGAGCGATATCTAGAAACTATGTCGCCGGATCCAAACAGTTGTATAGTAGATCATGAATCACTGTACCAGCCATGGCTGTTCAGAAGCTGAATGCTGTCAAAAGAATAGGGTTAGGCTACTTCAGCTTGATGGAACAGTTCTTTAAAAAGACTGGCAGCAAAGAAGCTGTTACTTGTCCATAGAAGAGGGAACAGCCACATCAACTTGATGGAACAATTCTTTAAAAGGACTGGCAGCAAAGAAGCTGTTACTTGTCAATAGAAGAGGGAACAGCCACATCAACTTGATGGAACAATTCTTTAAAAGGACTGGCAGCAAAGAAGCTGTTACTTGTCAGCAGAACATCATTGCTAATCTTCCTCAGCACATCCTAGAATGCCAGAAGAGCCACTACAACCTGTTAGAACACCCCTTAAGATAGTATAAATCAATAGATGAGAGTAAAATAAAGCCAAACAATACTCACGCAGAGCTCTTCATTATGATTTACACTAATGTGATGGAGAGTGTACGTGATGTCCATGGTCGAATATGGGGAACTCAAGAAGAAAGGTAGAAGTCAGTAGCGAACTTCGGCTACATTACATCACACACTTAATTCGTTTGATTAAATATCAGGATTACAGATACAAACACACACACACACACAAACACATCAACAAACCCATTCATGCACACACACATTAAGAAACACATACAAACACACACCTACTCACACTTTAATAAACACATACAGACACGGACACATACACACATACATAAACAAACAAATATAGACACAGACACGTCAACAAATCCACACAGACACACACATCTATAGACATGACGCATCAACAAACACATACAGTCACAAACACACCTGCACACATTAACAAACACATACAGACACTCACGCATCTACACACACATACAAACACACACATTAACAAACACATACAGACACACATACAGACACACATACATACATACATACATACATACATACACACACATACATACATACATACATACATACATACATACATACATACATACATACAGAAACACAAGTATACAGAAACACACACATAGAGATGGACATATACATACGCACAGACATATAGGGATAGATATGCACAGACACACAGATACATACATATATTCACAGACATACAGACCCACACTAGGCATTTATTTACACACACACACAGAGGCATACATATATTCACATGCATACCGACACACACAGACATACAGCCCCACACAGAAAAACACACATAGACATATATAGAGACACACAGAGATAAATACAGAGACACACACAAATATAGTCACATAGATACACATTCACACATGTAAACATATACATACAGAACAACAACTATAACAGACACACACACACAAATACAGACAATCAAAGACGGACCTACACACACAGACATAAAGCCACGCACAGAAATAGCGACACACAGAGATGCAGCCACACCCATAAATACAGCCACTCAAAGACATACCAACACACACAGGCATACAGTCACACACACTTATAGACGTACCGACACATACATACATACACATTTATACATACACACAGAGACATACATATGCAGACCCACATACATGCAGACACATTCACACAGCTAGACAAACATATACCCATACACATAGAGACAAACACACTGACACACACACATACATACACACAGAGACAGACATACCGACCAACAGATACACAAACAGATACACAGACAGACACACAGACACATGCAAACATACACACAGGCACACATAAACATAGACATACACACGTACGCATGCACGCATAGACGCACGCACGTACACATAGACGCACGCACGTACACATAGACGCACGCACGTACACATAGACGCACGCACGTACACATAGACGCACGCACGTATACATAGACGCACGCACGTACACATAGACGCACGCACGTACACATAGACGCACGCACGTACACATAGACGCACGCACGTACACATAGACGCACGCACGTACACATAGACGCACGCACGTACACATAGACGCACGCACGTACACATAGACGCATGCACGCATAGACGCACGCACGTACACATAGACGCAGGCACAACATACACCCACACCCAATCTCCCACCTCCGCACGCACGCCTTCACGCTTTCGCACATACGCGCATGCACGCACGCACACAATCATACACACGAACATATATTCAAACATACATGTACACATATGTACATATTAGTCCTGAACGTTCGCATAGAAGAAAAATGAGCAGAAGAATAAACCAGAGGAATATAGCCAGAAGGTTTATATGGAACATTTCTGTGACCTCCCCAATTTGTACCCGATTTTAACAGAATAAAGTAACCCATCGCATTACTGCCGTAGGGGTATGAGGTGTTAACGATCTCACATTTCAAAGGCTCGGCTATATGAGAGCGGTAGCCATCTCCTCTCCATCACCGCATTTACTTCCCGGACTGAACCGGTACCCATTTAAGGCTGGGTCTACCCGTGAGCCATTGCGGTCTGAAAAAAACATTACCGTCTCACCCAGGACCACTCAGATGCGAAGCCAGCGCGCTAACCACTGCGCTATACGGCTCCCAATAACAGAATAGGATCGCAGAAACTGTCCATGCATGCCATAAAAGACGAGTAAACAAGGTTGTGCATGATGATGGCAGCCGTAACAGCCACAGGAAGTACTATTGAAACTAACTGAAAGTGCTGGAAACACACTTTATGTAGATGGATCAGCCTTAGTGGTAACCTTATGCTCCGATTGGAGCGATAATGTGAACCATCATCATTTCAGTGAATTATGGGATGGGCAGGATATATAAATCTCAGTGCCCACTTGAAGATCTCAAACAACTCCAGAGCTGAGACATTTGGAACAGCTGCAATAAATATGGCAGGAAACAGCGACCGTGACAAAGACAATAAAGTGTTTCTCACAGACCCTCGTCAGCTGTAATGACCCACAGAAACCTGAATAATAAAAACCAGATATATACAGCCTGCCAGAAGCACTTATGGAAATTAGCTTTAAATTAAACAGAGTGAAATCATATTGCATTTCTGCCCACTGCAAGATACATAACAACAAGGAGAAGACATATAGACTAGTCAAAGTGGGAGGAAACCGAACAGGAAATGAAGGTAGGGCAACATAGGAAAACATTAAGACGACTTCAAGACAAATAGCACAGAGAACACAAGTAGCCTAATATAGCATATACATATTGCTGCGTGCCAAGAGGAGACAATTAACAATATTCTGACATGGAACCGGCCACTACAATCGAATATATCATCGGTTAAACACATAACAAGTATGTTGACTTAACGGAAGGTGCACAGTGACATCATATCCGTTCCTCGACCAATTTGAAGGGTACATTGTATGATCAAGACGGAGATGAGAGATGGACCGTCAGAATTATCAAGAAAATAGATAAGATATTTGTCAGCGATCAGCGAAAATAAATAAATGGTTCATTGAAATGAGTGCTTCTATGAGTAAATGAAGAGATAGTCTCATGGCAGGCATTGCTGTCGGGGGTAAAGTGTTAGAGATTTCAATGTACGAGGGCATAGATTGTTTATAAAATAGGATAGCCAGTTCATTTTTCGTTTTCTTTGTCTCCCCAACACTATATCAGGTGCCTATTTACAGCTAGGTCTACTGGAGCCTGCAGGTGAGGGTACTCTAAATCAGAACCTATTCCTGAAAAGCGAGCACTCTACCCCTATGCAAATCAAACGTTGCAATGAAACTATTTTAAATTTGTAACCGATGCTTTAGAACAGTGGTTCCCAAACATCTTCGGTCCACTGCACCCTTGGTGTAACAAAATGTATCCACAGCACACCACGTCAGAATATAAGCCTAATTAACAGTTGCAGTGTAAGGCTAAGTGTCATTTCAGTAAAGATATTGGCATGTTTCACGATACCCCTGTAAATCAGCCATGGCACCATGGGGGCGGGAAGGGGCGTGGGCGGGGGGAGGGGGTCGCAGCACACAGTTTGGGAATCACTGCTTCAGAGAATAATATTAGGCCAAGATGCTGCAGCAAATTATATGACATGGGTAGAATTAAAAGTCAACTGTGAACTAAATATTCTGAACTAAATATTCAGAGTTAAATATTCTGTACAAAACATTCTGAAAAAAAAATTATAAACAAAATATTCTGAACAAAACATTCTAAACAAAATATTCTGAACAAAACATTCTAAACAAAATATTCTGAACAAAATACTCCCTAGCCATGGCAACACTTGTTCGTGCTGGACCTTTATTCGCCGATGAGATTCTATATGTTCCACCCTATCGCTGCTCAAACAACGGTTAACATAACGCAGCTCCTCTATGGTGCATGTCTATCGTGAGGCGGTCATCTTTTAACTGCAATTATAACTTCATGTTGCTCGTCTACACCGTGGTGGTACGCGCAAGACACTCTTGACATCCTTAGCAACCATATTAATTTAACAGGTTATAATACAAAATCATAGTTTTTCTTATGTCTATCCCACTTTTCTGGTTTTCATTTGAAGCACTCTAGTAAAATTATTAAAATTGAAATTTAAAATAAATGTCTATACATTCTCAATGAAACAAAACACAACTAAACGAAAAAAAGAAGTAAGGGCCAACTAAGAAATGAAAAGCGCACAAGAGCACATGACAAATTAAATAGTGGAGACCTTAATGTAAGACAGAGATAGAGAAACAGAAAGATGTTTAGTAGGACAGGACGAATACATAAAAAACGTGTACAGACTAGCGCAAGGTAACGTTAAGTAAAGCAGGGCTCAAAGAAAGAAAGAATACAGATTATCACTGCACAGATTCAGTTGTGTAGGAAACAAGGAACAGAAATATTACACACAGTACCATACGGAAAACCAAATATTGGACTGTTTATGTGAACAAGCTTTCTACAGTAACACTTGGGAAATGAGAAGACTACCAAAAAAGAACGTGTTGCACAGTACTACATGTGTTATGGGAAGACAAATCAATATTTAAAAAAGGCGTTGAACATTAACACTCGAGAAAAGAGAATCGATCCAAACAAAGAATTAGTTTCACAGTAGCAAAGGAAAAATTAGAAGACGATCACCATAAATAATTTGTTGCACAGTAGCACAGGATAAAGGAGAAGACGATCTAAAAAATAGAAAAGAGCGGTTTGAAGAAAACCATAATGATTTTACTGTTCAAACAGCGAACTGTTATGTGAGTGGCGCTGGTTTGGATAAACTATTTGTGTAGGAAGAGAGCGAATATTGTCAGAGATACAGCCTTGTACTTGCACACTTTAACCGATTTAAACTGTATGAGGAAACTGTTTGACCTTCAAATATCGACTGGCTGAGGAGAAACACACATTTAACAAAACATCCAAGGAGATAGCGAGGGAGAATGTCGACTGTTTGGAATGTGCCCTTTCCTTCCACAGAACAGGAGAAAGACATCTGGAAAAGCTGTAGTTTGTTGCAGGTTTTGAGATACTATTTGTAAGCAAATTACATCAGCAGACGTGAAGTACCAGTCATTTAAGGATTGCGTTATATCTACGAAGCGTGTTTAAATGAAACTAGACCTAACTGCAAGAGCGAACATACGCACGATGACGTCACTTTTGATTTAAACAGCACACACCAACCTTAAAGTTTGCAAAATGTCATTATCCTCCGACTCATTGTTCCCTTTGCAGACCGTTGAAAACATGGTGGGTGTGATACGGAATCCGTCCAGAGTTGATCAGTGAGCGGTGATTCGGTTTGTAACAGCTGAAGGATGTCGACCAGTTGAAATTCATCGCAAAATACAGGCAGTGTATAGTGACAACATGTGGCGAACGTAAGCTCCGGCGACGGTCCACCCGAATTGCTGCATCAATTTTGGCGATGGCAGCTTCTGACGCAACAATATATGCCTGACCTGGTCTCGGAAGATCTTTCGTTAACTCACGTCCTTGCTAAAACATCGTTGTCCAGCTCTTCGCTGTTGTCTTTTCACATTTTTGTCACCATACACTGCCTGCATTATACGATGAATGTCAACTGGTCGACATCCTACAGCTGTTAGAAACCGACTTACCGCTCGCTGATCAATTCCGGGGCGGATTCCGCATTACACGGTCATGTTTTCAATGGTCTGCCGAGGAAACTATGAGTCAGAAAATAATACAATTTTGCAAACTTGACGGTTGGTGTAGGTTGTTTACCTCAGACGTGACGCCATCATGCGCATCGTTACGTACGTATGTTCACTTGGTGCAGTTAGGTCCGCTCCGGTTTTATTTGATCACGCCTCGTATATAGACATTTCGGGTTGAAAACAGAACGTGGTGGTGGTGATTGTGGGGTAAGTGAGGGGCAGAAATGTATTCTTTAATGTTTCTATAATCAAATAAATGTTATCTGGTGACTGCTCACAACCCAAACTTGCCTGGTTCAAATTCCCGAGTTAGTAGGATAGCAGTATTGAGGGAAGTTAACCCATAAAAATGACATTTGTAGCCGGATCTACTAAGCCGTTAGACGATAAATACAGTATTATTCAAATCAGCTTAGAAATAAATGTAAATACAAAAACAATGTAATAAAGAAAGAAATCTGGTAAATGATGGCCTACGTCTTAATTTTCTTCTTCGTTCACCCTGACGTCAAGGTCCCGGTTTCTCTTACATAGGACATCGTTGTCTGTAAGGCTGTTTTATCTCCATGCAGTTCTTGTCTTATATCTGTTCTCTCTTTTCCTGCATGAGCATGCAGTTTTGTAGGATGTGTTCCACGGTCATGTTCTCCCCACGTGGACACCTGCCATCTGTCCCAATCCTCATTTTGTTGTAAAGATGACCCTAGATTCTGTTATGCCCAGTTCTCAGTCTGAAGATGATGACTTGCTCTTCTCTAGTTAAATTAAATGTATTCTTTTAGAAAGTCAGGATGTTGATCAGCCGCTTTTCCACTGAAGTTGGTTTTAGAAAGTCAGGATGTTGATCAGCCGCTTTTCCACTGAAGTTGGTTTTAGAAAGTCAGGATGTTGATCAGCCGCTTTTCCACTGAAGTTGGTTTTAGAAAGTCAGGATGTTGATCAGCCGCTTTTCCACTGAAGTTGGTTTTAGAAAGTCAGGATGTTGATTGGCTGCTTTTCCACTGAAGTTGGTTTTAATTATGGTCTAGGACTCATTATGATGGCCCATGTGATGAAGATACCAGTCTTCACGTCACTAGTACTTGGGTTGGGTCTCGGAAAAGGCGCTACGCTTTTATAGGGGTGTAGATTCAATCCCCTAGTTTTGCAGGGGGAGAAAATAACATCGACCGGAAACAGAAGGACACTTAGATGACATAGCCCAAGCAAATTGCCTCTAACCCTCGACCCAGCCCTCTTTTTATTAGAGGGTCAAGAAACTAAAACATATAAAACATTTATTGGAAAGGTTCCGTCATTCTGACGATCAGATTGCCTTCTGGTCTATTTTTCTGCATTGTTTCTTAAATAACAACTGGTCAACGTGGTAGTTTTTGAATACGAAAATAAATGCTTAAATCAGAAGTAATGGTAGTAACTAAGAAACACAAGTCTCCAGATTGCTGTATAAAGGTGAACAATACGGAACTAAAACAAATACAATGATTAAAATACCTGGGCGTCCACATCAGTTCTGATGGGAGATACACTTATGAAATAAAGAACATAATAGCCAAGGCAAAATCAGTCTATCAGAGAATGAGGGGAATCGTGCAACAAAAGCTTATCAGTGGATTTCAGAAATAGGGTTCTTGGACGATACTTGGAACCAGTATTATCATACGGTAGCGGGTCAGGGACAATCAGCAGGCACGTACAGGGATCATTGGGGGCAACGCAAATGTGGTGTTACAGTAGAATGTATACAATTCCATGAACTGCAAAGAAATCAATTAACGTGGTTCTTAAAAAGGCACAGATAAAGCGATGGCTTATGGAAAAAATAAACCAGGTCAAGGCAGTCATGGGTGGGGGGGGGGGGGGGAGGGGGGAGAGGGGGGTGCCATGATAAGAGGCTGGCTGGAACGTACAGTGACAACGGACATAATCGTAGGCAGGAGGGACAGAGAGAGAAAAACAGAAACTAATGGACAGCTTAAGTCATGGCGTGGGAGACTATCAACGGCGCGCTCATAATTGATACACGTGATAAGAGGAAATGGAGGCCCATGATAGTCAACGCCATCCCAACACGGCACTTGATGATGATAGTGGCTGTTTCTTATTACTTGACATCATCAGATACAAAAATGATGAGAGAAAAAAACTTGGAATTAATAATAGAATAACTAGACAATAATATGGTGCTCCCGTTTTTACAACCTGCTGTGGAGCAAACAAGACAATGAAAGAGCGACAGCAATTTGACGAAGAAATGTAGAAGACATTCTAGGCCCAAGAACCCTGCCTGTACCAGCACCAGAAAAAAGATGACCCAGCAACCAATCGGGTCTCATAGACCATACGGATCATATCAACCATGGGAGTCCAATCTATCACATGGGTACAATTACGATAGGGGTCCAATCAGCCATAGGGGTCCAATCAACCATTAGGGTCCCAGCAAGCATACGATCACACCAACCATACAGTCACACCAACCATTCGGGTCCCAGCAATCATACGGTCACACCAACCACACAGTCACACAAACCACACAGTCACACCAACCACACAGTCACACCAACAATTCGGGTCCCAGCAATCATACGGTCACACCAACCACACAGTCACACAAACCACACAGTCACACCAACAATTAGGGTCCCAGCAATCATACGGTCACACCAACCACACAGTCACACAAACCACACAGTCACACCAACCATTCGGGTCCCAGTAATCATACGGTCACACCAGCCATACAGTCACACCGACAATACGGTCACACCAGCCATACAGTCACACCAACCATACAGTCACACCAACCATACGGTCACACCAACCATACAGTCACACCAACCATACGGTCACACTAACCATACAGTCACACCAACCATACAGTCACACCAACCATACAGTCACACCAACCATACAGTCACACCAACCATACAGTCACACCGACAATACGGTCACACCAACCATACAGTCACACCAACCATACAGTCACACCAACCATACGGTGACACCAACCATACAGTCACACCAACCATACAGTCACACCAACCATACGGTCACACCAACCATACAGTCACACCAACCATACAGTCACACCAACCATACAGTCACACCAACCATACAGTCACACCAACCTTACGGGTCCCAGTAACCATGCAGGTCCCAGCAACCATACATGACCCAGCAACCATGAAGGTTCCAGCAACCATGCAGGTCCTACCAACCATACAGGCCACAGCAACCATGCAGGTCCCAGCAACCATGAAGGTCCCAGCAACCATGCAGGTCCTACCAACCATACGGGTCCCAGAAATCATGGAGGTCCCAGCAACCATACAGCTCCAAGTAACCATACAGGTCCCACCAACCATACAAATCAACCAACCATGCAGGTCCCACCAACCATACGGGTCCCACCAACAATACAGGTCCCACAAACCATACAGGTCCCACCAACCATACGGGTCCCACCAACCATACAGGTCCCGCCAACCATACAGGTCCTACCAACAATGCGGGTCCCACCAACAATACGGGTCCCACAAACCATACAGGTCCCACCAACCATACGGGTTCCACCAACCATACAGGTCCCACGAACCATACAGGTCCCACCAACCATACAGGTCCCACCAACCATACAGGTCCCACCAACCATACAGGTCCTAACAACAATACAGGTCCCACCAACCATACAGGTCCCACCAACCAAACAGGTCCCACCAACCATACAGGTCCCAGCAACCATACAGGTCTCAGCAACCATAATCACTGTGAGATAAATGACCTACTAACTTGACTTCTGTATTTTCCAACCCTCTGTCCTCGAGTGGGCAGTCCGTTTCTTTTTAGTGTGCCTCATAGTTACACATGAGCACAGAACAATCCCAGAACCTAACATTCGTTTGCTCCTCTTACGACGCTCCTGGTACGTTAAGGCTCTACTTTTCTATACTCGTCATTCAGACCTCGTGCTAATATCAATCCTCTCGCGTCAAATCTATAACGCAACTTCCCTGCTTACTCTCCTCCATTGTATCTCCTCACTATCTCCCTCCCTTCCCCCCCCCCCCTCTTCCTTTACCCTAAGCACAAATTCTTAGCTACTTTGTACAGTAAACTCAACAACCACCCCACCTTTCCAAAAGATCATGCATTTGTTCTTACACATGAGTCGCATCTCTCCCTTCATTTTCCCACAAAATGACTTCGATACTTCTCCCCGATGATCGGTATGCCTTATAGTTACCTTTAGCCTTTTATATTCTAGAGGGGGGTGAAGTGAGGGGAAAAGGGGCATGAGGAGAGTGAGACAAACAGAACGAAGCTGTATAATTTTGACCTTCAAACTAAACTGAATGTCAACCCAGTCCAAGATGCACAGCGCAGATGGAACACAAGACAGAATCTTCTCCTGGCACGTCTAGCGTCTCTCTGGCGATAAAAGAACGATCAAAAGTATTCTCTGACCTTTCCAGAATCTGGAATCTGAATGTCATTGGATGCCCCCCAAATATCAGAATGTTTACCGTACATCTGCTGGAAGGAAGGTCACAGATACGGGCTTTTAAGGTTAGATTGTCGTGTATTCGGGTTCTGTTAATTGCTCTCACACCCAAGGTGGATTTAGGGGGCTCCTACTGAGAAGCCAAATGAGTCCCAGTGCCCTAATAGTCTTTATCGTTACGCTGTAGTGGACCCAACTGTAAATCAGTACCTCTCCGACTACTTAGGGAGAATTTGCAGCCGGAAAGGAGTTGTCCACTCCACCTGCCGAAAACCTGAAGCCTTGGTCCAAAAAACATTACAATGACTTCATCTCTAAAAACATGTTGTAAAAGGCTGCTAACGAGAGATACGTATGGGTTTAGCGATCTCATCGTGTAAAGTAATCTGTAACTGAAACGAGAACTGCAGGAGCGTACACCATCTTTCATACAAGTTTACTGCACGGTTCCATGAACAACAATGTTTAGGTACATGTTTACTGCACGGATCCATGTACAACAATGTTTAGGTACAAGTTTACTGCACGGATATATGTACACCAATGTTAAGGTACAAGTTTACTGCACGGATCCATGTACAACAATGTTTAGGTATATGTTTACTGCACGGATCCATGAACAAAACTGTTTAGGTACATGTTTACTGCACGGATTCATGTACAACAATGTTTAGGTACCTGTTTACTGCGCGGATCCATGTACAACAATGTTTAGGTACATGTTTACTGCACGGATCCATGTACAACAATGTTAAGGTACAAGTTTACTGCACGGATCCATGTACAACAGTGTTAAGGTACAAGTTTACTGCACGGATCCATGTACAACAATGTTTATGTACATGTTTACTGCACGGATCCATGTACAACAATGTTTAGATACCTATTTACTGCACGGATCCATGTACAACAATGTTTAGGTACAAGTTTACTGCACGGATCCATGTACAACAATGTTAAGGTACAAGTTTACTGCACGGATCCATGTACAACAATGTTTAGGTACATGTTTACTGCACGGATCCATGTACAACAATGTTTAGATACCTATTTACTGCACGGATCCATGTACAACAATGTTTAGGTACAAGTTTACTGCACGGATCCATGTACAACAATGTTAAGGTACACGTTTACTGCACGGATCCATGTACAACAATGTTAAGGTACACGTTTACTGCACGGATCTATGTACAACAATGTTTGGGTACAAGTTTACTGCACGAATCCACGTACAACAATGTTAAGGTACACGTTTACTGCACGGATCCATGTACAACAATGTTTAGGTACAAGTTTACTGCACGGATCTATGTACAACAATGTTTGCGTACAAGTTTACTACACGGATCCATGTACAACAATGTTTAGGTACAAGTTTACTGCATGAAGCCATGAAAACCAATGTTTAGATACAAGTTTACTGAAGGGTGTAATCTACAGCAATGTTTACATTCAGCTTTACTATACAGATCCAGCTATAACAATGTCTAGATACATCTTTATTGCATGAGGTAATATGCAACAATGTTTAGATACAGCTTTACTGCACGGGGAAATCTATAATAATGTTTAGATACTGTTCTACTGCACGGAGCCATCTATAACAATATTTAGATATATCTTTACTGCAAAAGCCATTTGTAACAATGTTTAGATGTAAGTTTACTGCCGGAAGTAATATATTATCTAAAATAATGGATCAATACAAGTTTACTGAATGAAGCCATCTGTAACTATGGTTAGTAACAGTTTTACTGCGCAGAACCATCTATAACAATGTTTAGATACAGTTTGACTGCACAGGACCATCTATAACAATGGTTAGACACGAGTTTACTGCACAGAGCCCTCTATAACAATGCTTAGAAACAAGTTTACTAAACAGATCCAACTATAACAATGCTTAGACACAAGTTTACTGCACAGATCAATCTATAACAATGCTGCCCAAAGTGATCATCCTCGGACTGGTGTCGACCAGCGAACCCTAAGCCCCTGGGGCCCACAGTACGTTACGAAAATGGACAATATCAGCACTAACATTCTTCTAATATTTTTTTTAAAATACCTATTTATCATTAGAACTGTGTACAGTTTTGTGAAACTTACGCAAAACAGATGCTGATAACTCAGAGAGGAATTGAACGGCATGTACTAACAATTTGGATACGGAATAAAATTCGAAACGAAGAAATTTGACATCAAACATCGTTTCAGTACGTTGTGCGAGCAACAATATCACGCACACATCGTTGGACCGGACATGTGTACATGCCTGACAACAGATGGATACGTAGAAAAATGTTCTGGTGACCAAGTGCAGGTCATATGCAAAGGTGAGATGGACTGATCAAAGACCGCTTGGTACGGCTTTGTAACACATCGGGACGCATAGAGAATATTGTTGGCTTCCAAGCTAACGGTACATCTGTCGGACTGACGCCAAAGGTAATGTGATAATGTGAATGAATTAAGCAGTTGGTGTTTCTAAAACAATATCCGCTGCTTCCAATGTAACAGTATACGATTTATATCAAGTTCCAAGATTTGTTTTTATCTTTTCTTTTATTAAGTACATTTACATTTTTAAAATGACAACTTAAAAAGGGAATGGAATTAAACAGCAGCAACAACAAAATATATCTTTTAACTGATATAATTAATTGATAATATGGTAAAAGAATTGACTTAGCATGCATTTAAACAATGTTAATACATATTTCAGAGGATCGAGAAAGAACATTACTAAATTGAGCTTCTATCTACGTTAAAGTAAGTAGCATATCCTTGACAGAACGTCGCTTATTACAACCGCCAACCTATTTGGCTGTTATAAGTTTCTTAGCAGATGTGCAGTACGGTAGGTTGCCATTGCTTTCCGTAAGCGATAGCAACGATAACAATCGCATGTCTGCCAAACTGGACACTGCGAGATTCGAACCGAGTCTGCTGCCTTGCCTAAATCACGGCAGGTTCTACACATGAAATGTTTAAGAAGCACTGATCTAATGCTTTGTTAATAAGCGAGATGGGAGCGAAGAAAAATTGAGAATTGGTCTGACACTTTTACAAAAATAGTTGGAAGAGTCTAGCAATCAGTATAACTTATAAATTGAACTGTCAAACTTGCTGACTACAAGGCGATCTATTTGTCTCTGGGAAGATTGGTAGGTGTGAAAACATTTATCTTGCGTCTAGATCAGATAGCCTGAAAATGTAACATTTATATAGAACACCAACTTGGTCTAAAATGTGTGTTACTGGTTTCTTGTAGATGAAAGTGCTTGACTTCTACTTGGTCTAAAACGTGTGTCACTGGTTTCTTGTAGATGAAAGTGCTTGACTTCTACTTGGTCTAAAACGTGTGTTACTGGTTTCTTGTAGATGAAAGTGTTTGACTTCTACTTGGTCTAAAACGTGTGTTACTGGTTTCTTGTAGATGAAAGTGTTTGACTTCTACTTTGTCTAAAACGTGTGTTACTGGTTTCTTGTAGGTGAAAGTGCTTGACTTCTACTTGGTCTAAAACGTGTGTTACTGGTTTCTTGTAGATGAAAGTGCTTGACTTCTACTTGGTCTAAAACGTGTGTTACTGGTTTCTTGTAGATGAAAGTGCTTGACTTCTACTTGGTCTAAAACGTGTGTCACTGGTTTCTTGTAGATGAAAGTGCTTTACTTCTACTTGGTCTAAAACGTGTGTTACTGGTTTCTTGTAGATGAAAGTGCTTGACTTCTACTTGGTCTAAAAAGTGTGTTACTGGTTTCTTGTAGATGAAAGTGCTTGACTTCTACTTGGTCTAAAACGTGTGTTACTGGTTTCTTGTAGATGAAAGTGCTTGACTTCTACTTGGTCTAAAAAGTGTGTTACTGGTTTCTTGTAGATGAAAGTGCTTGACTTCTACTTGGTCTAAAAGGTGTGATACTGGTTTCTTGTAGATGAAAGTGCTTGACTTCTACTTGGTCTAAAACGTGTGTTACTGGTTTCTTGTAGATGAAAGTGTTTGACTTCTACTTGGTCTAAAACGTGTGTTACTGGTTTCTTGTAGATGAAAGTGTTTGACTTCTACTTTGTCTAAAACGTGTGTTACTGGTTTCTTGTAGGTGAAAGTGCTTGACTTCTACTTGATCTAAAACGTGTGTTACTGGTTTCTTGTAGATGAAAGTGCTTGACTTCTACTTGGTCTAAAACGTGTGTTACTGGTTTCTTGTAGATGAAAGTGCTTGACTTCTCCTTGGTCTAAAACGTGTGTTACTGGTTTCTTGTAGATGAAAGTGCTTGACTTCTACTTGGTCTAAAACGTGTGTTACTGGTTTCTTGTAAATGCAAGTGCTTGACTTCTACTTAGTCTAAAACGTGTGTTACTGATTTCTTGTAGATGAAAGGGTTTGACTTCTACTTGGTCTAAAACGTGTGTTACTGGTTTCTTGTAGATGAAAGTGTTTGACTTCTACTTGGTCTAAAACGTGTGTTACTGGTTTCTTGTAGATGAAAGTGCTTGACTTCTACTTGATCTAAAACGTGTGTTACTGGTTTCTTGTAGATGAAAGTGCTTGACTTCTACTTGGTCTAAAACGTGTGTTACTGGTTTCTTGTAGATGAAAGTGCTTGACTTCTACTTGGTCTAAAACGTGTGTTACTGGTTTCTTGTAGATGAAAGTGCTTGACTTCTACTTGGTCTAAAACGTGTGTTACTGGTTTCTTGTAGATGAAAGTGCTTGACTTCTACTTGGTCTAAAACGTGTGTTACTGGTTTCTTGTAGATGCAAGTGCTTGACTTCTACTTAGTCTAAAACGTGTGTTACTGGTTTCTTGTAGAGGAAAGGGCTTGACTTCTACTTGGTCTAAAACGTGTGTTACTGGTTTCTTGTAGATGAAAGTGTTTGACTTCTACTTGGTCTAAAACGTGTGTTACTGGTTTCTTGTAGATGAAAGTGCTTGACTTCTACTTGGTCTAAAACGTGTGTTACTGGTTTCTTGTAGATGAAAGTGCTTGACTTCTACTTGGTCTAAAACGTGTGTTACTGGTTTCTTGTAGATGAAAGTGCTTGACTTCTACTTGGTCTAAAACGTGTGTTACTGGTTTCTTGTAGATGAAAGTGCTTGACTTCTACCAGGTCTAAAAGGTGTGTTACAGGTTTCTTGTAGATGAAAGTGCTTGACTTCTACTTAGTCTAAAACGTGTGTTACTGGTTTCTTGTAGAGGAAAGTGCTTGACTTCTACTTGGTCTAAAATGTGTGTTACTGGTTTCTTGTAGATGAAAGTGCTTGACTTCTACTTGGTCTAAAACGTGTGTTACTGGTTTCTTGTAGATGAAAGTGTTTGACTTCTACTTGGTCTAAAACGTGTGTTACTGGTTTCTTGTAGATGAAAGTGCTTGACTTCTACTTTGTCTAAAACGTGTGTTACTGGTTTCTTGTAGATGAAAGTGCTTGACTTCTACTTGGTCTAAAACGTGTGTTACTGGTTTCTTGTAGATGAAAGTGCTTGACTTCTATTTGGTCTAAAACGTGTGTTACTGGTTTCTTGTAGATGAAAGTGCTTGACTTCTACTTGGTCTAAAACGTGTGTTACTGGTTTCTTGTAGATGAAAGTGCTTGACTTCTACTTGGTCTAAAACGTGTGTTACTGGTTTCTTGTAGATGAAAGTGCTTGACTTCTACTTGGTCTAAAACGTGTGTTACTGGTTTCTTGTAGATGAAAGTGCTTGACTTCTACTTGGTCTAAAACGTGTGTTACTGGTTTCTTGTAGATGAAAGTGCTTGACTTCTACTTGGTCTAAAACGTGTGTTACTGGTTTCTTGTAGATGAAAGTGCTTGACTTCTACTTGGTCTAAAACGTGTGTTACTGGTTTCTTGTAGATGAAAGTGCTTGACTTCTTCATTCTAATGAAAATGCTGTACTCAGCTGGAAATAAAGATCATCAATTCAAATTGGCTCACGAAGACGGGTCAAGAACTGTAGGAAGATGAAGGAGAAGAAGAAAAAGCAAAGAGGAAACACGTACGATATTACAGAAGAAAAGGAAGTATAAAAAGATAACTTTAGCGGGATGTAAAGTAAAAGAATAGGAACAGCAATTTATAAAATAAAAAGAAAATACTGATATTGATCTCAAAGAAAAGATTAAAAGTTTTGATTCATGAACAGAAGAAGTCATAAAAACTACTTGTAGAAGAAAATATAAATGATATGGAATCGTATGTTTGAGAGGTGAAATAATAAGATGAAAATGTAGCCAATTAAAAACGAAATTGAGAGTATAGAAAATATAACAATACAAATTAAACGAAAAAGAGGCGAAGAAGAAGAAGATGAAGAAGAAGAAAAGTAGAAGAAAAAGAAATTTGAAAACAAGAAGCTAAGAAGAGGTATAATAGTTGTCCATCACAAGTGATGAAGACCACTCTCTTTGTTCAGACGTGTGGACAGTCGTTTCTCTTGCTGTGTCGGCTGAAATGGGTGACTTGCGCGGTTATTTGGATTAAAGTGAGGAAGACACTGCGCCTTTTGTCAACCTCACTCACAGAGCCTAAGCTACCTTTTGCCAGTGGCAAGACATTCATCGAGACGACTGGAAATAGCATACGATGCAGATTTTACCTAAGGGTTACCATCGAAGCCTTTCCGTAAACATGTAACCCGCAGGATAGAAAGGTGGGATGGACAAAGGAATTTGAAGAAAAAGAAGACTACAATTTAAATTAAAAAGGTACGAAGAGTCAAAACGGCTTATCAAAGCCAGATACATGACCAAATGGGAAACCGAACATATTGGTTACACCAAAAACGATGCCTATTACCAGTTGAACCGAAGAGAGCAGGTTGTCGTCTTCAGACTTCGCACTGGCCACAATAGACTGAGGTACCACCTATTCAACAAATTGAAGATAGGTGGTACCGACGAATGCCCGTGCGGTACTGGTAAAATGACCGCTGAACATCTGCTGCAGAACTGCCCGACATACGAGATCAGAGAGAGCAGATGTGGCCATCACCAGTGGAACTGCAAGACAAGCTCTAAGGCAGTGTCGACAGCCGCAGGATGACCGCCGCTTTTTTCGAAAAAATAATGGTTACTGTCTGACTGCGTACGCAGAAGAAGAAATTAAAAAGAAGAAGAATATAACAAGTAAAAAGAGGAAAAGTTGTAAACAAAGGAAAACTAGAGAAGGAACAAGCTGTACAGAAGTTAATGTAAAACAGATTAGAAGAGGATATGACTGCGTGTTGATTAACGTTGGAAGCCTATCCTTCAATAATGTTAATGTTAGTTCAAATGATTCTACAAGTCTGCCGAACACGGATGTGTCGGACCGAAAGGTGCAAATATTGCAGTTAAACTGTAAACTAGCGACACAACGCATTCCGTTCTCCGGACTACATCCTGCTACTTGCGAAACCCTGTTCAGGGCTTGGTAGCGGTAGATTGAGAACGAACGCAGAATAATAATAAGAGGAAGAGTTTAGAAGAACCGATATTGAGAAGTCTGACAAATGAGGCGATGAAACTGTAGAACTGCAATCTACCAAGCATGTCACGGGAGGCGGCAACGCAGGTTTGTGCCTCGGGTCGGTTATCTCATCCTGCGTCAAATACAAGTCACAAAAGCTGTATCAGTTATGTTAGTTAGTTAGTTAGTTTTCTTTCCAGTTGTGCCGATTAGCGTCGTGGGGAGTTTGAGTTGTCTATCCTGCGCCAAGTGCGTTGCTTAGGTCAATTTGAGCCCTTGTCGTTGCACGATCACTCTAATGTCATCTATCCACCTACCTCGTGGCCGCCCTCTTGCCCTGTAACCAGATCTACCAGCATTGTAAGCCATCAGTGGAAGATGATGAGGGTGCATTCTCATGAGATGACCAAACCAACTTATTTTCTGCCTGGAAATGTATTCGGAACAAGACATAGTGCCGACCATACTTCGAATGTCGTCATTCCGCATTCTGTCTCTTCTGGTAACACTGATGACTTTCCTCAAACACTTCATTTCACAAGTCGAATTTCTGATCTCGCACGCCCTTGACAGAGGCCATGTTTGGCACTGGCAGCACAAAATCGGCATAAATATACTGTTTATCAGGTGTTGCTTTGTTGCCAAACTAATGCTCGGGTTCTAAGCAATGAGTTATGAGCAGGCTAAATACATTAGTTTGTGTGTATGTGTTAATGCGTGTGTGGTTGTATGTGTATACGTGTATTCGCGTATGTGTATATTTGTGTATGTGTATATGTGTGGGTATGTGTATATGTTGGTATGTGTCTATGTATGTATGTATGTATGTGTGTATGTGAGTGCGTGTATAAGTCTGTGTTTGCGTGTGTATGCGTGCATGTGTGCCTATGTTTGTATTTTTGTGTAAACGTGTGTCAGTGTATGTGTGTGATGTGTGTGATGTGTTTGTGTATGTATGTGTTAATATTTGTTTGTATGTATGTATATGTACGAATGTATGTACAAGTCAGCAGACAGAAAATATCAACCAACAGACAGAACAAATGACCCAACAGACAGAAAGATCAACCAAAAGACAGAAAAGATCAACCAAGAGGCAGAAAAGATCAACCAACACAGAGAATAGATCAACCAACAGACAGAAAAGATAACCAAACAGACAGAAAAGATAACCCAATAGACAGAAAAGATAATCCAACTAACAGAAAAGATAACCGAACAGACAGAAAAGATCAAGCAACAGACAGAAAAGATCAACCAAACAGACAGAAAAGATAACCCAACAGACATAAAAGTTCAACTAACAGACAGAAAAGATAACCGAACAGCCAGAAAAGATAACCGAGCAGTCAGAAAAGATAACCGAGCAGCCAGAAAAGATAACCGAACAGACAGAAAAGATCAACCAACAGACAGGAAACATCAAACAAAAGTATCTATCTATGACAATTTGAGTCAGTTTCCTGCAGGAAGCCTATTATCACAAATGACTGCCAGATACTTCAGCACTTTGCCTGGCTACGCCCACGAAGCACTGCTTGTGCTACATCTGAGACAAGGGAAACAACTCCCCCAGACAATTCTGATATTACCTCAAGTGCTATCTGCTTGCCGCCATATGTTACATCTTATACCCGCTCAAATTTGAATAACGTTCATTTTGTAATATAAAGATTGTCCTCCCTAAGTGCTGTCGTAGCCGGGAGTGGAACTGACGACGGGATGTCAATTCTAAACGTAAGTGCTTGCAGCGCAAAACAGTCTTTGACAAGTAACAAAGCAGCTCTTGTGAATCTTGTCGAGAGATCGTTTATATTAGCATAAGTAAGGGCAAGACGAGTTCATCACCAGATGCCAGAATGCTCTAGGTAATTGGAGCTTAAAGGCCGCAAAGGAGGGGTGGGGTGGAGGTAGGGTGTGTTGGTGTTGCTGGGAAGTAAGGCGATCGACTCTCAAGAAACGAACGAGCAAAATATCAAGTTTCAAGCGCCTCGTGTTCTCAAGAGTATTGAGATGGTGTGCTTAGCATATCGGAGACGTAAAATAAACTCCGATGTCCAATTTACACTATGCGCCAGTTGACAATGGAGAACAATAGGCTGCTATCCGCTGTCTATGTAGATATAAAGGTAACGATACTTATATCAGTCAATGTGAACTACATTTAGGCCTATAGATGATGCCATCTTCAACATGCACAGATGCAATAGACCAATCACCTGTAGCCTGATCACAACAATAGATGAATCATCTGTTTGGCTGCTCTGACAATAGACCAATCACCTATTTTTATGCTCGCACAATAGACTAATCACCAATTTGGCTACTCCCACAATAGACCAATCCCCTGTTTGGCTACTCACACAATAGACCAATCCCCTGTTTGACTACTCACACAATAGACCAATCCCCTGTTTGGCTGCTTACGCAATAGGCCAATCATATGTCTGCTCACAGAATGGACCAATTCCCTGTTTATCTGCTAACACAATAGCCCAATCATCTGTTTGACTACTCACACAATAGCCCAATCACCTGTAAGGCCGTTCACACAAAATATCAATCCCCTGTTTATCTGCTCACACAATAGACCAATCACTTATTTGTCTGCTCATACAATATACCTGTCTGTCTGCACACTCGTATGAAAGTGTAAACAGAGAATTACCTCTACACCTCCAGGTTTATAAGAGGAGTGATGTTGAGAGAGATAGATAGAGAGAGAGAGAGAGAGAGAGAGAGAGGGTGGAGAGTAAATCACTGACTTCATGGAAGGTAGTTCATCTACAGCAAGGCTGATGAGAGTTGAATGCACATGATGATAGTTAACACGAATGTAGAAGACATTAGAAAAATAATTATATCTCAGATTTCACAACCTGACTATAACAATTGACATAGCGGTTCCTGAGTATGTACAACCAGCGAGCTGTAATAACCAAGCGTGAGTATGCACGTACATTCGCAATTTGCTTACAAACACTGAGCACCCTTCTGTGTGCTCAAAAATGAAATGATGTCCGGTTTGTATAATACAACTTAATTTAATGAAATTAATGGCTTACCTTTTCTTCCATCGTTCCGGATCGTCTTTAGATTTCCACATCAAAGGCTCCATTTCTTTTTCTTCTTCATCGATCAATTGATGCTATGATTCTAGTCCGGTGAGGTTCACGAGGAGAATGTGCGTTTCAGGTCTTCGCCGGTCCGGCCCAGCTTTTCGAGCATGGTCGCTCCCCCAGTCCAGACTACTTCTCTTTGGTCTGCATAGGTAGGCCATTCTTGCTGTATATGTTCTAGTGTTTGCTTGGGTGCTCCACAATCGCACGTGGCACTGTATCTGAAACCCATTCTGTGGAGGTGGGCCTTGAGTCTACAGTGTCCTGTTCTGAGGCTGAAGATCTTTGTCTGCCCATCGCTTCCAAGTTTGTCTATGCACACACCAGACTTGTAGAGTTGCACTGTATTCATCACCTATTGGCGAAGTGCACCTGTAGTCAGCATCCACGAGGATGATCTCCTAGTATGTAGCTGTTCCCCAGCCACCTTCAAGGCAGCAGAATGTATGTTGTCAAAGTTGTTTCTCACAACCAGGCCGTTTCACTGCAGTGTCGATGTTTCTTTATCCTGTGTGATATTCTTCATCTAGTGTTGGGAGAGAGGACTAAAGTTAGTCGGGTCAAACAATCTGATCAAGACTTCATCCTCACGTTTACGTCATTCTCCTAGAAACTGGCTGTGTTACAGGAGCCTGACCAGCAAGGTAGGGATCGACACAGTGATCCCAATAGCGGTGAGTCTTCAAAGAGGCCTCGCTTTGAACAGCTAGTAGAACCCAGGTCACACGTTCTGCAGAATAACTTGAAATAAAAAATGATGCATTGCAACTAACTAACAAAGAAACGTCGTTAATATCGAATTAACTAAACACGGGTAACTTCCAACAACAATAACAACAACAGCAACAGCAGCAGCAACAACAACGACATTTGCGTTACATCACCCTGCAATGTTTTCGAATTCCCAATGGTCGCCGTCGTTTATTACCAACTGAGCACCCACCTCATTATCCCACTTTAAAACAACAGCAACATCCTGACGCAAATAAGTAACACAGTTCAACTGAAAGTCTTGAAGTTATGTCAATGACCTCCTTCTGTCTGCCAGTCTGTCTGCACGTATACCCGTCAATTTGTCTGCCTGTCAGTTCATTGAGTTGTCTATCCGACCTTCAGCCCGTCTGCCTGAATGTGTATTTATGTGTGTGTGTATGTGTTTGTGTTTGTGTATGCAATTATGAACTTATGTATCAATAGGTCTGTGCATCAATGTTTACATGTATGTCAGCCAATGTATTTAGGCAACTACAAATAAACCAATTATCTGTCCATGTACCTCATCTCACCATCTACAAATAAACCTACCTCATGTCCAAATACCTTACCTCACCAACTAAAAATAAACCAAACTTCAGCCCCTGTACCTCAGCAACTACATATAAACCTACCTTCTGCCCCTGTACCTCACCGACTACAAGTAAACCTACCTTCAGTCCCTGTACCTCATCAACTACAAATAAACCTACCTTCTGTCCATGCACCTCATTACACAAACTACAATTAAACCCACCTTCTGTCCCTGTACCTCACTAACTACAAATAAACCTACTCTTTCTCCATGCACCTCATCTCACCAACTACAAATAAACCTACCTTCAGCCCCTGTACCTCACCAACTACAAATAAACCTACCTTCAGTCCCCGTACCTGCCCAACTACAAATAAACCTACCTTCAGTCCCCGTACCTGCCTAACTACAAATAAACCTACCTTCTGCCCACGTACAACACCTCACTAACTACAAATAAACCTACCTTCTGCCCATCTACAACACCTCACCAACTACAAATAAACCTACCTTCTGTCCATGCACCTCATCTTACCAACTACAAATCAACCTACCTTCAGTCCCTGTATCTGCCCAACTACAAATATACCTACCTTCTGCCCACGTACAACACCTCACCAACTACAAATACACCTACTCTCTGTAAACGTATCTCACCAACTACGCATATACCTACCTACCTGACCACCTCTCATAGCAATAGCAATATTATGAACCTAAACGCCACTCACAATTAACGAACCTCAAACAATTGTAAACATCGACAGCTGCTCATGTTATCTTCCAGGGTGTTGAAGTGACCTGTTCTAGGTCATGTTTCCTAGGCAACGATTCAAGCATGTGTAAGGTGAGTCTATATTACTTGCTGGCACGCAATCACTCGTTAAATACAGCCACGTATTTATTTACTGTTTAACAAAAACATTAGTTGAGAAATGTATGGAAGTTCACGAAGAAGAGGACATGAAATAAGTACGGGGCATTTACAGACGTTTAAATAGCAGCCTGTCTTTCTTATCTGGATCCAGGAACGCGTTCAGGGAGAACAAATGAATAACATCACTGTTTTCCCAAAGCTTGTCGCAAAAGGCACATACTGAAAGTTGTGGATGGGGATAGCAAACCGGTTAATAAATATATTTGCTACAAAAATCATTGTTGTAAGAGCACACACAGTTTTTGGTACATGCTGTCTGAAAGGCATCTTATACAGCTATGGCCGTATGTTTTACAAGGAGCGCATGAATAAAAGAAGAAAGAAGAAGGAAGAAGAAAAACGGAAGAAGAAGAAGAGAAGTAGCAGAATAGAGTACACATCAGTCCCTATTCTCTATTAACCTTGTTATCTCTCAAGTTGAATTAGTAATGAAGTCATATATATGTACCTCATACTCCCATATTCACTATTCAAAAACTCTGCAACGTTTAGAGGAAAGAAGTAGAAACTGAGCTAGGCGTAAAGAAAGTACGATTTCGGTAGAGAGAAAAGCAAAATGATCTGTTTGAGAAGAGTTTGAGAAAGGTTCGAGAAAAAACAACTCGACTCTGACTAAAATTAATGTTGGGAAGAATTCCTTTCCGAAGGCATAATTCTTCAGAATGTTAATAATGTATATATAATTAGCTATAACATGGTTATTATATCTGGCAACGAGATAATTAATGAATGTCTATTGCAACGTTTCTTCTTCTTCTTCTTCTTCTGCTTCTGCTTCTTCTTCTTCTTCTTCTTCTTTTTCTTCTTCTTTTTCTTCTTCTTCTTCTTCTTCTTCTTCTTCTTCTTCTGCTTCTGCTTTTTCTTCTTCTTCTTCTTCTTCTGCTTCTGCTTTTTCTTCTTCTTCTTCTTCTTCTTTTTCTTCTTCTTCTTCTTCTTCTTCTTCGTCTTCTTTCAGACCCCTTTCTTTTTCGTCTTCTTCTTCTTTTTCTTCTTCTTCTTCTTCTTCTTTTTCTTTATCTTTTTCTTATTCTTCTTCTTCTTCTTCTTCTTTCACCTTCCTTTCTTTTTCGTCTTCTTCTTTTTCGTCGTCTTCTTCTACTTTTTCTGCTTCTTCTTCTTATTTTTGGTCATCGTCTTCTTCTTCTTATTATTTTTGGTCATCGTCTTCTTCTTATTATTATTTTTGGTCATCGTCTTCTTCTTATTATTATTTTTGGTCATCGTCTTCTTCTTATTCATCTTCTTCTTCTGCTTCTTCTTATTTTTACTATTGTTTCGTCTACTATTTCATCTTCCTCTTCTTCTTCTTTTTATTTGTTTTCTTTCTTCTTTTTTTTCTCTTCTATTCTTCTTCTTCCTTATACTTTCCATATTCTTCTTCATCTTCCTCTTCTTCTTGTCCTTCTTCTTTTTCTTTTTGATGTTTTTCTTTTTTATTAATTTGTGATCGTATATTTTTCTTCTCTTGTTTTTCCGTAGATCTCCCTCTTTTACAAGTACTTCTTCTTTCCCGCTTCCTAATTTTCTTCTCTTCTACTGCTGCTGCTGCTGCTGATGTTACTATTACTACTACTACTGTTACTATTATTACTACTACTATTACTACTACTACTATTACTACTACTACTACTACTGTTACTATTATTACTACTACTAATACTACTACTACTATTACTATTAATACTACTACTGTTACTATTATTACTACTACTAATACTACTACTACTATTACTATTACTACTACTACTGTTACTATTATTACTGCTACTAATACTACTACTACTATTACTACTACTACTACTACTGTTACTATTATTACTACTACTAATACTACTACTACTATTACTACTACTACTACTACTGTTACTATTATTACTACTACTAATACTATTATTACTACTACTAATACTACTACTACTATTACTAATACTACTACTACTGTTACTATTATTACTGCTACTAATACTACTACTACTATTACTACTACTACTACTACTGTTACTATTATTACTACTACTAATACTACTACTACTATTACTACTACTACTACTGCCGCTATTACTACTCCTACTATTGCTACTACTGCTTTTGCTACTGCTACTACCATTTCTCTTCCTGATATACCTCTTCATCTTCTCCTGTTTCTAATAATTCTTCATCTTCTTCGTCCTCGCCTACTTCTCATTCATGTTCTACATACTCCTCCTATTCGTGTTCACCTTTATCTACTTCTACATCTTCGACGCATCCGTCTTCTTCTTCTTCTACTTTACTTCACCTTCTTGTAATTCACTCCTTTCCTGAATTATTTCTTCTTTTTTCGCCTTTCTCTTTTCTTTCCGTTTCTCTTTTCTTTCCCCTACCAATTCTACTGCAATTTATGACTTACTACGGAACAGTTTTTCTACTGCTTCCCCTCTGTACCCAAGATAAGTTGTTGGCTTTCAAAAGTCAACTATCCAATAACACATGGTTACCAAAGAAAGGAGGTTAATCACCTGACACTATGTGGAATCAGTATGGCAGTTGTCCTTTTGCTGGTTCTGTCACAAGCAGAACCTCACCCTGAATAACTCAATCAATTGCTGATCTAATAGATTTACTCTATTATTTAATGACACGTGTGTCTGTGTGTCGGCTGTGTGCGGTGGAGATTGTATTGGTTGATCGAATCCCGTGATTCGCTGGAAATATGGCGTCCTCGTTAGTGGGTTATGCTGTTTAGTCATTACAATATCGCTAAAGTGAGCAGAATATGAACCCAGAGTGGACGAGTTGAGATAGGGAAACAGCTGCGGTTTATTTAATTGTTATTCGGGATAAACTAAATTCGCGATTGCGTGATAATATTTGTTTTTGTTTAAAACGGATTCCATTTTTGACATGATTCCAGTGCCACAAAGGTAACCACAGACCATTTGTGAAATACTTTTCGAGTCATAAACGTTCACAAACGTTTATGACCAATCATTTCTTTGATCGAGGGGTATGATTCTTGATAACAATGCGAGGGACCCTGGGTTCAAATCTGAGACGAGGTCAATTTTTTCTCATAGTCATTTTTTGTTTTAATTTGAACAGGACCTTTTAATTGTGCTGCCATTTTCGGATAATATCAGCCTCAAAATAAAACAACACAGAATGCACTCTTCCACCCGATGTAACTTGGTATCTTATTTGCTCGCTTTCAAATGTCCTTGAATAAATTTTGGGAAAATTATGATCACCATGTTGTTAATCGTGTAGACGGGCGAGTTGTTGGGGAAGAGATGGACAGGGAAACGGGTTGATTGAGGACGAAGAAATGGGTGGACTGGGTAAGAGATGGATGGATTAGTGGGACGATGTGGGCGGGTTGAAGTGGAAGAGATAGGCTGGTTGAAGTGGAAGAGATGGGCTGGTTGAAGTGGAAGAGATTGGCCGGTTGAAGTGGAAGAGATAGGCTGGTTGAAGTGGAAGAGATGGGCCGGTTGAAGTGGAAGAGATGGGCCGGTTGAAGTGGAAGAGATAGGCTGGTTGAAGTGGAAGAGATTGTCGGGTTGGAGCAGAAGAGATAGGCTGGTTGAAGGGGAAGAGATTGTCGGGTTGGAGCAGAAGAGATAGGCTGGTTGAAGTGGAAGAGATTGTCGGGTTGGAGCAGAAGAGATAGGCTGGTTGAAGGGGAAGAGATGGGCAGAGAAATGAACTGGATGAGGACGAATATACTGGTGGGTTGGGAAAGAGATGGATTGGTTGTTTGTAAGACATTGATGGGTTGAAGAGGAATAGATAAACGGGTTTAGAGGGCAAATACATTTGGAACTGGCGTGTTGAGGAGTTAAATTGAGGGCCGAGTTGGGGTGGGGGAGGGTACGGGGGTAGAAATGATCAGGTTGGTTGCAAGATATGGACGTGTTGAATGGCAAGAAATGGATACGACTGGTAGAAGAAATGAACGGATTTAATGAGACGATGGAGTGCAATATGTGGAAAGAACGGGGGAGTGAGGAAAGAGTTTTTGAAGTCTTTTTCCAACAGATGAGAATTGATTATTTCTGAAGTTAAAAATCGTAGCTCTTTTTAGTTGGTTTCCTTAGAACTTCCACGGGCGAAGGCTATCAACTTTCATGGACATAGGTTATCTTCCTTGGGCATAGACTATGAACTTCGACGGGCATAGACTATCAACTTACATGGGCATAGGCTATAAACTTCCACGGGCATATGCTACCAACTTCTACGGGCAAAGACTATCAAGTTCCATGGGCGTAGGCTATCAACTTCCACGGACATAGGCTATCAATTTCCACGGGCATAGGCTCTGAACTTCCATGGGCATAGGCTATCAACTTCCATGGGCATAGTCATAAGCTATCAACTTCCACGGGCATATGCTATCAACTTCTATTGGCATAGTCATAAGCTATCAACTTCCACGGGCATAGGCTATCAACGTCCACGGGCATATGCTATCAACTTCCATGGGCATAGGCTATCAACTTTCATGGGCATAGGCTATCAATTTCCACGGGCATAGGCTCTGAACTTCCATGGGCATAGGCTATCAACTTTCATGGGCATAGGCTATCAACTTCCATGGGCATAGTCATAAGCTATCAACTTCCACGGGCATAGGCTATCAACTTTCATGGGCATAGTCATAAGCTATCAACTTCCACGGGCATAGGCTATTAACTTAAATGGGCATACGCTATCAACTTCTAGGGGCATAGGCTCTCAACTTCCGCAGGCATAGGCTCTCAACTTCCACGGCCATAGGCTATCAAAGTCAAGAGGTTAAGGCACTCGCCTCTCAATGTAATGAACAGAAATTGTGGCGATCGATTCCCACAAGTTTCAAGTGACCCCTGGTCTCATGGGAGGTAAGACCAGAGTGTCTATATCCCGAGTTACCTCCAGTCGTCTCGATGAATAGTCTTGCCACTGATCCAAGGTAACTCAGGATAAGAGTGAGATTGATGACCAGCGCATATTCTTGCTCACTATAATCCCCATACAGCGCACATACCATTATTAAGACAAAACCGTCTGATGGTGTGGCCATCATCGCTTGCGATGAGCAATAACTGAAGGTCCTACCCATAATGGGTTTTAAGACACATTGATTGTGATGGGTCCTATATCCTTACACATTGATTGTGATGGGTCCTATATCCTTACACATTGATTGTGATGGGTCCTATATCCTTACACATTGATTGTGATGGGTCCTATATCCTTACACATTGATTGTGATGGGTCCTATATCCTTACACATTGATTGTGATGGGTTCTATATCCTTACACATTGAATGTGACGGGTCCTATATCCTTACAAGAGGTGGGCTCTTACACATATATATTGATAATAATACCATCAGGGCATGAAGTGCCGGGAAAGATATATTTCGAATAAAAAAAGTCCAGAAAAGCTTTCATTGCGCTGGGAGACTAATGGGAGTCCAGAGTCATTACATCCAACAGGAAACCTACAATCTGTCATTGTGAAATCAGTTCTTTTATTTGGTTCTCAGTTTTGGTGTATGACAATAATGAATGCAAAGAACGTTCAAACGTTTATAAATGGGTGCCTGTGCAGAATTGAGTGGCTAACAAGGCATGGAAGATTTGAAACGTGGAACTGTTATTTATCTCGTCAAGTTTTTGTGGACCGAGGCATGCAGTCTAGCCCTGGCGTTTGGTAGGGCTATGCGTTAAGGTGATTGGTGTTTAGCATGACAAGGGATTTTATAATATGGACCCACAAGAGTAAGTTAATCACGGAAGACAAAAACACGTAGTTTGATTATAACATAAAGATATCGGAAAGATGGTGGTCAGAATTGAAACAATTGTCCATGGACAGATAGCATCACTTTTGCTGAAGACCTGTGTTCCATGTGTAGCTAAAATGAATTGATTGATTGAACGAACCTTATACCTCTTATCACTGACATTGTCGCTCCAATCTCACGCATTTGCTACCACTTAAGCTAGTCCCTTTTCAAGTAATCTTCTGTTGTGTCATTTACATTGAGCCTATCGCTCTTATACGAGGAATATTTTAAAATGACAGCAAGGGCAATTATGGAAACTTATACCTGAGCCTTTGCAGTAGCGGAATATAAGGGCAGTGCTTTTTTAAACATAGCACTATCCACATTAGTAGCCGCTTACGAGATGCTAGGAAGAGGACACTGGACCTATTTTGTTCGTCCTGGGTGCAAAGCGGGTGTTCGGACTGCAAGGCTTGTCATAAAAGTCAGTTTTCTCAGATTGAACATAGGACTAGCAGCAACATCATTCAAAACGGGAAGCTACAGGCAGCTGCTCTTACATAGAAGTGTATATGGTCACTAACATCAAGGTCTTCCGACGAACACAACTCGAGTGCCTTTCTTCAACGCTAGATCGACGCCACCTCTCTTTTTTCAGCCTTGTGACTCAGCTCTATAAGGAGGTTCAGACTCGACATTTTCAACATCTACCCATCACGATCAGCGGCTGTAAAATACTCCAACCGTCATGGAATCGTTTACGGGCAGCCAGCGCAACACCTGAATGAGACACATCGCCTCCACTCTATCTGCCCTGCACGTTGCTTGGGACGCTGCCACCAACCGTATTCATGGGCGATCAGCGCGACAGGCCCTGGTTCCCTAAACGGATTACTTGACTTGATCTGAAGTCACAAGTAAAGCAAATATGTCTAATGACGATCTGTTTCAGGGTCAATCAATGGTCACAAATACCAACTTATTACACACAAGAACACATGAGTACTCTTAAAGTTATATCATGAGAAGAGTTGGAATGAACCACACTCATACGACGATCGCGGTTCTGAGAAAAAGGAAAAGGAAAGGACAGAGACACGAGATGCTGGAAAGTTTACATTCTGGTATGGAAAATGGTCAACGTCCGAATATATCTATCTATTTATTTTCAATCCACTTTTGTCGTTAGACATCGTAGGGAGATGTGACCTCTCTTGTTTCATATTTTTTGGCAGGCAAAAAACAACTTGTGACTTGTCATGATTATTCTCTTTCTTCTCTACAATTCATTTTCATTCTTTGCCTTCTCTTCCCTTCACAATTCTCTTCTCTTTATTGTCATTCTCTCTCTTCTCGTATCTTAAGTATCGTTTTATCTTTTTCTTCTGTTCATTCATTCATTCATAGGCGTTTCAGTCTTTGCAAACCATGCGCGAGGCACCATGCGAGCAGCCTCTCAGGGTGCAACTTGGGCGCTGAATATGGAGACCCTAGGCTGCCTAAACTGCAGGAACCCCTCTCGGCCTCGCTGGTGTAATCTAAAGGAATGCAAAGCATGACAATTTGGCACCATCTCAGCTGCAGGAGCTGCAGGAATAAGTTCGCTTTTTTGAAACCATCCCTATTAGGTGCTACCATTCCGAATTTTATGTCTGGGTTTACTCCCGTAGCCCTAACCTCTCTCGATATTTCCACAAGGCAGTGAAGTCGTTGTCCGCAGATGCTAGTTACTCGAGACATCCGATGATACACTCATCGCCCAAAGACTAGCCAGCACTCTCTGGAACTTGTGGGTTTAAAATCAGAGTTCCTCCTTTCCTAGGCGAATTGCCTGAACAGGCTAACGAGCTTCGTCTACCCGGGTTGAGAGTCAGATTTTACATTCTATTAGATTGTCTCCCAACCAAGGCTAATGAGCCCAATCTGTCTGCCCAGCTATACAGTCGGGTACTCGGTCGGGCCCACAGCAGGCTCTGTAAGAAACAGGGGGCCCCTCATGTTCATTATCATAAACTTTCATGCCTTTTCTTATCTTCATGATCATTCTCTTTCTTCTCTTCTCCTTATTTTCCTTTTCTGTATTTTCCTTTCTTCTGTTCATTATGATTTTCTTTCTTTTATTTTGTTCACTATCATTCTCCTTCGTCTTTTCTTTTTTCTTTATTATTATTCTCTTTCTTCTCTTCTTTATTTTTCTCATTAGCATCTCCCTCTCTTCTGTTCATGATCTTTATATTTCTTTTCTTCTGTTCAAGATCTTAATATTTCTTTTCCTCTGTTCACTATCATTCTCTTGAATTTCTTCTTCTCTCTTCTTTTCATTTTACCTCTCGTTCTTCGCTTCTCTTCATTATTATTATCTTTCTTACCCTCTTCATTAACATTCTCTTTCTTTTCCACTATCATCATAGAAGTGGAAGTGTAAAATATACATCAGGTGAAACATACTGATCAAGTCCCACCTCTCGCCCAACTCGCCCTCCTGGATACAGGATGTGCCACATCAGTCTGACGAACTAAGTGGGGATCACAACTGCGATCCCTATATTGGTGAGCTTAGCAATGCACTACTACCAGGATGATCCACGTCCACCCCCCCCCCCCTTTTTTTTTCTAAAGTACGATCATGGGGTAGAAAGTTGTTCAACTTTCAAGGAACAGATAAAACACACATAACCTTTTTTCTTCTTCTTCTTCTCAATCTACCGTTACCAAGCCCTAAAAAGGGTCTCACAAGTAGCAGGATGTAGTCCGGAAAACATAATGCGTTGTGTCGCTAGTTTACAGCTTGACTGGGATATTTGCACCTTTCGGTCCGACGCATCCATCTACAGCGGCTCTCCATTACCAATACAGGACACGCTTTATGGAGGTAATAATCTCGTTTAGATATATTCAAGTTCTTGCTCTTCTTCGTCTGTGTTCGTTCTCAATCTTCCGCTACCAAACCCTGAACAGGGTTATGCAAGTAGCAGGATGTAGTCCGGAGAACGGAATGCGTTGTGTCGCTAGTTTACAGCTTGACTGCGATATTTGCACCTTTCGGTCCGACACATCTGTCTTCGGCAGGAGTTGATGTCTGAAAGCGTACGAAGAAAGTGAAGAAGTAAGAATGCAGCCCTTTAATGACAAGCTGTTTTATAATTATGCCAATGTTTCCGCATGAACTGTGCAGGCTAAATGTGATGGCTTTCTCGCTCGGAAATGGCTTGGCTTGGCTTCGTTCGTTCTCAATCTCCATCTACCAAATCCTGAAAGGGCTTAAGTAGCAGAATGTAGTCCAGAGAACGGAATGCGTTGTGTCGTAATTTACAGCTTGACTGCCATATTTGCACATTTCGGTTTAACACATCCGACCAGCAATCATTTTTTGAGTACTGGATTAGCATTCCCTCTTGGATCCCTTCTCCTTAGCCAGTCTGCCCTGCTGTAGCCTGTTTTCCAGATCACCATGTGGAGGTGTACAAGGGTCTTGGCATCTCTGGAAATGACCAATATTGCTGTATGGTTGATATAAACATACCGTCGACAAGAGATGATTGAAAACCTGATGAAGAATTCTTTGCTTATTTCTTTATGTAAATTAGTTATTTGGTTTCTGTACAATTGAAGCTGTCAGCCCCATCATAACCATTGTGGTAGCCTGTGTCGACCCTCCATGAACACAACCAAGCGAGACAGCTGAGAGGCGATCAGCTACAGGGTTGTTGTTGTTTTTTTTTGGCTAAAGATTTAATTATAACTCAACAAGATAATATATGATCAGCAAACTTTGATCCTGTTTGAATGGTGAGGTTTACTTAGTCCAAGTGTTGGAAAGTCTTCTAATCACGTTTTATCGATTTGGTCTACACAAGGGAAGTAACCACAATAATATCCGCTTTATTTTGTTTGTAAAAATGTGATTCTAGTGTTTATCATTAAACCAGCACCCGATTAGCCTGATGATAGAGGACTCTTCCTTTCCGGCAAAGGCAGGAGGTTTAATTCCGGTTACCGGCACGTAAAAGTCGACTAAGTTGTAAATGGGTACATGGCTTTCTGTTATGGAAGAAAATACAGCGATGAAGGTAACTAGCAACCCTTTCTCATTAAAAAGTTGTGTATCATTCATTGGAGTCTCAAACACGTCTACCCCGACAGGAGTGGTAGGGGTGGGTAGGTAGGGGGAGGGGGGGGCGTTAAATATGTTTAGAATCTAGGCATCAGGTCAAAAATGTAGAAGTCAGGCAAAGGGCTGTGTGAAAAGTTTCTGGTAGGGTTCTACAACATGCCAGAGGGTTTGGGTGAATTCTTCTTGAAAATCTGACTTCAAATTTACAAATTTAAGTTTATTTTCAAATTAAGATTTAACTATTTCCGCTAATCCTTACCCGCATTACGCCTTGACTGCTGCGTAGCACAAGGCAGTCACTCTTGGAAGTCGACGGAAGGAAAGGAAATTATGCCTGAAAATATTCTATATGTGTCCCTTATAACTGAGGAGGGATAAACGGGTATTGGAAGATAGACGAGACTGGTTACGGAAGGTCAGGTACTACATCAACATTTCTAGGCACAGTTGAGACCTGGTACTCGGGATGTGTCCTACCCGGTGCCACGTGATTATGTTTATCCTAAGATCATTGTTATTTTTTCAGTAATGATAAAAATACTGGGTACTCTGAAAAATATGGCAAAATTTCAGTTCAACCAGCTATAAATTGAGACCGGAATTAGGGAAAAGCAAGGTATTGGGAAGTAATTTGTTATTTAAACTGAATAAACGTTTTTAGCTGGGATAAGGAAGTTTCTCGCATTGTATTGCAGGCGACAATGTTTATTATATTGCAATGTCGTTATCTATACACTCCCTTTATGGTGTCTCGATCACGCGGTATCACTACCCTTTTCCCCGGCCCACCTCTCGCTCTTCTTCTTGATGTTCTCCTGCAGAAGATTGCATGGACAATTTTGTCTGGTTGCATTACCCCAATGTGGTCAAGCTAATTCATTCTCTGTTGCTCGATGTACTGTAAGCAGGGAATCGTTCCAACATTCTCCCGAATATTCGTGTTTGTGATTCTGTCTTTTCTAGTGTTGTTAGCGCCCTCTTGTAGACACCACATTTCCCAGGTGGCTAACTTTCGTTCTTGGGCCATATTCAATGCCCATGTCTGGTACTGGGAGTACCTGATTTCTAACACATCTTCTGTCTCTGATTTGGGTTTACAGATCGCACATTGCATCTGTATGAAGCAGCCTTCTAGTTTCACCCTTGATCTATCGATCTCTACACCTCAGGAAATTTTTGCGTTCGCTTATTTCTTTATTCCCCAAGGCGGGTGTACGTTACACTGTGGTTTTTATTTTGCTCCTGTCGGCCCAGTGCATCCGATGTCAGCATGCATTTTATGTAAGGGCTGCATTTTCTAAAGGTTGGCTTCCCCGGGGTAACGGTTGGTGCTGTGATGGGGATCGAGCCCAGCACCTTCTGGTTGTGAGCCGTGGCACTTAACCATTAGGCCACGCCGTCCCCTCACCTCAGGAAATACTTAAATGGATCCTCAATAACGAGTCGAAGATGCAGCAGTGAATGAGTTGACAGCAGTCAGCGATACATAACTTGCTGCTAACGTTAGGGGCAGCAATCTATACACAATAAAGACCCTATCCGACGTCTCTGGAAAGAGACTGCACTCGTGCAGCCTGGTTGAGAGAACAGCGATCGAAGATGGAAAGAAAACCCGATCCCCAAAAATGCAGTGCTGAAACCTTTAAGTCGCACCGAATAACCCAGTAATTACTGCCTCGTTCTAAGCTACTAAAACCGAAGAAGAAGAAGAAGAAGAAGAAGAAGAATAGGAAGAAGAAGAGGAAGAAGAAGAAGAAGAAGAAGAAGAGTTTTGTACATTTCCTGCTGTAACCCTTGGTTGGACACTAAGATGAGCATTTGTTGACGTTTACCTTGTACTTACACTTCTGCTTTTCACTTGATGGGCTGTTTTCAATCACTCCGTGTCAATATGATTTTCAGCAAAGGGTCATGACTTGATAAATTTGTCATAACGTATATATTCCCATATATGGTGTTCAGTTGGGAGATTTAATGGACTGAAAAAAGGCTATTGTTTAAGCAGAATCAGCCCAGTATATGGGAGAGCGTTTTATTTAACCCCCCCTCCCTCCCCCCCCCCCCCCCCCATTAGGAAAACGATATGTTTTAAAATAGGTTTAAACCCATACCACACTGGTAAAGCGTCCAGTACCTGAAACTGCTCCTCTTCATATACTTAGAATATTTGGTAAGGTTACTGGAGGAGGACACCCCAATAGATGAAGCAGCAATCCACAAACTGAGTAGTTTCGACATTAAACAAGGTTCGAGCGGAGTTGGGCGCATGAGAGTACGGCGCAGGAGAGTGTACAACCAGCGAGCTACAGGGATCATCAGCACCGATACTTTAAGCCATTTGATGAGAGAGACTGAGTACCTATGGGTATACCCGGAGTGCACTGACATCGATTCTTAAATACAGAAACACAAACTAGTCCGTTACATGGCGCCTGACAGGCTGCGGGTCTTCCTTGCTATAATTTACGCGTCCATCCCCACCAGTTAGAAAATGTGTGATCGTATATTCCAGGTAACAGATACTGGGATTGACCTGGCAAGTCACAAGCGGATTTTTGCCTGATAAAAATTATGAAACTTAACTAACTTAACTTAACGTCTTTATATTGGCTTAGAAGACTCTGAAGATTATGTATACAATCAGTTTAATTTACATTTCATTGATATAAAAGCTATGCGCATCCAATCTATTCTTGAATGCATTAATTGTCCCTGCCTAAACTACTTCCTGTGACAATGCATTCCAATCATTCACCACCCTCTGACTAAAAAAATTTTAGAAATAGATGCAACTAATAAGGATATATTTGGATTGAGAACAACCCACCTTCAAAATGTAGAGTCTTTCACATACCTTGGCGGCAATATATACATATTAGGAGGTACAAAAACGATATTCAGTTAAGAACACAGAAGACGAGAAAAGCTGTCATTAAATTCAGAAATTTATGGAGATCAAAAGAAATTAAAACCACCACCAAAATAGCAATCTTCAACTCCAACGTAAAATCCGTTCTATTACATAGCTCGGAAACATGGAGGGCAACACGGGTACTTATGAAAAACAGGTACAGCCTTCGTAAATGGTTGCCTGCGAAAAATACAAGGATGGAGATAGTACGATAAGATCACCAACGTGGAACTGATGGAGAATACTGGACAAATACCAGTAGCGCATGAAATACGGAGGAGACTATGGTGATAGACCATACATTAGGGAAACCAGTTGATAATATTACCAGACATGCTCTGTTCTGGAATCCACAAAGCAAAAGAAGTAGAGGAAGACCAAGACACTCATGGAAGAGGGAACTGGAGGCAAATATAAAGGCAGCAAACCGGACGTGGTCAGAATTGGCTTAGATGGCTATTAATAAATATACTTGGCGAGTATTTGTTGAGGACCTATGCTCTACAGGAAGAGGAAAGCTCTTTGATTAAATAAATCTGGACTTTTCTTTAGTTAATTTGTAGCTTTGTCATTATGTTCTTGTAGGTAGTTGTATTTGGAGAAAAAAATTTGTTATAGTCGAATTTATCCTTTCCTTTGATTGCCTTATAAACCTGTATTGTCACTTCTAATTCTTCTCTTTTCAATAGACTGTGTGCCGTTTCTTCTGAGTCTTTCCTCATAACTGTCACTCTGGAATCCCACCATCAGCTGTGTGGCTCTACTTCGTATCCTTTCTAGCATGTTAAATCTTCTCTACGATTAGTAACTCCACAAATGTACACTCTACTCCAATTTAGTCTAACAATCACTTCCTTGATCCTGTGTTTAATATTTCTTTTTATCATACCTAACATTGCATTTGCCTTTTCCACTGCTACCTGGACTTGCTCACTCATTTTACCTGTATGGTCTATTATTACCCTTTACCTGTATGGTCTATTATTACCCTTTACCTGTATGGTCTATTATTACCCTTTACCTGTATGGTCTATTATTACCCTTTACCTGTATGGTCTATTATTACCCTTTACCTGTATGGTCTATTATAACCCTTAGGTCCCTTTTCTATCTTTCTAATATTGTTCTCGCCTATTCTGTAATTATGTTCCATATTGGATCTCCCCATGTTGATGACTACATTTATCGACGTTAAACTACACTTGCCAGGTCCTAGACCATTCTCGAATTTAATCTAAATCCGACCACAATATATCCACTTCTGCATAGTTTTGTGTTATCCGAGAATGTCCAAATCGTTTACATATATCAAGAACAAAATTGGTCCCACAACCGAGTCCTGTGGCACTTCATTCTTACTTCTCACCACTCAGGGTACTCTGTTGTTATACCCATGGGCATATTATGCCTTCTTCCCGTTAACTAACTGTCAATCCATTTGGCAACTTCCCCACCTATTCCATTTGATTTTATATCACTAAATAATTTTTTATAAGGTACACAATGAAAGGTCTTTGCAAAATCTTGATAAATCATATCCACGGCTCCCCTTCATCTATCATTTTAGTAACCACCTCCATGAATTCTAATAGATCTGTTAACTACAAAATAAAGGTCACACATTTCCACGACGTCTAAGAACACAAGTGAACTGCAGATAGAAGATAAGTAGACTAGTCTGTATCAAACTGTTTATGTTGGTTGATCACTGTATTACTGCAGGATACCAATGCGACGGGGGCGTTCTGTTGCCTTCCGTCGGCGGTCTTGATATGCCAATTTCATAATAAATAGATCGAAGCTCTAGCAGAAAAGTTTTGTTTATGTCCTAATCCGGTCAATCAAACACTTCCTCTATGTGTTGTTGTTGATCAATATCATACTATATAGTAATACCAACAGACGATTGGGCATCTGAGTTTAGCTTCTAGTAGATGAGCTCGTTCCCAGGCTAACAAACTGCAAATATCCAGAGCTACAAGACGTCAGAAAATCGACATGATATACGTCCCTTTTGTCTGTTTCACTCTTTTATCTGTTTGTTTCATTCATTTATCTGTTTGTTTCATTCTCTTATATGTATGTGTTATTTTTTGTATCTGTTTATTTCATTCTTTCTTCTCTTTGTTTCATTCTTTTATCTGCTTCATTCCTTTATCTGTTTGTCTCATTCCTTTATCTGTTTGTCTCATTCCTTTATCTGTTTGTCTCATTCCTTTATCTGTTTGTCTCATTCTTTTATCTGTTTATTTCATTCTTTCTTCTCTTTGTTTCATTCTTTTATCTGTTTATATCATTTTTTTACCTTTTTGTTCCATTCTTTTATCTTTTTCTTTCATTCTTGTATCTGTTTGTTTCATTCTTGTATCTGTTCATTTCATTCTTTTATCTGTCTGTTTCACTCTTTTATCTGTTTGTTTCATTCAATCTGACATTAGAAGACACGTAGTTGGACTTAATTGACATTATTTTTATAGCCCAAGGAATTTGGTCTTTTTCTTTAAGATGCGAGATTACCCTTGCAATTCATTTCCTGCGATGACAGCTTTTTGAATAGATGATAATGATAATGAAGATGATAGTGGCGATAGCGATGTTGGTGAAGATGTAGCATTATTGTCGGATACTACTTTTTCTAACAAATCCACTATATTCATGATTTGATCAATGAAGACTCCAGTTTACCACGCTGTAAAAATGAAACTTTACTGAGATTGGAGTTTGATATGCGCTTGCGCAGGGGTTCTACAAGTTAACACTTGCATTAGTGGCTCACATGCCCATATTCAGCGAAACCATAAGGAACATCGATGCTTTAGAAAATAAATCGGTGGCATAAAGATGTTGCTGAAAGAATGCACGTAGAATGGGGACGATTTCGTCTTTGCGTCATTGCCCTTCAGACTACAGCAGCTTGGAAACTAATGTAGATCGAGTGGATACGGCCATCTGGGAAAACAGATGCAGAAATGGTACAACCAACAACGGGTTACATGAAACTTTGGCAAACATTCTCTTCGCAGTGTTCTAGCAGTTTCTGAGCACTTATTGGTCTATCCAGAGTGTAGTTTGGTCGCATGATTTGGTTATAGACCTTCATATTATTATTCTTCATCCTCTTCTTCTTCTTTTTCTTCTTATTCTTCTTATTATTATTCGGATTTGTGACGTGTAAAGCGAGGCTGCGATATCTGCACATTTCGGCTTAACACATTCGATTTTAGTTGGCGTTCTTTGGATGTCCAGTTTGCCTTGCTCCTCCTATCCCTATTCTGTTAGCCAGACTAGATTAGTGCAGCTCGTTCCCAGAGCCGCCGTCTGGACATGGAATTGTGTCTGGGTAAACCGTGGTTCGCTGACCCTGATAAAGCAGCCAACTTTAAGTAGCTGGCTGCTGTCAGTTGACTTCCGGCTGCGTCGTTTACCCTTAACTTCAAATAATTGACACGGCTCACAATTCGGAGGTGCTGGATACACTCCCAAATAACAGAGACGGCCGTTACCCCGGAAAAGCAAACCCTTAGAAAATGCAGGAGGATGCAGACCCTTATATAAATTGCACTCCGAAGTCGGATGCACTGGGTCGACAGGCGCAAAATAAAAACAATACAACGCACACCGCCTTGGGGATAGAGAAATAAGGCGAACGCAAAAAAAAATATAAATTGATCACTCTCTCACTAACTTTCTCTCTCTCTCTCTCTCTCATTCCCCTCTTTCTCTCTCTCTCATTCCTCTCTCTCACTCTCCCTCTCTCTCTCTCTCTCTCATTCCTCTCTCTCACTCTCTCTCTCTCACTCTCTCTCTCACGCTCTCTCTCTCTCTCTCGTGTATATTATGTCTTCACAAACAATGTTCATCCTTCCATCCATGTTTTCTCTCTACTTCCAAATAATGTTTTTGTTTTTTCAAATATACCTTATCGTCTTGACTTTCAGATTATCGGCGTAGAGCCTCTGTTGTTATATGTTCCGTTAAACAATTCCACTTTTAGACACCTCCTTCATTCCCCATAGCCACACTCATACAGGTAGCACTTTGCCCTTCACTAGACCGACCGGCTCATTCAAAACACACATTTCTACCCCGAGTCGTCTGCACTTCCCTGCTGTTGTTTCTCCATACAACAACTGTTTACTGACAGAGCAAGCTGTGCGATCTTCTAACTACTCTGGTACTTGAGTTCAGAAATGCAAGACTTCCAACTGACGCTTAGGAACTTCTAGAACTTGCTATACCATCGTATACAACTCGTTAAGATGATGGACGAGAAGAAATAACCATTTCTCTTATTTGTACTTGGGGAAAGTGACAGTTTCCAGTACGTTGTAGGTTAGGAAAATCCCCGAGCGCCAGATTCACGTAATGAGCACAGTTGTCTGTTTACCCACGTGGTGAAAATAGGAATCGCACCTGTCACTTGCGTAATTAAGCCTCCTTCACAGCTTTTCCGGGTCCCTCTACCGGCAGGGATTGAGGGGGTGGCGAAGTTTCTCTTCAAGATGATGTTTCCTTCCACCTAGTGAACCCTTGTGGAAGAAACTACGTCCAAAGACTTGTTGAAGTAATCTTATCTCTCAGACCCACCTCAGGTGACATGTACACAATGTTCGAGCGGTTCTAAGCTGGAGTAATGGCGAATGTTAACATTTTCTTCCATGCCTTAAGTCATTTTTAGCGCAAAAATATCGGCTTTTGTTGTTACTTTCACAACCACTTAGAAGCATATGGTTGCCACTGTAGCTGGCCTCTTACCGGAAAACTATGCCAAATCATTTTTCGATTCAAACAACAACTTTATTGGATCATCTAATGCCATGCCTGGGCGGGTGCAGTGTTCTGTACAGACCGGGCTATTAAAAAAATGCAATATAATTTATATATATATATATATATATATATATATATATATATATATATATGCGAGGCGTGTTCATATGAAACCGGACCAAACTGCAATAAGTAAACATACATACGATGCGCATGATGACGTCACTTGTGATGTAAACAGTACATATCAACCGTCAAGTTTGCCAAATTTCATTATCCTCCGATTCAAAGTATCCTCAGCAGACCTTTCAAAAGATGGCGGTTGTGATACGGAATCCGTGCAGAGTTGATCAGCGAGCGGTGATTCGGTTTCTAACAGCTGAAGGATGTCGGCCAATTGACATTTGTCGCAGAATGCAGACAGTGTATGGTGGTAAAAGTGTGTCGAAAAAAACAGTGAAGAACTGGATAACGATGTTTAAAGAAAGACGCGAGTTAATGAAAAATCTTCCGAGACCAGGACAGGTGCATATTGTTGCGTTAACTCACGTCTTTTTTTAAACATCGTTGTCCAGTTCGTCGCTATTGTCTTTGATACACTTTTGTCACCATACACTGCCTGCATTCTGCGACGAATGTCAACTGGTCGACATGCTTCAGCTGTTGGAAACCGAATCACCGCTCGCTTATCAACTCTGGACGGATTCCGTATCACACCCACCATGTTTTCAACGATCTGCTGAGGAAACTATAAGTCGAAGGATAATGAAATGTGGAAAATTGACGGTTGGTATGTGCTTTATATATATATATATATATATATATATATATATATATATATATATATATATATATATACATACATATATTTATAAGTATATGAGATCTAATATAAGTATACATACTTAGAATGCTTGGAATCATGGTTTTCAACCAGTTGAAGACTATATGTAGTGGGGTCTTTATCGTTATTCTAATTTCTGCTTCATTCGACTTAATGGACTTGATGGAAGGTAGGTTGCATGCTGGGTAGGAATTTCACTACTTTCAGAATGTTATTTGCACAGACGCTAACTCCGCCAATTTCATGATGGCATGATGGTTCGTGCACTGCGTGGAGGAGAATTGTCTTAAAACCTTCCTAGTGAGCAGCGGTACCAAACTGTGTGGGTTAGCACCGACATTCTTTAGCGCAGTCTTTGCAAACTAGCTGACTGACGATGTACACTGATCTGCTACTGGCATACATATCAGGTGAAGGTCAACTGTTCAACCCACGGCGCATGAAATCCTAAACCAAGGTGAGGTCACCATGTTGAATCTCTTGTTCGCTGACGACTGCGCCTTTAACACTTGCTCGGAACAACATATTCAATCCATAATGACGGAGTTTTCAGGGAGTGCAGTAACTTTGGTATCATGATCAACACGAGGAAAAAGAAGGCTTCCCTTCCGGCCTGCCCCTGGGAAGCAGTACATCGAAACAAATATTACTGTATAGAACCAACGTCTCCATGCAGTCGCTAGCTTCACCTGCATAGAAAATACCCTAACCAGAGAGGAGATTATCGACTGTGAAGTCAACAACAGGATTGTAAAGCCAATCTCTGCGTTTGGGAGACTTCATACAAACGTCTGAAATCGACAAGGGATCAGTGTCGCCACCAAGGTAAAAGAGTATCGTGCTCTTGTGTTATCCAGTCTGTTACATGCTTGTGAAACATGGACAGTAAATAGTAGACAGCTAAATCGTTTTCTCTTGTGCTGCCTGCACAGGGTGCATAGGATCAGATGACAAGAAGAACTGCATAACTCTGAAACTCTAATCAAGACAAACTGCATAACTCTTAAACTCTAATCAAGACAAACTGCATAACTCTGAAACTCTAATCAAGACAAACTGCATAACTCTGAAACTCTAATCAAGACAAACTGCATAACTCTGAAACTCTAATCAAGACAAACTGCATAACTCTGAAACTCTAATCAAGACAAACTGCATAACTCTGAAACTCTAATCAAGACAAACTGCATAACTCTGAAACTCTAATCAAGACAAACTGCATAACTCTGAAACTCTAATCAAGACAAACTGCATAACTCTGAAACTCTAATCAAGACAAACTGCATAACTCTGAAACTCTAATCAAGACAAACTGCATAACTCTGAAACTCTAATGAAGTCAAACTACATAACTCTGAAATTGTTATCAAGAAAAACTGCCTAACTCTGAAATTGTTATCAAGACAAACTGCTTAACTCTGAAACTCTTATCAAGACAAACATGTTGAGCATCCGTATACTTCTGCAAATGGCTCAGAGAATATGGATGGGACATGTTGTTCGCATACCAGATAATCGTATCACTATGCAGTTGCTATACGGTGAGCTCACAACAGGCAGACGCTCATCAAAAAGGAGGGTCAGAAGACTACAGAGACTCATTGAAAGTGTCTGAAAAGCTGCAGCATTGATTTCCCCTCCTGAGAGCTGCTTGCACAAAACCGTACCACCTGGTGCGATAGTATCACCGAATGAGCTCAGATCACAGATAGAAAAGCAATCGCAGAAACTTAGCAAAAGTGTGCTGTCCGAATAAATGCGCATGAAGACTACACAGTTGGCTCCCCGTGTGCATTCCCCCAAATGTAACATGATATGTCGTTCCAGGATTAGTCTTTCCAGTCATAAGAGAACACATTTCGAATCACAATTCTAATGCGGTCGTTTGTTTTTGCTTGCGATGGGCAACTATTTATATTTTTATTACTACTCTTATAGATTTTCAAATTAGGAAGGTTCTTTTACGTGCAAAGCATTTCCGAACTTTTTTCAGCACGTTCCAAAATGATTAGGGCTGGTTCCACCTCCAGTTAGTCCAGGGAACGCATGAAACAAATATGTTTCAGAAACAAACGTGCTTCCATTTCGTTTCATTAAGGGTAGGGGGTTCGATTTCGAGCTGCGACAGTCGGTCCATGATGTCAATTTTTCCGGAGATCCCTGGGTTCATCGCTGGAGCTACGGCGTTCGTGCTTTGTGTGATGCTCTCGACAGATGGGGTACCCATCTGCCGAGAGAGACCGAGCTAAAATGGGGAAAAAACCCGAGGCAATCAGGTCGAGCCCCCGCTTTTTTGTTGTTATTGTTGTTGTTCTTCAAGGGTAGATCCACTTGCATCTCTGCTTTAGCAACATGTAAATAAATACGTAGCATGTCCTTCGCAGAACGTCGTCTTGTATAACTGCCAACCTTTTGAACTGTTATAGGTTTCCTGGCAGGTTTGCAGTGCCATTGGTAGCCATTACTTTCGGTATATGGAGTAGCTATCTCCCCACACACACAAATGTGTGTCTGCGAAATGGAATACTGCGGGAGTCGAACCAACTGCAATGGGATTGTGAAACGTCCTTTTCATCCTTGTGCCACACTGCCTTTCTCGCTTTCTCTCTCTCTCTCTCTCTCTCTCTCTCTCTCTCTCTCTCTCTCTTTCTCTTTATCTATCTATCTATTTATCTACTCATCTATTCATCATCATGTAGCATGTCATTTGTAGAACGTCGCTCCAATCACAGTCTGTCTGAAACAAACTCGTTCCCTTGCCAAAACACCAGCGTCCGCCACAGTCATACCCAGGCATTCCTGGATATCATGGTGCATCGTATACTAGGTCTACCCCTTCCTCTTTTGCTTGGTAATATACCTTCCATAATCGTTCTCTCAAGACCGTTGTGTCTCTTGATGTGACCAAAGTACTTGCATTTTCTAGCTAAAATGCAATTGATCAACCAGTTCTCTTCTATGCTCAACTCTTGCCGAATGTCTGCATTTGTTTTTATTCTCTGTCCATGGTATTCTGATGATCTTTCTGTAACATTTTGACGTGAAGGATTCGATTCTTTGTCTAGCAGTTTTTGGTAATCGTCAATGATTCACAGCCATAAGCTGACACAAGAAAAACACAGGCTCAAAAGACTTTTACTTTTATCATTTTGTTGGTGCCTGCCATAATTTCTTCAGGCTGTTCAGTCTCTGCATTACCATATCTAGTCTTCTTCTGATTTCTTTCGAGCATTCGCCATTTTTGTCAATTCTGGAGCTCAGATATTCAAAATGCGTGACCTGATATATTTCCTCACTGCCCACTGTAAATTTATGTTGACATTGTGTTTTGTCGGTGGTCATTATTTTTGTTTTTTTATGTTTATGAACAGGTTTTGATTTTTACTATGTCCATTAACTGCTGAAAATAGCTGCTCTAGCCCTTCTGCACTTCTTGATAGTATCACTGTATCATCTGCGTATCGTAACTCTGGAATCTCGTACAACCCCAACCCCCCCCCCCCCCCACCCACCACCACCCCCAAACCCCCCCCCCCCCCCCCCACTCATAAATGGGTCGAAACTTTCAATGTTCACATCTTCGAATATTTCTCATTATACTTTCCGCATATGTTGTACAGATAAGGTGAGAGGTTACATCCCTGTCGGACTTTCTTTTGTACTGCAAACCAATCCGATGCTTGCCCAGATACTCGGACAGCGGCTTGTTGATCTTGGTATATTGTTTCACTGAGATGGACTATGTGCAAAGGAAACCCCATTTCTTTCATGATTCTCCACAGATTTTGATGTTTTACCGTGTCGAAGGCCTTAGTGTAATCAATGAAACATGTGTACAGTTCTACATTAAACTCTCTACATTTTTCATAGATGTTCCTTAAATTGAATATGTGGTCCCGGGTTCCTCTGTCTTTCCTAAGACCTGCCTGGACTACGTGCATTTCAGATTCAAACCTTTTCTCTATCCTTCTTAACAGGATTCGCAAGAGTATCTTGCTAGCGTGGCTGATCAGCGCGATAGTTCGCTAGTTCGTGCACAGCTTCAGGTTGCCTTTTCTTTGGGAGGGGAATATAAATTGATTTCTTCCATGCTTCTGGCCACTCTGCGCTGTGCCATATCTGTTTACACAGCTTGAGATAGACTCGAGCACATGCCTCCCCTCCTGCTTGTATTAGCTCTGCTGGGATATCATCGCATCCTGGGGACTTTCCCTTTTTCAGGCTTTTAATTGCAGAGCGTACTTCTTCCAATGTTGGTTCAGGTTCTTTCTCATCCTTTGGTAGGATTGTAACTGAGCGCTTTGTGCTATCTCCATACATGGTTCTGCAGTACTCTCTACATCAGTTCAGTATGTCTTTGGTTTCTGTTAATGTGTTATCCTCATTGTCATTTATGACATGTGGAACTGGACGGAACTCCCTTGTCAGTGTTCTTATTGCTTTAAATGCATCTCTCTCTCTGCCTTGTTGCTGTAGGTTTTCTATATCCTTACACGTTTCTACTATATATCTTCTTTTATATTTTCTTATTTCTCTTCTAACTTTTCTTGCGCAGTTTTTACATGCGGTGTTGGTACCCTTACTTCCAATTTATTTTAATTGTTGCCTTTCTGCAATGAGTTTCTGTGTTTCCTCTGTTATTTAGCTCTGTGTCTTGTGCGACATCTTGGGAATCATTTCTTTCGCTGTCGAGATCAAAATATCCCTTGCGTATGATGTCAACTCCTCAGATGTCATCTCTTCCTGTACAGCAAGCAATGCCTCAAATTTGTTTTCTACTTTGATGTTGTATTCAGTAGGTATTGCTGACACATCAAAGCGTATTGGCTGGCAACCTTTGTTGATCCTACGTAGTCTTGTTTGGAAAACTGCAAACAGTAATTCATGGTCCGTATCGCAGTCTGCTCCTGGCAGCGTTTTTGTTGCCAGCACATTTGATCTCCATCTGTGTTGCACTAGGATGTAGTCTATTTGGTTTCTGCTGTTGCCATCAGGGCAGGTTCACGTGTATAGTCTACGTGGATGTTGTTTGAAGAAGGTGTTGGCAATGGAGAGGTTGTTTTCCGTGCAGAATTCAACCAGTTTTTCTCCTCGCTCATTTCTGTGTCCCAAACCAAAAGGTCCTCGAACACTTCTCTCCTCTTCGGCTCTTTCCTCTCCGACTTTCGCATTAAAATCGCCAATGATGATCAAGATGTTACTTTTTTCAACTTTTTCCACCGTTTCTTGCAAGGTGTTATAGAAATCATCCATTTCGCAGCCGTCTGCTGCTGATGTTGGTGCATACACTTGAATTATTGTTAAATTTCTAGTCTTTTTCTTTAGTCTGATTACAATTATTGGGTCGTTGACTGGATTGTAACCGAGTAGTCAAGGTGCCGTCTTTTTTGACAGAATAAAACCGACCCCGCTTTTTCCGCCCTTGTCCATCCCAGAGTAAATGAATGTTTCTCCCGAGGAACTGGTACAGTGCCCTTGACCGGCCCATCTGTGCTCAGAGACTTCAAGAATCTCTATCTTGGTTCTCTTCATTTCTCTTCCGATCATGACCATCTTGCCCTGGGATAGGCTCCTGACGTTCTATGTGCTTATTTTTATTTTTATTTTTAGTTCCATTTCAGAGTTGTCCACTGTAATGCAGTCAGGCTTTAGGCCGTCATCTCTATTACTTGTACTGACTCTGAAATCGGCCTCTTCCCCTAGATGGCGTCGATGATCTGCCTGTCCTGAGGGTCTCACCATCAAATCTTTGAGTTTCGTTTTTCTCGACTGTCATAAGTTTCTTGGCATTTTACAACCAGTTGTTTTACCATTGCTTTCTGAACGTTGTTCTGGCCGCTTACCAACTATGGTCTCTGGTGCGCCATTAGCCCGATACCAGGCGTTTCCAGCTCCGGCTTTTAGAGTCCTTGTCGATCTGCTGCCTCTTCCCCCAGCAGCTGTGTGTACTTGTCAAGGGTGGACTCCCCTTCTTGTTGTTTCACTCTATCTATCTATCTATTACACACACATAATTTGCACAAAAGCACTACATAATGCTGTTACCGGCGTTCCAATGTTGGTCTGTAGTAAAGCAGAACTGCGGTTTTTACACTTAAGCGATAAGTACTAACATATTCTCAACAAAGTATCCTAATTAACGAATATTTGAGGAGCTTCGATCAAAATGAATTGGAGTTTTGACTGATATAAGGTAAGGCTCAGTTCCGATTGTACATGACTGTAGCAAACATATACATGTTCTTCGAGATATAATAGTCTTTATCAGGGGCTGGACTTCGTGACGACAACATAATGAGAGAACCTACTTCGTCTACACGTTCTCAGTGCTTCCACCTGAACATTTTATTCACATTTTGTTGTTTACTTAACACTAATATTGGTTTAGCCTCAAGTAATTATCCCGCCCCCAATATTGTTAGTGCCTTACTGTACACGCAAGCCTAACAGCGGGCAGACCGTTAGGTCCCCATCTTCTGTGTTAAGGCAAGTTATACAATTAAAATGGAAAATGTATAAAAAGAATTGATTCCACTGCACCAGGGCGACCCTATATGTGCTCAGTCTCTTTTATTCCTGAAAGTGCCGACGACAGAGCACAAACTCCGTAGCTCCTGTGACCGCTCAGTAATTTCCCCCTGCTTGAGTTCGAAATCCGGTTACAGATTTCCAACTGAAACAAGTCATCAAACCATTAAAGAAATCCCAAAATGTCCGGTCTGTCATACTGAGCAGGTAATGATTCGAACTTTACACGTTGGGGTTGTAAACCGAGCCCACAATCTCCTGGTCAATGAATATTTAGTCATTTGTTTTATTCTGCAATCATATCGCATAATATTTATTATTTAGAAAGTCAAAAACACATGGATCAGGTGGGTAAGTTGCCAAATAGATTAAAAATTGGTTAACGGGAAGAAGACAGAGAGAGGGCGTAAATAAGGAGTACTCTGAGTGGTGTGAATTCAAAAGGGAAGTGCCAGACGGCTCGGTTTTGGGTCCAATTTTGTTTTTCATATATATAAACGATTTGGACATTGATATGGGATCAATGATTGCAAAATTCGCTGATGACACAAAATTATGCAGTAGCGTCTTATCTAAAACAAAAGTGGATAAAATTCAAGAATGGTCTGTAAGCTGGCAAACGAGTTTAATGTAGATAAATGTACAGTGATCCATATAGATAGATTCAATATGGAACATAATTACAGAATGGGCGAGAACAGCATTAGAAAGATAGATAAGGAAAGACAACGAGAGGTTATAATAGATCATACAGGTAAAATGATTGAGCAAGTCCAGGTAGTAGGAAAAAAAAGCAAATGCAATGTTAGGTAAGATAAAAAGAAATATTAAACATAGCAGCAAGGAAGTGATTGCTACACCTAGATTGGAGTAGTGTGTACATGTGTGAGGTTATTATCGTAGAGGAGATATAAACATGCTGAAAGGATACAAAGAATAGCGACAATCCTGAACGTGGGATTCCAGAATTACAGTAATGAGGAAAGACTCAGAAAAACCGGCCTACAGTGTCTAGAAAAGAGAAGAACTCAAGATGGCGTAATTAAGGTTTATAAGATAGAAATAAAGAAACGGATAAATTAGCCTATAACAAATTTTTTTCAAAATTCAACTACCTACAAGAAGAAGAGGGCATAGCTACAAATTAAATGAAGAAAGATCCAGATTAGATGTTTGGAAATATTTGTTTAGTCAGAGAGTGGCGAATGCGGGGAAAACATTGCCACAGGAAGTAGTGGACGCAGAGACAATTAATGCATTTAAGAATAGATTGGATGCGCATAGCTTTTAGAGCAAGGTAATGTAAATGCAACTGAATGTATACAGACTCTGCAGAGCCTTTTAAACCAGTATAAAGACGCTAAGTTAAGTTAATACAAGTACTCTACATAATCTAACTCTGCTGAGTAAAGAGTGTGTGCTTCCTACACCGTCCAAATCATGCAACGTCCTATTTTGTAGAACGAATCATGGACGCATATATATATATGTGTGTGTGTGTGTGTGTGATTGTGTGTTTGATTTTGTGCGTGTATGCGTTTCAGTGTGTGTGTCTTAGTATGTGTGTGTGAGAAATTGTTTACGTATGTGAGTTTGTGTGTGTGCGTGTGTGTGTCTGTCTATGCGTGTGTGTGTAGAAAATGTAAGAATTCTTAGCAGAACGTCTCTTTAAGCTGCTTGAATCTGTGTCTGTCCATTACCCTGGAGCACGAAGATGGTCCAAGGGCGTGGGGCAGATCATCTCACCATCTCGATGAAGCGCGGCCAAGGGCGCGGTTATAGTCTACGAAATCCAGCAACTCTATAAATATATTTATATAAACTGCTTTGACAGATAACAGCATCAAACTATATATATATATTTATATATGGTCGTCATGAGAAACACACTGAAACTCACACCCCCAATCATGACTTCTCTTCATCCATCCCTACCTTCCACCGCAGGCCCTCACACCTCTACTCAACAAAAGAAAACACCCCTCCCCCTCCCCACCTTACACCCACAGCGAACATCTTGCTCGATCTACCTTCCTCTTCCAGCTAACGACATCATTATCAACGCATAATTAAGCGCATTTCTCCGAGCCGACCGACGGCTGAGGCTAGGGCTTGAGGAAGCCGACCTGAGCAAATCAAAAAGAAGAACTAATCAGAAAACGACTGTTAATTGACACTATGCTTAAGAGGATTACTTTCTCGTTCATGGCAATTATCTGTTTGGATTTGTCTGTTTTTAATTTGAAGAAAAAAAATGTAATAAATAAAAAACATAAAAAATAAAATATTTCTATTTTATGTTAACACATAACCGTAGAAAAACATATAACCAAAAAAAAAAAAAAAAAAAAAGCACTATGATAGAGTGACAAGGGCATCATTTCGTACGGGGACAGAGAAAATTGGACAGAAAAGGTAAAAGGACGAGGGAATGAAATGCTAAAAGAAAATGGAGAGTGAAAGACGTGTCAATGGAAATTTGCGGGTGAGGGGAAACCACGCTAATTGTATCAGCGTTTTCTTCCGGCGCTTAAAACATTTTAATCACGAAAGGAAAGAAAAAAAACATTTTCTGGGGATAACATTAATTTGTTCCGGAAAATTTGCAGTTCTCGTTTTATAATAATGGTGTCAAAGAGATTTTGCATGCTTATAACGAACGCATTTCCGGCAACCATCTTTAAAATGTCTTCTAATTGCTCCTAATAAGGACATTGCTTTTCTCTCTACGTGGGCTGCTCCGCTCGCTTAGCCTCCTAATAAGCGTAAAGAGACCTAGTCTAAGGAACGTGTTTGCTGAAACACCACTTCATGAACGAGCGCTAGAGTGGTAGAGTGCTCAGTTTTCGCTGCATATTCACCGGGTTCAATGACGGTTATCGTTACGCCCTAGCGACGACAACTGTAAACTTCTGTTGGAGAGGGAAAGATAGCGGGGATATGAACTGACCACAAACCTGATTCCTAGTACAATCAAGTCTCTAACACTTAATCCCTGACAATATTGCCTACTTTACAAACAGTCATTCTAGAGCAAACTTTTAACTTTTGTCTAAATGTGTTTTATTCAGTCATTATCTAATTCATTTTTCTTGGGGTGTACACTCATCGATCGTTTGTAACTCAGCCCAAATGGAGAGCAAAGAATGATTACACTGTAACCTACTTCAAAAATAGTAAACGTCGACTTAGGATACCTGCCGTGGTTTGTATACCTCAATGTATTAAAATTATGAGCCACAATAAAAGGCACAAACAGTATCTAACACCCGCACGATCCTAATAGTATTGAGCGATGCGCACAGAGGAAGCCAAGCATAGCACAACTGACTGGAGGATCCCGTTTTACCTTCTTCAGTACGTTTAGGATTTGAGGAAAACTACTCCAACCCGCCACTTAATTGGCTTTTCAGGGCACACAGAAAAGTAATCTTACTCATTATGGGCATTTAACAACAACAACACGCCCATGTGATCGTACAGTAGCTTCCGCTGCTGAACCTCTCATAAAGCGACAATTATGGTGCACTCCTTCGCTAGACCGGGTCCAGTGCAGCCCATATCAACAAGAGTTACCGTCATGTTTGTTTCCTTAGACCACGACTGCCCCCAGTCTGTCTGCAGAGCAATACGTTTGTGGCTTCGAATAGCCTATTCCCTACCCTAAGAACTTTACCAGGGCGGGAGGCCCCGCTGGTAGCTATGCTGCCGCCGGCATAGCACTTGGGAACATGGGGGCAAACAAGCTACTCTTCTACTTCTAGGTCGAGACACTTGAGAGGGAACAACCTGTTAATGAAAGTTTGAAAACTACCTCAACCCGATACAGGTATAATTTATGAAGAGATCAAGAGGCTTACCAAGTATACAGGAACAAGTGGTAACCAGAGCTTCCACGTGAACAAACCAAACGACGCATTTTACCAACCCAATAGAGGTGAACTAATGGTAAACTTTAGACTGCACACAGGCTGCACCAGATTCAGTGAGATACCATCTGCTCAACAAACTAAGAATTGGAAATACCGATGAATGTGTCGGTGGCACTGATAAAATGGCTTCTGGACATCTGCTAGAGAATGTGTTCAGCATACGAGAAACAAAGAAATCACGAATGGCCCTTTTCAGTAGAATTACTGGACAAGCTCTATGGAGATAACAATAACCCTAGGTTTGTTTAAGTATATTGACATCAAAAAGAGTGTGAAGAAAAGAAAGAAGTAAGAATACAGTACCTCAATGACGAGTTATTTTATAGTTATACAGGGAACTGAGACGCTAGTCCGGTCAGGCACGACATACTGACTAGGATGTCACGTTAAGATCAGGCACAACATACGGACCAAGACCACACTGTCTCTTCCATTTAGAGTTCCCTGGAACCAGACTGTTTTCAAGGTGAGTGAGCAAGTTAAGGTAGCAGTGAAAAGGGCAAATGCAATGTTAGGTATGATAAAAATAAATATTAAACATAGGAGCAAGGAAGTGATCGTCAAACTGTATAAAGCTTTAGTTAGACCTAGATTGGAGTACTGTGTACATGTGTGGAGTCCTTATCATAGAGGGGATATAAACATGCTGGAAAGAATACAAAAAAGGGCGACAAAGATGATAGTGGGATTCCAGAATTACAGTTATGAGGAACGACTCAGAAAAACCGGCCTACAGTGTCTCGAAGAGAGAAGAATTCGTGGTGACTGAATACAGGTTTATAAGATGATCAGAGGAATCGATAAATTAGACTATAACAAGTTTTTTTAAAAATTCAGCCAACCACAATAACACGAGGGAATAGCTACAAGCTGACTAAAGAGAGGTCCAGATTAGATGTTAGGAAATATTTTCTAGTCAGAGAGTGGTGTCTGCTTGGAATGCATTGCCAGGGGAGGTAGTGGAGGCACTGACAGTTAATGCATTTAAGAATAAACTGGATGCGCATAGCTTTTAGAGCAAGGTGATATAAATGTAACTGGTTGTATACAGACTCTGCAGGGTCTTCTAAACCAGTATAAAGACGTTAAGTTAAGTTAAGTGAAGCGGTCTGGCTGACGAGATGTGGATCGACCTGATCCCAAGCATAGTAAGCCTCTCGCAGATGAAGTCAAGAATAGCACAACCTGGAGGACCGAGGTCCACCTTCATCAGCACGCATGGCATTTGAGGAAAGTTACTGCAACCCGCTGCTTAATGCACTTTTCATGGCGCATCAAAGAGGCATCTTACTAATTGTAGGCATTCAACAGCAACAATAGCATAAATCTGCACACGGGAAATTTGTGATGGCTATATCACTTGGATATGACCAAAAAAAGGACTTAATGGTTGATAGCAGCATATCATTTACAAAAATGGATGAAAACGTGATCAATAATAATTTTTTTTTTAGTATGTAAATTATTTGAATGAAGAATGATATGTTTAAGAGAGCAGATGTTAATGGTAATATTTTAATTGTATAATACGTTATATTATAATAATATAATATTTATATCATTATATGTTAAATTAGGTGAGGCTGTATTGTTGTTGATCTATTATTGTGTGGTTATTGCGGGGTCAATAATACGATTGCAATAGCGAACTATGTGTTAGTGGGGCTCCAAGCAAACGTCTGTAGCCGACAAGGCATCAGTGTCGCCGCCAAAGTAAAGGTGTATAGGTCTGTGGTGTTGTCCACTTTGTCTTATGCCTGTGAGACATGGACAGTATATAGCAGACATGGCAAACAGCTCAATCGTATTCACTAGAGTTGATTACGTAAGATGCTGCATTTCAGGGTGGGACCGGAGAAAGTGTTTAACTCTGGGATCTTTGGCAAAACTAACATGTTGAGCATCCATACACTTCTGAAAATAGCTCAGAGAAGGTGGACTGGGCACGTTTTCGCTTGCCAGATAAGTGCACCCTCAAGCAGCTGTTATACGGTGAGCTCCTAGCAGGCAACACTCCCCCAAGAGGAGGGGGGGGGGACAGAAGAAACGGTACAAAGACGGCTTAAAAATTTCTCTGAATAGCTTCAATATTGATGTTTCTTTCTGGGAGATGCTTGCACAAAACCGTACCACAAGGCGCGCGCCAGTATCACCAAAGGGGCTCAGATCGCAGAGAGAATAGCCATCACGGAGCCTCCACGAAAGCGTGATGTCCGTAAAAGTAGCACGCACGACGTTTCCACAGCCGGCTGCAAACAGAAATTTCCCAGAGAGGAAGAGCCTACATATATTGAAGTCACTCTCGACCGACAGCTCAGTCTCAAAAAACATGTCCAAAATGTTAAAAATAAAAGGATTGAGGCGGCTACAGTTATTGAAAAAGCTCGCTGGTACAGCATGGGGATCAGACAAGGACACTCTGAAATGCTTGTATCTTGGATATGTACGCTCTGCTTAAGAATACATCAATTCACTACTGACAATATGCTCACAGACTAATGTAGAGTCCCTGGACAGAGTGCAGAACAATGTCCTGCGCCTTATTAGTGTAGCAATTAGGTCAACGCTCACTGCGGCATGTGAAATTCATGTGAATGTAGAACCCCTTGAGATACGAAGAGATGTGGCTGCTATGGAAGTTTCTGAGAGGAGTAAAAGAATTAGCAAAGACCACCCAAATAGAAGGCTTGTAGAAAAGTGGCAGCAAAAGCAGAGAATAAAACAAAAGTCAGTCCTCCACCCTTTCAGTAAGATTAAAAATGCCAGAAATTCAAACAAAACTAACAGATAATACAACAAGAAGTGCTGATCCAGTCTGGCTTATGAGAGCATCACAGAGAACGATTGACACCTACCAAGGAGAATGGATACATGTCTATACTGTTAGATCTGCTTTTAAGACCGCAATTAAAGTGGGATATGGAGTCTACAAAGAGTATCCTGACAAAACATCTGATGAACTGTTTGATGCCTGTGGGGGAGATATGTTCAAATTATGAGGCAGAAATGACAGCACTGGACGTAGCCCTGCACCACTTGAGGACTGTATTTGATGCTTTCCTATCAAAAGCCCAATGCATCTTAATCTTTACAGACTCATTATCTGCCCTTCAAGCTCTGGAAGACAGTGGTCACTGTGGGCCTGAACCTACCCAAATATCCCTAGATTCCAACCAACTTCTCACATCCCATAAAGTCATAATTGTTATACAATGGATCCCTGGTCACTCAAATACACCTGGCAGTGACAAGGCAGACAGACTGGCTAAAAAGGGAGCAAGTCAAGAACAACAATACACACCAACAACCCTACAGACAGTCAAACAACTACTGAAGACTGTGAACAAAGAAGCCTGCATGAATAGATGGGCAATGGGAAATACCGGGAGAGAAATCTACAAACATATGGCCATCCCAAATCCGAAAGACAACATCAACCTCCTAAAAATGAGAGACAAAATCACCATTGTCCGACTTCGCACTCAACACGTAAATCTTGACATCCATTTTAACAGAATCCAACCAGCACATACTCCAGAGTGCCTGCTGTGCCCACATCCCTATGGAACTTGATCAGAATCCAACCAGCACATACTCCAGAGTGCCTGCTGTGCCCACATCCCTATGGAACTTGATCAGAATCCAACCAGCACATACTCCAGAGTGCCTGCTGTGCCCACATCCCTATGGAACTTGATCAGAATCCAACGAACACATACTCCAGAGTGTCTGCTGTGCCCACATCCCTATGGAACTTGATCCGAATCCAACCAACACATACTCCAGAGTGCCTGCTGTGCCCACATCCCTATGGAACTTGACCAGAATCCAACCAGCACATACTCCAGAGTGCCTGCTGTGCCCACATCCCTATGAAACTGTTGAACATGATCTTTTTGAATGTCCGGCCCTTACAGATGTTAAGAAATAGCCGTTTCCTCCGAGGCCAAACAAATGAAAATATGTGTACAGAACTAAACAACAGCTTACAAACACTTGCAGATACCACTATATGGCATTGGGCCAAAAGGCAGGAGCCCATATGCCGCTAGATCAATAACCAACCAACCAACCACAGCTGGCTCACCACATGTCTGTCCTGAATGTGACAATTATTATAGTGGTGTTGCGTTATGATATTTTGTGCTACGCTATGCTATGTTTTGTTATGTTATGATTTGTTATGTTATGTTTTGTTATGCTATGTTTTATTATATTTTGTTATGTTATGTTTTGTTATGCTCCTTTATGTTATGTTTTGTTATGTTATGTTTTGTTATGTTATGTTTTGTTATGCTATGTTTGTTATGTTATGTTATGTTTTGTTATGCTATATTGTGTTATGTTTTGTTATACTATGTTGTTATGTTATGTTTTTTATGTTATGTTTTCTTATGTTATGTTTTCTTATGTTATAACAGTTGCTGTTTTAACGGTTTTGATATCAGTCTTTGACCACGAAGACATTTGTTCAAATCCTCTATAAAGCATATTTATTTTTCATAAAAGAAGTAACAATACAACCTTGTCTGTCAAGTGCGTAGCACTGCACGGGCAAGAAACCTATATTCCTCAATCTCAGAAACCTTTACAGGGTTAGTCATCAATAGGAATAAAGTTCATAATTTTGGTAAGTGTTTTAGTTAGCCTTAGTTCTGCAGACCATCGTAGTGACAAAACAGTTAGCGCGATTGCTTATCCTGGCAAAGAGACAATGTTCCATCACCGATTGTGACACGAGTAAGTGTTTTAGTTAGCCGTATGTTACACATAGCGGCCTCAGTAACAGAACAGCTAGGGTACTTATGGCAAGGAGACTCTTCTCAATCCCTGATTTCGGTACGCTCTATCAGAGCAAGCTCATCTGAACCGTACTTGTTGCTCGTTAATAGTGTAGCCTTCTACGGCGAAATTCCATTTTTATTCACGAATACCCATTATGTGTTAGTTCGAGCGATTGAGACATAACCTATTAGACGGCTTCCAGGTCTCAATCCTCATGCACATGGCTGAAAATCACTTCACTGGAAAATGTTGCAGTCTGAGCTGAATATTCTCAATTTACATTTAGGAAAAAACAAAACAGAGAGAAACGAAATAGGTCATTCCACGAACAAACAAAAAATACGACTTAGTTGAAGGATGTTTATAGCCTTTCTCACTTATGTCAATTTATGTTACGAAATCACTGGTATTCAAGCAGGCATGGTATGCTTGCGAACAAGTAGCCGATTGCGATCTCTAGTGCGTTATTTGTTTTGTAATGTTTACCTCTTGCGGTTTACTAGACCTAGGTGGAACAGGTAAATTACGTGCGCTTAGAAATTTCATTACTTTTTTATTTCATTACTCTTTTTTTAGAATTTTGCGCGGACAACGGCTACAGCATGTTATCGGTGATTTTCAACTGCCTAAGGTCATTTTACGTGTACAACGTGTGCAGGGATCTTGGTGTTTTTTGCCAACCTTAAAAATGACTATGTGCTGGTCTCACTTCCCTTTAGACCAGAAGTCGTTTGAAGATTGTGAGACTACAGCCCCACTTTGTCGCTCTTTCGTTCCTTGAGAGACAAGCGCATTTAGCTCTCAGGTCTAACATCTGATATTAAACAAAATCATGATCACATCACTGTAATCAAGGTATACCCACGGGTGAGCAACACGTTTCTTCCAGCTAATACTGAAGAACGTGGTTGATGATGTTAAATACAGTATATTTTGTCTGACCCTGACTTTTTATAGGCGTGGCACCATGTGAGTAGCCTTTCAGGGCGCAAGCCTGGGCGCTAAATATGAAGACTGTGCTGCCAAAACTGCAAGATCTCCCCCCCCCCCCTCTCTCTTCCTCGCTGGTATAATCGAAAGCAATGCAAAGCATGATAATTTGGCACCAGCTCAGCTGCAGGAACTGTCGGAATGAGTTCGCAATTTTGAAAGCATCCACCTTAGGTGCTACCACTCCGGATTTTTTGTCTTGGTTTATTCCCGTAGCCCTACCCTCTCCCGAGGTTTCCACAAGGCATTGACGTCGTTGCCCGCAGATGCTAGTTACTCGAGACACCCGATGATACTCTCACCATCTCAAGACTAGCCAGCACTCTCTGGGACTTGTGGGTTTAAAATCAGAGTTCCTCCTCTCCTAGGCGAACTGTCTGAACAGGCTAACGAGCTTCGTCTACCCGAGTTTAGAGTCAGTTTACCTTCTCCTAGATTAGCTGCCAACCAAGGCTAATGAGCCCAATCTGCCAGCACAGCTATACCCCCGGTACTCGGTGGCGCCCCACCCTGACTAAAATGTCTGAACAGTATGTTTTGCCTGACCCTGACTAACATGTCTGAACAGTATGTTTTACCCGACCCTTACTAACATGTCTGAACAGTATGTTTTGCCTGACCCTGACTAACATGGCTGACCAGTATGTTTTGCCTGACCCTGACTATCATTGGCTGCTCATTATGTTTTGCCTGACCCTGACTAACATCTCTGATCAGTATGTTTTCCCTGGACAGACGTCAGACTTCCTTCCCGAAGAATATAGTTAATTAAATGGCTCTTGTAGATCCTTTGTTGTACACATTCCTGCGCCAATCTTTGGTGTACCTTTCCCGTCCTCCATGTGCGTCGTCTCCTTCATGTGTCGGTATATTTGATGTTTACACCGTCAGATGAGTTCCCGAGATGAACTAAACCGTTATTTTGGAGCTCCTCATTAGCTCAATGAGGTTTTGATTTTAATGTTGAATTTCTGGGCTAGTGTATCTTCCTTAAATGTTCATACAGTGGACACTATACAAGCTGAGTAGTTTGTTTTCAGTGCACGTGTACACAATGAGAAAATGTTACGAAACCACTGGTACTCAAACAGGCATAACATGCATGTTTGAATACCAGTGATTTCGTAACATACACCAGAATGGTTCTGAACACCGGGGTAAGACTGACGTTAATGTCTCTGGTCTAGTTTCTTGCTACTCTGACGATCGCCATCGTTTCGCCCTTGAGAATAAATTTTTCTCCAGCATGGGTTGTCTCCAACCGCATGGCATTAATTATTTTCCATACCTTTTCTTCAAATATCACACTGGCCCTAATTTTTTTGGGTCTTCCTCTGCTTCCCCCCCCCCCCCCACAGTCCTATTTTTTTGTATCAGTCCCGCCCCCCCCCTCTCCTCACCACTCCAATATTAATCTCATCCCCTCCCGTCTTATATCACCGTCTTGGTGTTCTCCCACTTGGATCACTATTTGGCCTTTTCCATAATTGGCCACCATTGGCTTATCCGGTACATTCCCCTTCACTTCTCACGCTCTCCTTGGCCTCCTTATTTGACCGCTCATCTTTATTTTCAGTCCAGCCTCCAACCCAACCAGTCGCTTAGACAGACTGGGTCTACTATCAGATAAGTAGACTATTGTTTTTTCTTATATGTTGATTTGCTAGTTCAGTATTGTTGTTACTTGTTGTCCCTGATGAAGGCCTATTGGTCGTAACGTATCTGACCATACCCATTTTAAAATTTGGATTAAACTCAACCTTAATCAACTTTGACATTTTTTGTCATTGTTTTTTCCCATTATATACATCCACAGAGCCGTCGCAGCTTCGCCTTTTTTAATTTTAAATTTAACACAATGAGAAGCAGACAGTCGAAACACGTTCATGTTGTTTGTTCAGTCCTTTGTGTCCAGTCCTCAGCCCAGTAACGGTGATCTGTCCATCAAGGGTGGGTAGTCGTCTTTGTGTTGTGTCAGATCTCTTCTGACAATCTGGGCGGCTCTCTTTTTTTCAAAAATATGAGATTTCAATATCTTATTGTTCACAATTTCTTCTTCCTTTTGAAGAATAGTTCGCTTTCTGTCAACCGCCTTGCTTAATTCATCACTCAGCTCCGGGAGTTTGAGACGATTGAGAGCTTCCAGTACATGTAACGCACCTATAATGATGACCATATAGTGGCAGTCAGAATTGCTTGCATGAATCATTTTCACGGCTCTTTCAAGTGCTTGAACCTCAACGTTTTGAGCCATCAGTGACATCACATTATTGATTCTCGTTTTATTGGTGCTTGTAATGTTCATTTACAGTCAGTATTTCTTTGTCTGCCGTTAACCCTACGTAGAACAGAATATTTGTACAACTGTGTACAGAGAATGATGGAACTGTTCATGCTTTATTTGAGTGTACGTAATATTTTCAGAGCGCCTAAATAGCAAATTATGGAGCGCTTGCTTCTCACAGCAAAGGGATTGAGCGCTTGCTTTTCATAGCAAAGTGATGGAGCGCTTGCTTTTCATAGCAAAGTGATGGATCGCTTGCTTCTCATAGCAAAGGGGTGGGGTACCTGCTTCTCATAGCAAAGTGAAGAAGCGCTGGCTTTTCATAGCAAAGTGAAGAGGCACTGGCTTTTCATAGCAAAGTGAAGAAGCACTGGCTTTTCATAGCAAAGTGAAGAAGTGCTGGATTTTCATAGCAAAGTGAAGAAGCGCTTGCTTTTCATAGCAAAGTGAAGAAGCGCTGGCTTTTCATAGCAAAGTGAAGAGGCACTGGCTTTTCATAGCAAAGTGAAGAAGCGCTTGCTTTTCATAGCAAAGTGAAGAAGCGCTTGCTTTTCATAGCAAAGTGAAGAAGCGCTGGCTTTTCATAGCAAAGTGAAGAAGCACTGGCTTTTCATAGCAAAGTGAAGAAGTGCTGGATTTTCATAGCAAAGTGAAGAAGCGCTTGCTTTTCATAGCAAAGTGAAGAAGCGCTGGCTTTTCATAGCAAAGTGAAGAGGCACTGGCTTTTCATAGCAAAGTGAAGAAGCGCTTGCTTTTCATAGCAAAGTGAAGAAGCGCTTGCTTTTCATAGCAAAGTGAAGAAGCGCTGGCTTTTCATAGCAAAGTGAAGAAGATTGATCCCCGTCAAAATACGCTGAAGATTCCGTTCTAAATATAAACCCTGGAAAGAAATGCAGCTCGCGTTATAAAAGCTGTGGCCCCGTAAAATGTAATCTTCTACACGCCATCCCAGGCGGCAGTATACCTATGTGACTACCTGTACATGTATCTGCTGTCTTCAGTTCGAGAGACTAGCCAACTACAATATAGACAAATAAAATCCTCTTTAATGCGCAAAATTCCACGACTCAACAACATAATCGGGAGAAGTGATTAACTTCCGGTCAGGCAGAACTTTCTGTTTTAGAACATTTTACTTTGTACCTTCACTCTTTGATTTTTTATCTTTAAAATACAGCTCAACATATTTTTGTGATTATCACTTGTGTTTTTGATTTAATTTTAAAATGATTCATTCTGACCATCACTTGTTGATGCCAATCCCCCCCCCCCCCACCCCATTTCCCACCGCCCCTTCCCCCCGACAAAAATAAGAACACAAACAAAAAACAATAAAATTACAAACTACAACTAACTCAAAAATTTAGCGTTAACATAAAGACACAGTTGTCTTAAAGAAACGATCAAACTTTTATTTTGCTTCATCATTTTATTTCTGACAGTCAGTCGTCAAAGAACTTCTTAACACCCAGCTTTGTTACTGCCGATCGTCCATTTTCTTAATCTAGACACTTTTATTATTTGTAGTATGGTCACCGGCCATGGATTTACTATAACTAAACCATGCTATGTTTCTAGTCCTCACTCCTAACGCTTCCTCCCTCAACCAGAAACATTCATTTGCAGATGATGTGCACTTGCTACCTGTTTATTCTAGTTTCTCCTGAAAGACATTCCATCTTCGACGCCCCAGTTATATTTATTTCTGAACGGAGATTGTTTGTTTATCAGGTTCTTTGTTCAGTGTTTTAATTGGATAGGGTTTTGGAACGGTTTGGCAGGAAAAGGTTGAATGTGAACTCATAGAAAATCGACATAGAGATTCGTTATATAGTAGGTTTTGAATGCTTGGAGCTAATGATTTAAGAGCAGTACTCTGTCAACTATTCCAGCAGTCCGCACCAAAAAGGGTAGTGGTACAGTGGGTTCCATCCCACTGCAACATCCAAGGCAACGAGGAGGCAGACAGACTGGCAAAAGAAGGTGCAAAACTACCACAACCAGATACTAGTATGACATACGAAGAGTCAAAACGGCTTATTAGAGCTGGATACATGACCAAATGGGAAACAGAACATACTGGCTACACAAAAAAACGATGCCTTTTACCAGTTGAACAGAAGAGAGCAGATCGTGGTCTTCAGACTTCGCACTGGCCACAATAGACTGAGTTACCACCTATTCAACAAATTGAAGAAAGGTGGCACTGACGAATGCCCGTGTGGTACAGGGAAAATGACCGCCGAGCATTTGCTACAAAACTGCTCGACATACGAGGATCAGAGAGAGTAGATTTGGCCACCACCAGTGACAACACTAGACAAGCTCTATGGCAGTGTCGACATCCTCAGGAAGATCGCTGCTTTTTTCGAAAAAATAAAGGTTGATGTCTGACTGCGTACGAAGAAGAAGAAGAAGAACGCTTGGAGCATTGGTCTTGAACCTCTAATGGCCTATATCTCCTCTCATTATATGTCCTAATGTGTTCTGTTCTTTCCAAGCATATACTTTTGAAAATATTTTACTACACATACATTTAACGTGACTATAGTGTTTAGTATTTTGTAAATGTATTAGAAAATGTTGATGAATTTTAAAACTTGAAAAAAAATTAAACACATATCAGACCAAATTAAAGCATTGTTCCTCTTTGTAAAACTACAATTTTTCGATGTAAGGAAATTCCCCTCTGGCTGAGAACCTCTGGGTTACAGTGATCGTTTCTTGTGGTAAATGGAGTGATATCGATCCATGGCCTCGTCCCGCTCCAGGCTAACCAGCTGCAAATGGATACCTGACTTTAAGTTATGAATGACAAGAACGGGAGCTGGTTATTGCAACCTCAGAAAAAAATATACACATTACAAAGAAGATTCAAACCATTTATTCCTAACAACAGTGGATGTAAGGGAATTCCTTCGTTAGAGCCAACTTTGACTGAAAACTGCATCCTGATTTACTTCCAGTCACCTCAATTGTCTTGTCACTGGTCTAAGGTAGATCATAGCCACAGAGTGAGGTTGATGACCAACCCAGTTTCTTTTTCAGTTTAATTCCTTTGGGATTCCGTGTCATTCCGTGGATATCCATGGCAAAGTGGTTAAGCCATCGGCCTCGTGATCAGGTGGAGTGGGTTTAACTCCGGAATCCGCTGTCTTTTTCACGGGTACTTGATGCGGAGTCCCCTGCATCTCGTAGTCGCCCCCTAGTCGTCTTATCCTCGACTTGCCACTGGGGTCGTCTTGCTCGAGACGAGAGAGTGAGGATGAAAAGTAGCGCAGTTAATCCTTACTAGAAAATATCGCAAGCAAATAAATGCCATCTTTGTCTACGATGAACGGCGCCTTTGCCTTTGATAATTCATTGACAGCGCAAGTTACATCATCAAGACAAAGCTGTTTTATTGTGTGGCCATCATCGCTTTCTATGGGACACTAACTAAAGGCTGACGATGACATTGGCAATTTGATATGCCTTGTTATCACCTGTGTCGTATCTCACGTGTTAGTTCTGCCGGTTCACCTTCACGAATTTGGCGTGTGCGAATTTTAGATGCTACTATGATGAACTGAATACAGCTGGGGAGAGATGCCAGACTCACTAACACGCTGAGTGTTGTCCATACGACCTCTTGTGGTTATCGAAAAGGCACGACAAACTGCGTTAGATGCTTTCCCACCTTTCTACCCTGCGGGTTACATGTTTACGGAAAGGCTTCGGTGGTAACCCTGAGGCAAAATCTGCATCCTATGCTATCTCCAGTCGTCTCGATGAATGTCTTGCCACTGGCAAAAGGTAGCTTAGGCTCTGTGAGTGAGGTTGACAAAAGGCGCAGTTTCTTCCTCACTTTAATCCAATCTCCGCGCAAGTCACCCATTTCAGCGGACACAGCAAGAGATACGACTGTCCACACGGCTGAACAAAGAGAGGGGTCTTCATCACTTGTGATGGAAAAAAAAAAAAGGGGGGGGGGGGGGTTATCTCCAGGTAAATAATTATATCCCTCTCCACTGTCCAAAATGTTGTACTTACTTTCCGGATCCAGGATACCACTTCAGGCATTATGTTTATATTGTTTGGTTACCTGAATTACCTGGTCGTTCCCACTTAACATGTCATCCATACTGGGCATACATCAGTAAGGTTTGGGCTGATCATTCGATATTGATTAAAATCAGCTGTAAGGTCGTTAATTATCTATGATGCTTCGGTAGTGAAAGGATTGTCTGAATGTAAATCCGTTTCCAAGTGATACCCGATTGATGCTATTTACAATCCACTTGGCCATATCCTTTCGTGTCCTCCATGTTATGTTGAGACGACTCGATAGAATGTTGATCAGTATACTCCCCTCTCCACGTTGATCGAGTCACATTTGATGTCAAGCACCTGTAATCTATGAATTACTGTGCTGTGTGAGGTCATCTAATCGATAGTAGTAGTATCGATAATATTATAGCACAAATTGCTGTCGGGGATGGGGTGTTAAAGACGTCATTGTACGAGTCCTTCTTCTTCTTTTGTTGTCTCACTTTTTACAGGGTTGTAGTCCAGTGTCGTGGTATGTATTTATTTGCCTTTCACCTCCCTGTGGGTCCGAGTAACACTTATCCTCATTTTACGCCAGGTCTCGTTTATGCTGTCTATCCACCTTTTCCTCGGTCTACCTCGCCCTTTTTCCTGATATGCTCTAGTAGAAGGTTGCATGAGCAACGAGGCCAGATTGCATTTTCCTCAAAGTGGTCAAACCATGTCCATCCTATGCTGCTCGATGTGTGCTAATCTACAACTTTATGACAACAGATGGACGGTTCCTAACCTTAAGATCGATACCCATTTACTTCTGGGTTAACTAGAGCCTGTTGGTAATGGATACTTTAGAAGAGAATACTTTAGCGAGTTTCTAAACCTGGGACAGTGTGAACCAGTATAGCACAAGATGGAGACTGAAACAGTGCACATATTAGAAATATCAGAAGTGGAAGCGTCGCTGCGATACAGCAAGAAAAATAAGACAGCATGCATAGATGGTATCACAACAGAGATGCTACTATCCTGCAGTACAACTGCAGTTCACTGGCTGACGAAAATATTTAATTTAGCCTGGACGTCGAGAAAGGTACCAACAGACTGACAACGGACAATCATCGTTCCTATTTGAAAAAATAAAGGTGACTAGTGAAAGTGCGAAACGTATTGGGGAATCTTTCTTCTAAACCACATAGGCAAGATATATGCAAAGATATAGGGGAATCTTTCTTCTAAACCACATAGGCAAGATATATGCAAAGATATAGGGGAATCTTTCTTCTAAGCCACATAGACAAGAAATATGCAAAGATATAGGGGAATCTTTCTTCTAAACCACATAGACAAGATATATGCAAAGATATAGGGGAATCTTTCTTCTAAACCACATAGGCAAGATATATGCAAAGATATAGGGGAATCTTTCTTCTAAACCACATAGACAAGATATATGCAAAGATATAGGGGAATATTTCTTCTAAACAACATAGGCAAGATTATGCAAAGATATAGGGGAATCTTTCTTCTAAACCACATAGGCAAGATATATGCAAAGATATAGGGGAATCTTTCTTCTAAACCACATAGGCAAGATTATGCAAATATATAGGGGAATCTTTCTTCTAAATCACATAGGCAAGATATATGCAAAGATATAGGGGAATCTTTCTTCTAAACCACATAGGCAAGATATATGCAAAGATATAGGGGAATCTTTCTTCTAAACCACATAGACAAGATATATGCAAAGATATAGGGGAATCTTTCTTCTAAACCACATATACAAGATATATGCAAAGATATAGGGGAATCTTTCTTCTAAACCACATAGACAAGATATATGCAAAGATATAGGGGAATCTTTCTTCTAAACCACATAGGCAAGATTATGCAAAGACACTAGAAAGAAGAGCAAGACCGATACTGAAAACAATGTAGTTGGTAGTACCTAAAGGCGACATTAATTGGCTGCAACATGGAGCTTTGAGATGGCTTTAGGTAGCATACGCTATGCACATGCACATATGAGATACTAAATAGCGTCAGTGTTCACAGAATGTACAATCAAAGAGCAGCGTTCTGTTTTTTTTGGGGGCAAAATGACTTCCTTCAAAGGATATCACATTACATCTGTGCGGCGAGTGGAGGAGATTATTCGAGTGTATCATTGCTTGCGAAAATTAGGCTGAGAGAAAAGGGAGAAAGTCAGTTCAATAACAAATGGTTTTCAAGTTTCTATCTGTTTTTTCTTTTTTTTTAAATAACCATTTGTGACAAATTTACTGACTTGCCTTTGTATTGTTGAAAACAAATGTCCATTTCTGCTACAAAATATATGGAAAGTTATAAAGAACTATTTATACCATCAAACTTATCAAAACAGATATTCACGAGTACATACAAAGCATGAAGAGAATAAAGATCAATGTCACCTGCCACGGCGACTAAAGAGGGCTGTGTTTTGAATCGGCAATGTATTAACAAAAACAATGGTAAACAAAACTATATACTTAGCTTCTTTTTTTTTCTTCTTTCTGCTCTGTCGTTTCACGAGTACGTGTTGCAAAAACTTCTCTTGGCCACTCATGATAAGGACCATCATGGTACATCTCCACTTGGTTCAGTCTGCAGATTCGTCTTCTCAGGATGCCCAACTAATGTCCAGAGCCTCCATCCGCTTAACCCATCTTTGGATCTCAACTGTGGTTGGCTGAGTTTTTTTTCGCCATCCGCCAGCTGTCCAGAAAGATATCTTTTGGAATTTGACCATTTTCCATGCTCCGAGATGACCAAGACATCGTAGTCTTCGCTGTCTAAGAAGAGTGTACATGCTTTGGGTACCTGTACAATAGTGCATCTTTGTATTTGTCACTGCATGTAATTCCAAGAATGGATTGCAAATGCTGTAGAGGGAAAGTGTTAAACATGTGTTCTTGTTTGTCATAGGTTGCTAAGTCCTGCTCCATATAGGAGCTTTCTGATGACACATGCATTGCGCACCAAGGACTTTGTTTTCCCAAACACGTGTTGGGGCGAGTAAACGTAGCAGAAGCTTTGCCAATGCGACTATATGTTTCTTTGTCTAGAGAAAACTAATCGCTGATGAGGGACCCCAGGTATGTGAATTGGTACACAGCTGCCAGTTCATAATTATCGAAGTTTAGAGTTAGCTTGGCCTCTACTTCCTGCTCCCTCACATTTGTTTTGTTGAGAAATGTGAGACATAATTTGTGACAGTCTGGGAGAATCGATCTATCGAACTCTGAAGTTCCTAATGTACGTAGGTGATAATAGCAGCATCATTAGCAAAAAGCAAGTCACTGAAGGTGACCGTATTGACCTTAAATGTATCATTGATCCTTGCATGGTTAAATAGCCAACCATGGTACCTCGTGTGACCGGAGGTTCCTTTATTTGCAATACCAAATGCATGCTTTATCTACGGAGGAAAGAAAATTCAGAACATTAGTACGGTGGAGCAGGATGTAGTCCTGTTTAACATTACTTCAAATACCAAATTGTTGTTATATACTACCATCAAATTGAACTGTTCCTTTAATTGACGGAAGAGCACTATCAGGAGTGGAGCCTGAGACCTAAGTTAATTTAACACGCCAATACTGCAGAATGACTACCAAAAGTACACCTTCGTGGGGTCTAATAGAGAACATGTGCTGGAATTAGACCCTCGAAAATCTGGGACTACCCCCTAAGAAACTTGAATTGTCTCGCTAAGGGAATTGACGGAAGGGCACCACCAGGTGTGGAACCTGCGGCTTAATTTGACTGAACACGCCAATACTGTAGAACAACTGACAAATCGAAAGCACTGCCGTTTGGTTTTAATAATGAACGTACGCTGGTATTAGACTCACGGATGACAAGTCAGCTCTCAAACACCCAAATGAAAGAACGCTACGGAAATCGTGTTTAACTCCGCAGAAACCGCAGATTTCAAACCTGATCATTGACAAACAAAAGCCCTCAATAAATTCGTCTGACCAAATAGTGAACGGGTGCTGGAAATAGATCATCTGAAGACAGGTCAGTTTTACCCTACAAATGACAGGGCGTTGCTACGGAAAACCAGCTCAAATCGAGAGGAACCGCAGACACTTTGGTTCACGTACCAGGCTGATAAGCCAAGGGCGCGAGGCTACCATGTGGGGGATTACGGCCGAACCCTTGTAAGCTGCAATCCCGCCCAAAATCTCAGCACCACTGCAATGGGAGGCTCCTACATGCTCGGGACCTAGGGCTTGCGCCCCAGCCCTATCAGGTAGAGCCACAGTAAGAGGTCCTTGCCGTCCGCCAATCAAAGCGGGCGGACAACCGCTTGATACTCACCCTATACGGCGTTGTGGTGCGAAAACACCAACCAAAGACTTAGTACCTGGTCGGGGTGTCGAAAACAGTAGAACAGCCACCTCACTGTGAACTGTCAAGACTCAACCACTGACCATGAGAGTTGTCTGCACATCAGGCGAACAACATCTCTGTGACATTACCAGGCTTGTCCCCTGGCTGAATGCACTCCGGCTACGATATCTACCTCTGTACGTTATCAGCCATAAAACTATCATACTGGACGCAGAAGAGATGCAGACCAGCGGACATTGCACACCTGTCCCACTGTGTCAACACCCCAGGTGGCGGGGAATGCTAGGCGTACCATCCCTGCATAGAAGCCAAGAAAATAAAGGGAAAAAGAGATACCCCACTCACATGCAAATGCTACGTTTCTGGCAGGACGTGACGATCCTGGGATACAGACACACTGAACTGCCTCTCTTCCGGGTAAACCAATCCATCTCATATATCATGACATATCATCATTGCACCCTATAGACACGAGTAGTGAAGACTCGATAGTCTGGTAAGACAACTTCCATAAGAGAGAAAACTCTGATCGTAAACAACTGCTGCCTTGCAGATAGGCTGGGGACAGCCAAAGGCTAAGGAGGGCATTCCTACAGAAACGCCTGTTGAAATCGGATGCACGGGGCCGCAAGCCTAACAAAACAGTGCAACGTAAATCACAGTATGATGGCAGTACAACCTATTAGAAAAACGTATGGCGCTCATCCTGAGGAGACCCGCCAAGCAGCGATAGCGCCGGGCCTCACGCCTCGAAGGGGCCCACCCTTGACTACTGGTGGTCACCCACCCATGTGTCGTGGAGTCAAGGCACATGGCTATGGGGCAACGTCTATTGGCCAAAACCTCAAGACCCTCAAAATACTACAGTGGAAAACTTTCCCTAACACACCACCTGCATGAAGGTAAGATTGACGTGGCATGTATCCAGGAAACGCACCTCAACAATAACCATAAATTCTCAATCAGAGGATATCAGACCTTCCGTCTAGATAGAGAAGGCCACAAAGGAGGGGTCCTGATACTGACCAGAAACAGCATACCGAGTAGCGCGGTACCTGTCAATCACACCGGACAAGCAGAAATTGTAGGAGTTGACATAATGGCTAAAGAGACGAAGCTCCGCATTTTCAATCTGTACGGACCACCAAACAGAGACCTATCGCTCTCGAGTATGGAGGTCAGAGACTCCAACTGCATAGTAGTTGGAGATTTCAACAGCCACTCGGAGAGATGGGGATACTCTGACACAGACAGTAGAGGTGACGAAGTGGAAGATTGGGAGATAGATGCAAATCTCTCCCTAATCAATAGGCCGGAGGATAGCCCTAGCTTCTATTCAAGAACATGGCATACCACCTCGACCCCAGATTTGGCCTTCTCCACACAGGACATACACTATAAAATAGACCGCCAGGTGCTAAACCAACTGGCAGGTAGCGACCACAGGCCGATCAGGCTAACCATTGACATGGAAGTAGGCCCACAGGAAACAAAACCGCTCCCACGTTGGAATTACAAACGAGCCGACTGGGACAGATTTGCAATCCTGACAGATGGGCTGTGTGAAACCATCAACACACGAAACACCAAAATGAAGCCCATGGTGGAGAGCCTAAGCAAGGCAATAATGCAAGCCGCCACTGAAACCATCCCAAGAGGAGCTAGGAAAAACTATAAGCCCTACTGGAATGATGAGTTACAGAAAGTGGAAGATGCAGTAACAAATGCTAGGAACATGGCAGAACGAGAAAAATCCATGGAGGCAAACATCGCCCTCAAAGCCGCCGCGGCGAAGTACAAACACACTCTCAAGCAAACAGCAAGAGAAAGTTGGAAAAATAAAACGGAAAGTCTGAACCTGGACAAAGAAGGGAACAAGCTATGGAAACTAGTCAGAGCCATGAATGACGAAACCCCGTCAAATAAACAAATTACTATCAAGCAGGGCGAGAACTTGATCACAGGTAAGAAAGCCGCAAACGCCTTTGTCGATCACTATGCCAGAGCAAACCACATCGAGGTCCCTGCAGATAAGCATACAGACATTAGCGAAGAGCTAAAGGGACACGAAAACATAAATACGGCTCCTGAAGAGCACATGATGGCCAAACTAACAATGCGCGAAATGGAAGAGGCTATGAGAACACTAAAGAAAAGGAAATCTCCCGGAAAAGACGGGACAACAAACGAAATGCTGATGGGGCTGGGCCAAACAGCGAAGAAGAAACTACTATCAGTCATGAACCAAAGCTGGAAAAGGGGTATTGTACCCCAGGCATGGAAAGATGCAATACTGGTACCAGTACCAAAAACAGGAAAGGACAAAACAGATCCAAATGGATACAGGCCCATTAGCCTACTGAGCTGTGTCGGCAAGCTGATGGAACGGATGATAAACACCAGACTGATGTGGCATCTGGAAGAAAAACGAATACTAATTCCACAGCAAGCCGGCTTTAGACAGCACAGATCCACTGAGGACCAGGTCATCCTCATAGCCCAGGAGATAGAAGATGCCTACCAGGCACAGAAACACACAGTAGCTGTTTGGGTGGATCTGGAAAAGGCATTTGACAAAGTCTGGAAGGATGGACTTAGAGTCAAGCTAAGAAGAAGTGATGTCTGTGGGAAGATGTACAAGTGGATCAACCACTACCTCAAACAAAGAACGGCCAGAGTCCAAGTACAAGGGCAGATGAGCAAAAAGGTGACACTCGAGCAGGGAGTACCCCAAGGGGGAGTACTGTCACCCACACTCTTCCTGGTATATATAAACGATATTACAGAGAATATACCAAGAAGAGTCCATAGCTCAATGTTTGCAGACGATCTGGCTATGTGGACCTCTGAAAAGAATCTCACCATAGCAAGAAATCGGATGCAGACGGCCCTAACATCGCTGGAAGAGTGGGCGAACTCATGACTGGTCAAAATAAACGAGGAGAAAACCACGTGCACAATATTCTCGCTCTCATTAAAACCCCAAAGTACCAAATTAAGCCTAAATGGCAAAATCCTGCAGCCAAACGACAACCCAACCTATCTGGGAGTCACATTTGATCGGCGCATGACATGGAAAAGTCAGATTGAGAGAAACCGAATGAAAGCCAGAGAAAGAATGGCGATCATGAGGAAACTTGCTGGCACAAGCTGGGGAGCAGACGAAGGCATACTAAAGAAACTGTACACTGGAAGAGTGAGACCAGTTCTCGAGTATGGCATTGCGGCATGGACAACCGCAGCGAAGGCGAACTTCGATAAAGTTAACAAACTTCAAAACCAAGCCATGAGAATTATAACAGGTGGCATGAAGTCAACGCCAATTGTAGAACTTGAAAAGATTACAAAATTGCAATCCATGACCGATAGAAGAGACTGCAGAGCCCAGCTGCAGTCAGAGAAACTCAGAAGACTGACGGACCATCCAATGTACCAGAGACTAAACAATTTGGGAAATGGGAAACTAAAGCGGAGAAACTTTGCAGAAATAGCCAAAGCAAAGATGCACGAAGATCCCATAAACGCACTAACACCGAAACCCATCACTACTGTACGAAAACCTACTTGGAGGCAGGATATATTTCCAGAGGTGGTAAAAAATATACCAGGTATTGCAAACAAAAACTGCCAGAGTGAAAAAGAAAGGAGAGACACTACCCTAAGCTTCATAACGAAAAGCTACCCAAGCATGGACTGGACCCATGCATACACCGACGGTTCTGTAACAAACACTACACAGAACGGAGGGGCAGGAGCATTCCTGAACCTACCAAATGGCAGAAAAATAACACTGTCATTCGCTACTGGTAAGTACACAAGCAATTTCAGAGCAGAGGCAGAGGCACTGAGGGCGGCAGTGGAAGAAATGGTAACACACAGTGAAAATGAGAGCCATATAGTCCTGCTGACAGATGCTCTCGAAGTAGTCACAGCGCTAAAAAGCCAGAAAAACACTGAGCTTAATGACTTAAGAGCAGCACTCTGCAAACTGTGCCAGCAGTCCGCACCAAAAAGGGTAGTGGTACAGTGGGTTCCGTCACACTGCAACATCCAAGGCAACCAGGAGGCAGACAGACTGGCAAAAGAAGGTGCAAGGCTACCACAAACAGATACCAGTATGACGTACGAAGAGTCAAAACGGCTTATCAAAGCCAGATACATGACCAAATGGGAAACCGAACATACTGGTTACACCAAAAACGATGCCTATTACCAGTTGAACCGAAGAGAGCAGGTCGTTGTCTTCAGACTTCGCACTGGCCACAACAGACTGAGGTACCACCTATTCAACAAATTGAAGATAGGGTGTACCGACGAATGCCCGTGCGGTACTGGTAAAATGACCACTGAACATCTGCTGCAGAACTGCCCGACATACGAGGATCAGAGAGAGCAGATGTGGCCATTGCCAGTGGAACTGCAAGACAAGCTCTATGGTAGTGGCGAGAGTCTCAGGATGACCGCCGCTTTTTTCGAGAAAATAATGGTTACTGTCTGACTGTGTACGCAGAAGAAGAAGAAGAAGAAGAAGAACTGTTCCTTTCATGCCTTTATGGAACGATATTATTAATCGTAGACATTTGCTTGAGCATCGTTTTAGCGCGGGTTTTGAAGATCCCATCCTTGCAAACCAAATGAAATGCCTTTGTCGGGTCAAAGCGAGTGGTATAAAAGGCTTGATTCTGTTCATGTGACTTCTCCTGATGTTGAAGAATATAACAAAATCATGTCGATCGTTGATCTTCCGGATCTGAATCCACAATACGAATCTGGATACATACAGAGTAAGAATATTCTGACCCAGACTGTTTTTACGGCACTAAGCAGAGAAACATCATGAAAGGAATTATAATCACTTCTATTATCTTTGTTTATGAATAATGTTACAATCTGTGCATCTCTTGAATCTTGAAGTATAATGGTCTCTTTACAGCAGTGACATACAGTGACGTACAATGACTCATCCATACTGGGATAGCTTTTGACAGCGCCAAGGGATGTGATGGTGACTATATTGTTACACGAGCAGAGCTCAGAATAGTGCTTGAGCCATCACTCTAACTGCTGTTTTTTATCTGTTATTTTCTCGCAGATGGTTTTGAGAAGTGCAGTTTTCCTGCTTTACAGGACTAATGGCTTTCTTTATACTATCGTTATTTGTCTGATGTTTTCTGTTCGGCTGCAGTCTGGATGCTTTCACTAAGCTGTAGCCAATATAAATATTTGTCTGACGTTCATCAAAAAGCTTTTTAACAATGTTTGAATACAACAAATTGTAAATTTTGTTCATTTGACTATTTAAAAAGAAATGATAGCCCAAACGTTTGGCTAATACTAAATACTGTTTTATACATTGTTGCCAGATTGGCAATTGAAACGCTGCATCTTTTATAATTTAACTGATGCCAATGCTTATGTAAAGAAAAGAGCTAACATTATTAACAGCTCTTTTGTGTAATAAGAATTGTAATATAATAATAATACGGAGCTGCTATGAAATTAAATTAGGAGAAATTTTATTAAAAGATGGCTAGATTTTCGGCATTCTGTCACGGCAGTGTTTTGTCGGCTAGACCTCGAGAAAATCAACCGTTACTTGCGAGGACATGGCGAAGTTGGCAACACAAGTTGTCAATTCGGCTTTCAACGTAGAACAATTCTTTATGAAGTGTAAATCTGATTCTAAAAGATTGTAAATAGAAGTTGTAAATCGTTCATCCGACAAACACGTATTTGAAGACATTCGTTGAATCGCCTTCGAGTTGCCTGGTCCGGGGATTTAGCCCAAGATTGAGATAACAGCAATGTGAAGCTGACAGCTGACGAGCCGTCCAGGTTTAGTTGACAGCTTGACAGACCAAAGCGTGGACACGTCGGCTCAATTTGCTTGAGGTTTATTGCTTGGACACGTATTGACGATTTTTTATGTTTCTAAATTCATTTAATTCTATCTGTCTTTTCGTGAACTGTCAATTCTGTACGGAGATATGCGGAAGATATATACAAATGAACCACATGATACGTACATTAATTTGGCGAAATTCTAATATTCTTGACGGTAAAGAAATGTAAATTAAACACAAATTGTTTCTTGTGGTAAATTGCTGTCTAAGACGGGTCAGGGAGTCCAAGCAGCATATTGTTAGAGCTCTTGTTTCTTACATCATTGTTACATCTTTATATTGTCGTTATCGACACGCTCCGATAAACCCAAATGTGAATGGCTATCTGGAATACTATTGTGGAAAGACAGGCAGCGAGGAAGTGAATTGGCAATTGAACCTAATAAAAAAGTCTGAAAGCTAAAGCGTATTGCCATACTGTCTCTAACATCACATCCTGGACAGAAATGGCTGCTATCGGGCTGGCCACTGTTACAGTGGATACAATTGTTACAAACAGACATATACACAGACCCACATGTACGGGGGGCGCTCAAGTCAAATCTGGACTTTTTTGTAAGGAAAGAAATGTTCTGAAGTAGTCAAAATGCCATTTATTATTCGATATGGCTTGGCTTGGCTTCGTTCGTTCTCAATATCCCGCTACCAAACCCTGACACGGGCCTAAGTAGCACAATGTAGTAGAGAAGACGGAATGCGTTGTGTAGTAGTTTACAGCTTGACTGCGATATTTGTACCTTTCGGTGCAACACATGCGACTTCTACAAGCATGTTTTGAGTACCGGGTTAGCATTCCCTCTTCTATCCCTTCTCCTTAGCCTGTCTGCTCTGTTGCAGCCTGTTATCCAGGATCACAGCGTGGAGGTGTAGAAGGATCTTGCAGCTCTGGTTCGCTGGCCCTGACGCAAGCAGTGAGTTATGGGTCGCTGACCGCTGCAGTTCAAGCGCTGCTCAGCATCTTGATTCTTCATTCGATATCAGCTCTTGTTTCATGCTCCGTTTATGCACTTATTTCAGCATTTAATTAATGCTTGAAAAGCTTCAGCGCAGAATGATTTGTCAGTATGTCTGAAAAAATCCAGGAGAGCCTGTTTCACTTCGTCATCAGTGCTGTAATGCTGACTTCCACGTATCCTTACATTGCTTTGATGCTCGTTTCGATTTAGGAGTATAATGATGGACCCAGGTTTCGTCACCCATAATGAAGCTATCCAAAAAGTCCTACCCTTCCATGTCAAAACGTCCATTCAATTCAGTGCAGGCTTGACTCTTCCATGCCGGTCAAAAGCGGAGAACTGTTTTGGCACCCAACATGCACTAACCTTCCGAGAAATGGAAATATTCATGACATATATTGTTCACCGTACCCAGAGAAAGACTTGTGCAATTCTACGACAGGCTATATGTCGATTTTCCAGGATAAGGCGTTCCACAATCTGTATATTCACAAGAATAACTGGGCTGAGAGACACTATGGCCGACATCATCAACAAACCTCTTTGTTATTGGTGGGGGGGGGGGGGGGGGTGAGGGCGTGAGGGAAGGGGGCAAATATGACCACCAGATGTTGACTTCCCTCTATTACTTGTTTTTAAACACAGATGACTATTTGACACTTGGTGAAATGGCAAATGACATATGCCAGAAAATCTTTCACAATAGCGTATATATTCGGATTATGATATCAATATAGAACATACGATTATTTGACGAGATGTGTTTTGTGTGAGCACAAGTAAATGTATTCTAAAGCAATTCGGACTATCGGTGATTTACAACTGATATCGTGTTGTTGAAGCATTCTACAGATTGGGCGATCGGCAGATAAAACTAACATACCCGGCGGCCAAGCTCATAACGTTGACCTGGTTACTATTTTCTTTAGTAGTATTCAAAGGGAATGAAGGATGAAACTCACAGCGAAAGCACTTTCACTCGTTGCTGTACCATTCGTGAGAAGCTCGTGTCGACTGCAGCTTTATTAGGATACTTTCAGGTTGATAAGGATACTTTCAGGTTGATTAGGAAGGCTTACTGGACATAGTTGCCAAACCGCTTTCCGATATCACTATCAACATTCCCAGATAGCCCCTGATGGAGATGCCAGACACCTCGAACTGACCAGCACTTTTTAGAGTTTTATTCAAGCAGATGTTTGACAACTTTTGAGAGGAAAGATACGAATCGTCCCCCCCCCCCCACCCCCCCCCACCCCTAAATCTCACTCCTGCCACTCTCAATGTACTTTTAGCTGTTAGGCTACGTTTCTGTCTCGCTTTCTGTCTGAACACGTTTATTGTTGTTGTTGTTTAATGCCCTTAATGAGTAAGTTTACTCTTTTGTGCGCCCTTGATGTTTAGTGGCGGGTTGTTGTAGCTTTGCTCACATCCATAGCATGCTGAGAAAGATGAGCTCTGTACACATTTAAATATATTTCTTATTAATTAGTTAAGTCATTCTGCTGTGCTCTCGTTTTCTCGAAACGGCTTCCCCTGATACGGAAATTGTTTTTTATCATATGTATTCTCGTCGTAGATACAGCAATACGTGGATGTGTGACTGAAGATGAGCTCTCAAGGCCATTTAACTCTCCCAGGCATGTGTAATTAGGGGCATCGGGCAGCACAAGCACAGCTACTGTACTCTTTTGGCAGAGCTGTTCTACTAACAGGAGACAAGGGTGAGGTGCAAATCTCTAGTGCTCTAAATGAGAACACTCTGGGTAAATGAAGGATGCAAAGTATATGTGGAAGTGGGAGAAAGAAAAAAATCTACTTCAACTTTGAGCTGCCTCACATACAGTCTGGTGACAGTCAAATGTCAATGAGAATTAATCATAATAATAATTCCTGCTAATTTCGGATGTACACAGACGAGGAGCAAAGAAATTGCAGTCCAACTGTAACATTGCCCATAATGTTTATTAAGCTGGAAAAAAAAATAATTAAATAATTGAATGACGAAGGAGGAGGGAAAGAAGTATCTTCACTTTACAAGACAAAATGGCTGACGATTTCTGAAAGCTGCGAAATCTTATATTCTACAACATTTCAACAGACAATGTAACTCCTTAGGAAGAAATGTCTGAATGTTGAATATGCAACTCAAGAGCAGTTCCTCAACGTTTGATCTGCGTCGCCTCTCTTTCTTTAGCCACAAGGTTCGTCTGTCTCAGGATGTCCCGTCTGGACAGCTTTAACACATGTACCTGAAAATCTGCGCATCTCTGGGCTGATGCATCACGTCCAAGCCATTAGTCACGAACGCTGTCTGAAACACTGCCATCACTATGGTCATGAACCGTTCAGTTCTTCTTCTTCTTCTTCTTCGTACGCAGTCAGACAGTAACCATTATTTTTTCGAAAAAAGCGGCGGTCATCCTGAGGCTGTCGCCACTGCCATAGAGCTTGTCTTGCAGTTCCACTGGTGATGGCCACATCTGCTCTCTCTGATCCTCGTATGTCGGGCAGTTCTGCAGCAGATGTTCAGCGGTCATTTTACCAGTACCGCACGGGCATTCGTCGGTACCACCTATCTTCAATTTGTTGAATAGGTGGTACCTCAGTCTATTGTGGCCAGTGCGAAGTCTGAAGACAACGACCTGTTCTCTTCGGTTCAACTGGTAATAGGCATCGTTTCTGGTGTAACCAGTATGTTCGGTTTCCCATTTGGTCATGTATCTGGCTTTGATAAGCCGTTTTGACTCTTCGTACGTCATACTATTATCTGTTTGTGGTAGTCTTGCACCTTCTTTTGCCAGTCTGTCTCCCTCCTCGTTGCCTTGAACCGTTCAGTTCGACTGGCTCTGGTGGCCTTGATGGATTACTTAATTTGAATTGAAACAAATATTAGTTCTGTCTTTCGATCTTTCGGAGCAGCTACCTCGTGCGCTTTCAGACATCAATACAAGTATATCTACTCAACACATTTCGGTTTTCTCTGTTAATGCAGCTTAGTTGTTTTCCTTTGATATAATTTCTTCACTTGTTACTTTACCTCTCTTTATCTTCTTTCACACTTTTTCCCAAGACTCAAAGTATTCTTCGAAACATAACTTTAATAGATAAAAAATGCAATAAGAAATAAATGTCTAGCACAATAAGGAATTACCTGTTTCTTTAAAGTTAGTCTGACTTTTTTATCACTATGCCGTAATAATTAAAGGTTTTCTGTAACACTGATGTTTTCCCTATTATTTATTTCCCAGAATCTATCCATAGTCTAACTAGTCCATTCCTTTTTATTTTTAGCATAATCTAAATAACTAAAAGAAAGAATTTTGTTCTTGATTCTCTGGCCCAACACCGACTATGATAACACATACATTTACAATTAAAACTGAAAGCACCATTCCAAAGTCAACCTGATCTAGAAAAGTTCCTATTTTCAATATTAGATCCATATAATTGTATGTTCTGTTATACTTTGACAATGATTACATCGATAATAGCAGACTTCCATCACGTTTTTAACGCTAAACTCTTTCAAACCTGTTTGTTATTATTATTTTTGGTTTGTTTGTTGGGAGAGAGAGAGGGGGGGGGGGGGGGGGGGTTGGTAAATATGACCAAAGACAGTAGTATATCCGAGGCACAAAGGTGATCAAAGACAATAGTGTAGGGAGATAACGCTGACAAACAAAGAAGTGCAGGAGAGGTAAAGCTGACCAAACAAAGTAGGAGGAGGGAAATTCATACTTCTCAAGTCTAGTAAAAATTGAATGACCTACAAATGTACCAGATTTCAACTTTCTCCTCCTACTTCTTAATAGTCAGAGTAAAGACTCAACAAGCCCCTTATATATCGAAGATGTTTCCGCCTACATACATATACTTCAGACAGAAAATAAATCACCCCCTCCCCCTTTTCCCAGACCGAGAAATCTTCAGACGAAGAGCTGCATCCTGGTCTACCTTCAATGCCATAAAGACAAGATTCCTGCAGCTGAAATACACCATGGACTGGGTGCATCTTTTCAATTCTACAGCCGTACTAACCTTGCTCTATGACCGTGCAATATACGCAACGCGAATGCAAAGAAACTTCGAGTTACCCAGCGAGCAATGGAAAGGCGTGTCCTCGGGATCTCGATCAGAGATCGAATCCACAATGGGGATCAAGATGCTGAGCAGCGCATCAGCTGCAGTGGTCAGCGACCCTTAGCTGACTGCTAGCGTCAGAACCAGCGAACCATAGCTGCCAAGACCCTTCTACACCTCCACGCGGTGATACTGGATAACAGACTGCAGCAGGGCAGACTGGCTAAGGAGAAGGGATCGAAGAGGGAATGCTAACCCGGTACTCAAAAATGCTTGCTGAAGTCGGATGTGTTGGACCGAAAGGTGCAAATATCGCAGCCAAGCTGTAAACTACAACACAGCGCATTCCGTTACTTACCCTTTCAGGGTTTGGTAGCGGGAGATTGAGAACGAACGAAGAAGAAGAGAAGAAGAAGAATCCACAATGTTGAAATCAGAGAACATACCCTACATCGAGACGTAAAGGCTGCAACTGGAATGACCACGTGGTACGCATGACAAATAACAGATGGACACTCAGAACGACAATTTGGTGATCATATGATTATACACGACCACGTGGCCGCACATCTGTACGATGGCGAAATGGTCTGTTGAGATCCGAACGACCGAAAGAACGGACTGCACACAGGACATTGTTGGCTACCTCGCATACGGTGGGAAAAAAGCAAAGGAAAAAAATGTAAAAGTTATTTAAAGTTCAGTTTAATCAAAATTTTAAATGGGTACGGTCAGATACCTCATCCAGACGAGAACACACACAAAAAAAAAGAATACGTTACGACCAATAGGCCTTCATGAGGGACAAGAAATAACAACAATACTGAACTAACAAATCAAGATATAAGGAAAAAATGATCTACTTATCTCATAGTGTACCAAGCCTGTATAAGCGACTGGTTGGATCGGATGCTTGACTGAAAATGAAGGGCAGCGGTCAAATTAGGTGGCCAGGAGACCGTAAGAAGTGGGGCGGGGTGGGGGGGGGGGAATGCGCCGGATAAGCCAGGGGTGGCCAAATATGGAAAAGACCAAATATGGAAAAGGCCAAATAGTGATCCAAGTAGGAGAACAAAAAGAAGGTGATCTACATATTATACACCTGCAGGATTGAACGTAGTTTATATGTCTGTTCCTGACCCTCCGTTATTCTATAGGAATTCAAACAATGAGAGATGTGGTCAGGGTCTTGCTGTAGTGAGGAGCAGAGATGTTGACCACTCTGCGTGCAAAGTCTTAGGCAATGCCACCGGGGCCCAGTCACACGAATATTTTATATTCTATGATCCTGAAACTTTAGTTTAAAAGTCAAAGCAGTCCCATAACATACGCTGCTGGTGAGGATAAAGTGTAGGAGACTTCATTGTACTTGTCTTCAGCTTTTTGTTAAATGGGGAGCCAGTGTTCTGCTTTTCTGCGATTCCTTCCCTAATATGTAGTCAGGTATCCATTTATTACTCGGTCGACTGTAACTTGTCGATAACAAGCATCACATTATGTAGCTTTATCGTTATAAACACGTGATACACAATAAGAGTTACAATACTGCAACATATAACATAATTGCTGGCATTGTTGAAACTTTGATGTCGACAAAAGTAAACAAACAATAAACAAAGAGAAATATGAATGGAATTCGATGTCTGTTAAAATATTATTTGTCTGTATTTTCCTAAATTCTAGTTTGCTTATGTCAGATCAACTGAGTATCAACAATTTTACAGTGCTTGCACCTCTGTAAAGACACGTAAACAAGCAATGAAATCACATGGACCACCTACTGGACTGGGGACATAACAATCGATGAATTAACCAAGCACAAAATAAGAATTTGAAATCAAATGATGAACAGAGAAGGACATTTGAAAAGGCGGAATGCGAGAGTGTGTATACACAGGAGCAACAGGAAATATCAGTTTATATTTCCAAGAATCGACGTGACTGCACCCCGGCAAACCCATAGGTGCTCAGTCTCTCTCAGGAAAAAAAAGCGCAAGGACTGGATGCTGATGGTCCCTGTAGCTCGCTAGTTATATACTTTCCTGTTTTTTTTCAAAATGTCACTCATTTCCATAAGTAATATGCCAATGATGGGAGCTTGTGAAGCCAAAATGTTAGCTCCTTCGTTGCTTTAAATCCCATCATGACCAGGACAGTATATCCATGTCAACCCCTGAAGGTTTAAGGCCTCAACAGCTGCTATCCACTAGTACCTCGTCCATCACTTATGTACGTTCTCAAGTACAGCTTACGCGTTTGTCACGACGACTGCCTTTATTAAATGGTATGCGGAAAGCCATCTCAGCGCTGAAGTCACTGCTTCAATCTCCATTATATCATTATATCAGTATGAATAAACAATAAATATTTAATTCCAAGACGTAGCATGCTGCAATATACCCAATTACAAATTGGTACCTGACTTACTATTAGAAAAGGCATTGCAGCAAGAAAAATAACTTTTCACCCATTCTAAAAATAAAGCGAAATATCATGAAGGCTTTATACCGACGGCAGTGTATCTTATGAAGCTATTTTCACCTTTCGTGACAATCAATCAATCTACCAATCAATCATAACGTTTTCAGCTCCCTGTGAGTATCTGTCTTTATTAAATCTGTGCCGTTATTAAATGCTGAAGTTTTCATGATTATCATTTTTACTGAATGAGGTAGGCAATCCCATGCACAACCTTCATAATCGCCTCTTACGATATAACTGGCTGCTTACAGTTACTATTCTTATATTTCTCTTTGAAACCATGGAAATACTCCAGAGAGATATATTTAGTTGACTTTCAAAGAAAGCTTCTTCTTTGTTTCTAAAATGGCAGGACAACGTTTTATTCATTTTTGTAAAACCATATCGTATATAGGATATTGATTATGATGTCTTACAAACATAAAAAGCTATTCCACACTCAACAATCGTTTGTCCTCCGCGGATAGTAGGCAGTGCAAAGCCATAGACGTGAGTCTTTCACATTTATCTGTGTTCTTAAGTAGAAATAAAATTAGTTGTGGGGGGTTCTGTCAGTTGAAAATCCATTTCAGGCGACCAATACTTTGGTCGTAGTTTGCGTTGACATCTGGCAACGTTATTTGTGACTTTTATGACACGAAATTTAGGGCAGATATTAATAAACTTTTCACAATACTTTATCACATGATGAAATGTGACATTGCATGTGATCAATAATTGCAATGTCGTAATGTCACAGTTTTTCTGGTTCTAAATATTTTTATTCGATTGCCAGTTGATCTATATTAGCTAAAATATTTGCCAGATTAAATTGATCTTGGCATTTTAAGAAAAATACAGGGGAATAAAAAATAACATAGGAAGAAGAAAACTAAATCAGTGCAACAAATAAAACGTTATCTGGATTAAAATATGGACAATATAATCAGTTTAGCATGCTGAAATGCCTGCACGGTGATAAAATATCGATTCGTGCACAATATGGAAATACGTGATAATCTTCCTCGACAACCGTTATTAGATACGTTTCCTGGGATACATACCCCGGCTACCTTTTCCCGCCATTAATGTGCTGTTATGACCACCTTCTTTAGCGTGGCTGGTATTTTTTCTATATAAATGCATGTATGGGAGTTATGTGTTGGTTAAAATTCAAAACTGAGGCTGAAGATGCAACACAGCGAATGAGCTGATAGGAGCAAGAGACGAATAACTGGATGTTTGAGTCAGAGTCAGTGACCAAGGGCTGACAAAGAGCCTATTGCAACTCCATACTGCGACCCTGGAAAAAGGCTGCACTTGTGTAGTCTGGCTTATAGAATATGGATCGCAGTGGGGAGGCAAACAGGGTACCCAACAAGTATTTGAAATCGGATGTGTCGGGCCAAACGGCGCAAATATCGCACCTCGCTGTAAACTCCGACACAAAGTCAAAGTGTCATTTTCAAGACGAGCATAGAAGAAGAAGAAGAAGAAAAAGAAGAAGACGAAGAAGGAGAAGAAGAAGAAGAAGAAGAAGAAGAAAAAGAATAAGAGAGAAAGCAACAATTTTCTTAATCTGGCTTCCACTAGTACTGTTTATCGGTAGGCTTTCATTGGTTTTCTTGTTCCGTGTCTGCTTCATCAATATCCCGTTTGACTGTAGACGCTGGTTGCTTCCTTAGGATTGTCAAAACGCTCCATCAATATCATGTTTGAATGCAAAAGTTGGTTGCTTCCTAAAGAATGACACAATACTACACCAATATCCCATTTGACTGTAATAGTCGGTTACTTCATTAGGATTGTCAAAACGCTCCATCAATATCATGTTTGAATGTAAAAGTTGGTTGCTTCCTAAAGAATGACACAATACTACACCAATATCCCATTTGACTGTAATAGTCGGTTACTTCATTAGGATTGTCAAAACGCTCCATCAATATCATGTTTGAATGTAAAAGTTGGTTGCTTCCTAAAGAATGACACAATACTACACCAATATCCCATTTGACTGTAATAGTCGGTTACTTCATTAGGATTGTCAAAACGCTCCATCAATATCATGTTTGAATGTAAAAGTTGGTTGCTTCCTAAAGAATGACACAATACTACACCAATATCCCATTTGACTGTAATAGTCGGTTACTTCATTAGGATTGTCAAAACGCTCCATCAATATCATGTTTGAATGTAAAAGTTGGTTGCTTCCTAAAGAATGACACAATACTACACCAATATCCCATTTGACTGTAATAGTCGGTTACTTCATTAGGATTGTCAAAACGCTCCATCAATATCATGTTTGAATGTAAAAGTTGGTTGCTTCCTAAAGAATGACACAATACTACACCAATATCCCATTTGACTGTAATAGTCGGTTACTTCATTAGGATTGTCAAAACGCTCCATCAATATCATGTTTGAATGTAAAAGTTGGTTGCTTCCTAAAGAATGACACAATACTACACCAATATCCCATTTGACTGTAATAGTCGGTTACTTCATTAGGATTGTCAAAACGCTCCATCAATATCCTGTTTGAATGTAAACGTTGGTTCCTTCCTAAGGATAGAAAAAATGGTCCTTCAATATCCCATTTGACTGTCAAAGTTGGTTACTTAATAAGGATTGACAAAATGATACATCAAGATCCTGTTTGACGGTCAAAGTTGGTTACTTAATAAGGATTGGCAAAATGATCCATCAAGATCCTGTTTGACTGTCTAAGTTCGTTACTTAATAGGGATTGACAAAATGATCCATTAAGATCCTGTTTGACTGTCAAAATTGGTTATTTAATAAGGATTGACAAAATGATCCATCAAGATCATGTTTGACTGTCAAAGTTGGTTACTTAATAAGTATTATTAAATAAACCATCAATATCCATTTTGACCGTAGGTGTTATTTGCTTCATATGTAATGATAAAATGTTCCTTCAATATCCAGTTTGACCTTATGTGTTATTTGCTTCATAAGTATTGATAAAATATTCCATCAATATCCAGTTTGACCGTAGGTGTTATTTGCTTCACAAGTAATGATAAAAGATTCCTTCAATATCCAGTTTGACCTTATGTGTTATTTGCTTCATAAGTATTGATAAAATGTTCCATCAATATCCAGTTTGACCGTAGGTGTTATTTGCTTCACAAGTAATGATAAAAGATTCCTTCAATATCCAGTTTGACCTTATGTGTTATTTGCTTCATAAGTATTTATAAAATGGTCCATCAATTTCCTGTTTGACTGTACAAGTTGGTTTATTCCTGAGGATTTAACAAATGCTCCACATTAGTCTTTTTGACTGTACAAGCTGACTGCTTGCTAAGGATATACCCAATGCTTAACTCTAAACTGGTTATTTAATCAGTCTGCGAAAGTATTTTCTCCTCAGCTTCTCTCCTTGGTAACGCTCATGAATACAGAGGTAATGAGATGTACGATGAACATTGATCTATGTTAGGATTAACATTCCTTGTCTGATCGCGCTGAACATTTTCTTGGGGAAACGTGTGGCCTAGGGATTTTTAGCTCTGCTTAAAATTCCAATCTACCAGGTTCACATCACGTCGTGCTCCGACCGGAGATGTCCTTGGTTCTTTTCTTCATGATATTACCACTTTTCCCAGTCGACCCAGCTGTAAACGGATACCATACGAAGCTAAGGGGCATTTGTGGGACCACCTGCGAAAGCTGTGGGTTTAGTTTGTGCTATACCTTTGACATAAAACTGAAAGCAACTGAGCTCATAAGTGGCGCCCAGGTGCAATGAACTCAGTTCTATAACACATTTTCCTTCTCTCCATATTCTGTTGTTTTTTGTTGTTTGTTGTTGGGAAGCCACTGGCACTTCGTTAATTTAACAATTGGCTATGTTTCTTTGGAGACCAATTCCAATGGCTCTATCTACATCTATAGGCGTATTTGTGAATATGGGCAAAGTCCTCCAGGCTGTAAAGCAAACGCGAAGTTCATCAATAAGCTCACAACTATGGGAATTACATAGTTGATATTCCCCTTGTTAATCAGCCTGCCGTGACTCAGCCAGTTTTGAGGGACCTGAGTCTTAGGCCATACTTGGCTTCTTATATTTGGTAAACTGCAAACACGTTTAGTTGTGCAACATTTGGTAAACTGTATACACGTTCGATTGTGCAACATTTGGTAAACTGCAAACACGTTCGGTTGTGCAACATTTGGTAAAATGTAAGCACGTTTGGTTGTGCAATATTTGGTAAACTGCAAATACGTTTGGTTGTGCAACATTTGGTAAGCTGCAAACTAGTTTGGCTGTGCAACATTTGGTAAGCTGCAAACATGTTTGGTTGTGCAACATTTGATAAGCTGCAAATTAGTTGGGTTGTGCAACAATTTGTAAACTACAAACACGTTCGGTTGTGCAAGATTTGATAAACTGTAAACACGCTCGGTCGTTTAATATTGCGTAAACGGGAAGCACGTTTGGTAATGCTACATTGTGTAAACCTTGTACACATTTGATGATGCTACATTAGGTAACCCCCGTACACATTTGATCGTGCTACATTTTGTAAACCTTGTAAACATTGGTAGTGCTACATTTGGTAAACATCGTACACATTTGATCGTGCTACATTTGGTGAACCTCGTACATATTTGGTCGTGCTACATTAGGTAAACTTGTACACATTTCATCGTGCTACATTTGGTAATCCTCGTACACATTTGGTAGTGCTACATTTGATAAATCTCGTACACATTTGGTAGTGCTACATTTAATAAATCTCATACACATTTGGTCGTTCTACATTTTGTAAACTGTATTAATTTAGATACATCATAAACCACTGGTAACAGTCCTATCTTGTTTGAAGAAATGTACATGGCTCACTAGATGGTAGCTACAAGCTTCAGTGCCTACTTCTTCGTCTTCTTCTTCATCTTGTTCTTCTATTTTTCTATCATCTCCGTCTTTGCTCTCATCACATTTCCACACAAATGCTGTCAACCAATCCTCTTTAAACAGACTTGTCCTATAACATGTTTTTCAAATTCCTTAAAGCTCCTCTTCCGTTTTTATTGTTTCAGGTTTAGGGCCTCTGTCATATGTTCCTTATCCTTCAATTCCTTATTTTCCCCAAGTTATTACACGATAGACATTAATTGGGCGTAATCGCCACGGGTTGTCACGATGTGTGGGTCTCGAGCATACCTAAATGTAGATCGGTACATGATTTTGAACTATGGAAACCAATCAGAAAAGAATGAAACCAGTAAACCAACATTACAGAGCAGCTAAACGAAGATTAACACTTCATCCGTCACATCAGTATCTTCCAAGACACAGTTATTGGATTTAAAAATAGTGCATATTTGATCCACTATTCATGTGTTTTCATGAACAAATTATTTTCCAGGAATACACATATAAGCTGATGAAAATGTTTTAAGCGAGGCGTGTTTAAATGGCAGACAAAATAACTACACATACAAAAGCAACGGAAAACACTCTATCTGCTTGATTATATAAACGTTGTGGCTTCAAAGATTTAGAAATGTCTGTGTGTGTATAATGTAATACATAAATGGTACATATGCACTCTAGGCAGACTAATGGGTGCTCAGTCTCACTCAGCTAGTGGTGAAATTATTAATCCTCATGGTTTCCTATTATATTTGGTTGTACACATTGCCATCTACTCAGACTTGTCAAGGCTTTTCTCTGCTCAACCAATGCGTGATGTCAAACCTCTCAAGGTTCTTCTCGGCATATTCTAGCGACATCCTCAACTATCCCTGGGTCATCAGCGAGAAAATTGGAAGTTTCGACCAACGATAGAATCGCCATTTTCCCAAGCGTTGAGGATGTGGAGCAAGCAGTCGGCTAAATGTCTAGTAGCAGGACCCCGGGGTCAGACGCTCTCCCTACAGAAGTTTACAAAACAGGGGATCTCACCCTGCTTCAACAGCTGACCGACGAAATAAGCGCAGCTTGAGATGACGATCGGACACCTCGATACCTGAAAGATCCCTCCATTGTCCACTTGTACAAGTTTAAGTTTCGTCCAAGAATCAGCATAATTACCTTCTATGTTCTTCTCCCTATTTTGTTTAAAATCTCAGCAGAATGCATGAACTCCGTCTGTAGGACCGGCGAAGGTTCCCGTTATAGATTGGATAGATTTTTAACTGCCGGATAGCTACCATTAAGCCTTCTTCTTTCGATTTACAACTGCCGAGGGATTTTTAACCTGCGCGACACTGCGCAGGAACATCAAACTCTACTACCCAGACATTCGGGGAAATACCAGAAAGTCCACGTGAAAAAATCACGGTCTCCATCGTGATTTGAACCATGACCTTCGGCACTAGAGGCCTAGGTATTACCTCGAGACCACTCAGTCTCAGTCCACTTGTACAAACGAAAGGGCAATAATTATGCTTGAGTTAACTACAAGGAAATTCTCCTCTAGTCAATCGCAGACTAAATTCTGGCTTTAGCCCTGCTCAGCGGCCTAACAAGTAGCCTTGAGATGGGTCTACTCCCATGGAGTCAGTACGGTTTTCGAGCGGGTTGTGGGAGGGTCGACATGTTAAGCGCAGCATGTGGACTTGAGCAGAAATTTCAAGAACATCATTGTGACCTGTTCATATTTCTTGTCCCCCTGATCAAGGCATTCGATGCCGTTACCTGGTAAGGGCTCTGAGAAATCATGGCGAAATCTGGTTGTCTCGTTGATTCATTACAGTTTTCCATCAGGTTGATGATGGCTCGAGTACTGCACAGAGAAGAAATTAAGTAGCATCCCCAGTCGCCAACGGTGTAAAACAGCGATGTTTGCTGGCACTGACACTGTTTAGCATGGTCTTTGTATCTGTATATACTACTTCTACTAGCTTGCAGTTAGGTACAGGACGAAAAGTCAGCCATTCATTCCAAAATGAATTAAAACACCATCCTGGATCTCCTGTTCCCTGACGACTGCACCAAGATGTACTGACCATCATGACGAGTTTTCTGCGGGGTGCAGTCATTTTGAGATATTCCGTGGGGATTCCATAGCGAAGTGGTAAAGCCGCCGGGTTCGTGATCAGATGGTGTGTGTTCGACTCAGGACTTCCCCGTCTTTTTCACCGGTGCTTGATGCGGAGTCCCCTGCATCTCGTAGTCGCCCCTAGTCCTCATGTCTTTGATTTGCCACTGGAGTCAGGCGGCACGAGACGAGAGAATGAGGATACAAAATAGCGCAGTTAATCCTTACTAAAAATAGCGCAAGAAAAATAAATTATGCCATCATCGTCTACGATGGACGGCGGCCTTTGCCTTTGCTTTGTTTTGCCTGGCAGTAATTTTGGCCTAATAATCAATTCTGGGAAAACTGAGGTACTCTGCCAGTCTAACTCTTGGAAGCCGTACAGCATCGCCGTACAAAAGCAACGTCTCCAGACAGTTGACAGCTTCACCGACCCATGCAACACTATCACAAGAGAAACGAATAAAGGATTGTACAGCCACGCTCTGGATTTGGGAGGCTACAAACGAACGTCTCGAACCGAAAAGGCATCAGTGTACACCAGTGTAAAAGTGTATTGTGCTGCAGTGCTACCATAGACAGTGTATTACAGACATGTCAGACAGTTAAGTCGTTTCCACATATGCTGTTCCGCAGGATAGCTTAACTTCTCTATGCTGGTTTTGAAGACTCTACAGAGTCTGTGCACAGCCAGGCTCTTGGCGGCTGGCTTAACCGATGTGCGAATCCATCTTAATAGACTCAAACACTAGAGCTAAGTAGACCCGCAGCCAGTTACGGCACCATCTATAGCTGCTCTTGTCAAACCAAGTGGGGAAATGCACAAATAACTTGGGTGGAATTTAACTTCTGTTTTGTCTGTGCAACGGCCGTTAAGTCTACTCTTTTCAAATTCTAACTGCCAATAAATTTTACCAAAATATTCACGTGAATATTCACGTTTCCAGGTCTTCACCGTGATTCGAACTCGCGACCTTCGGCGGACACCTAACCTCGAGACCCCTGAGAGTCCCCCCAATGCTCAAGACCAAGTGTCAAAATAAAGTACCTTACTATTTGTAGCAAGTCAAACATGTTAGCGTCCATATGCTTCTGCAAAAAGCCCAGACAAGATGGACGGATATGTTGTTTGCATGTACGATAATCGTTTCACCTAGCAGTTAGTTTACGGTCAACTCAGAACAGACAGACGCTCGGCAGGAAGACAGAACTAACTCTACAGAGACATCATCAATGTGTTTGAACAGTTTCAACATTTATGTCGATTCCTAAGACGCTTGAACAGGATCATTCTACCTGATAAGTTAGCATTACTCAAAAGGAGCTCAGATCGAGGAGCGAACATTATCGCCGAGTCTTAGAGAAAGCGAGCCGCTCCAAAGAATAGAAACCCCGGCGATCTCACAGTCGCATTTGTGTCAAAAGTGCGGCAAGTCTACCCTGGATAGTTTGAACTGTACGGTCATACGAGATCATATTTCGCAACTCAAGCCCAATGATGTCATGACGGGCTACAGGGGACGGCGTGGCCTAGTGGTTAAGTGGCACGGCTCCCGACCCGAAGGTGCTGGGTTCGATCCCCATCACAGCACCGGCCGTTACCCCGGGGAAGCAAACCCTTAGAAAATGCAAAATAAATACCACAGTGCAACGCACACTCGCCTTGGGGAATAGAGAAATAAGGCGAACGCAAAAAAAAAAAAATGACGAGCTACTACTGTTATTATTATTGTCATTATTTTTGTCATTATTTTTGTCATTATTACCATTAAACTCATCTATTCTGTGATTGACCATTTAACCAATAACTGTTTCGATCATCAAACCGCCAATCAATGATTGATTTAATAGTTTTTGTCATTCCGTTAACTTGTCTCCTCTATTGCTTCCTTAGGATTTGGTTATGGTTGTACTTATTGTTAGAGAGACAAGCGTTCATACTGTACTATAAATAGTCAAGGAAACAACCATTTAATTGAATAAACATAATTTAGTCGAATTCACGAAATTGCTATTTTCACTATTTTAGTACAATATATATATATATATATATATATTAGCAAGATATTATAATAATACTTGTATTTCCTTCTTTTGACATTTCCGTAAGTTCATAAAATTGTGTCGTTGCACAATCACTCCAATGTCATCTATCAGCCTGCCTCCCGGCCGGCCCCTTTCCTTACAACCAGATCTACGAGCTTTCTAAGACATCAGGGGAAGTTGCTGAGGGTAGATTCTCATGAGATGACCAAACCAACGTAGTATGTTCCAGGAAATGTATTCTGCACAAGACGAAGTGCCGACCATGCTGTAAATGCTTTCGTTCCGTATTCTGTCTTTCCAGTTAACTCCGATGATCTTCCTCAAACACTTCGTTTCCCACGTCAAAGTTCTCTGCTTTCACGTGGATTTCACATTAAATATCAAATATTACTTTACGCAAAGGACATGTTAATGCGCAGTACAACCATATACTCGTTAAAAATTGTTGAAAAAAAATGCAGTCGAATTTAATAGCTGTTAGACATTTCACAGAAAATGAGAAAAAGCTACATGTTGAAACCATACCAACAGCGTTTATTATCGTATTCTTTTTCTTTTTCGTTCGTCTAGTTACCTAAAGTGAAGTACGTGAAGGCTGTGTTTAGCACGTTACAGCCCAGTTCATCCGATCTCATCAAGCATTTGTCTATTGGGTTTGCTTTCCACATGAGAACTACTTTGCTGGACTTCAACATATGCATGTTTAAGTTGTGAGTCGTGTCATATATCACTTCCTTACACAGACCTCCACAAGACCGCTTGATCGGAAGATTTAATTTTCTAACGAAACGACTTTTCCTGTCTATTAACACTGTCTGAATACAAAACGATGTCTGATCTAGTGTTCTGCTGAACCTTAGAGATCCGCTAAAGGTTTCCGGATCAACTAAACTTTTCCAGCTGTTCCGCGAGAACCCTTGATTGAATCAAATGAACGTTTTTTTCTTACGTTAAACACTTATTTTGCAGGTGAGGAAATAAATTTAGTAACTATGTATCTCAGTGGTTTGTTGAGGACAGAGGCTGAGTGACTATGTATCTCAGTGGTATGTTAGGACAGAGGCTGAGTGACTATATTTCTCAGTGGTTTGTTGAGGACAGAGGCTGAGTGACTATGTATCTCAGTTGTTTGTTGAGGAGTGATGCTGAATGACTATGCATCTCAATGGTTTGTTGAGGACAGAGGCTGAGTGACTCAGTGGTTTGTTGAGGACAGAGGCTGAGTGACTATGTATCTCAGTGGTTTGTTGTGGACAGAGGCTGAGTGACTATGTATCTCAGTTGTTTGTTGAGGAGTGATGCTGAATGACTATGCATCTCAATGGTTTGTTGAGGACAGAGGCTGAGTGACTCAGTGGTTTGGTGAGGACAGAGGCTGAGTGACTATGTACCACAGTGGTTTGTTGAGAACAGAGACTGAGTGACTATGTATTTCAGTGGTTTGTTGAGGAGTGATGCTGAGTGACTATGTATCTCAATGGTTTGTTGAGGACAGAGGCTGAGTGACTCAGTGGTTTGTTGAGGACAGAGGCTGAGTGACTATGTATCTCAGTGGTTTGTTGAGGACAGAGGCTGAGTGACTCAGTGGTTTGTTGAGGACAAAGGCTGAGTGACTATGTATCTCAGTGGTTTGTTGAGGACAGAGGCTGAGTGACTCACTGGTTTGTTGAGGACAGAGGCTGAGCGACTATGTATCTCGGTGGTTTGTTGAGGACCGATGTTGAGTGACTATGTATCTCAGTGGTTTGTTCAGGACAGAGGCTGAGTGACTCAGTGGTTTGTTGAGGACAGAGGCTGAGCGACAATGTATCTCAGTGCTTTGTTGAGGACCGATGCTGAGTGACTATGTATCTCAGAGATTTGTTGAGGAGTGATGCTGAGTGACAATGTATCTCTGTGGTTTTTTGAGGACCGATGCTGAGTGACTATGTATCTCAGTGGGTTGTTGAGGAGTGATGCTGAGTGACAATGTATCTCAGTGGTTTGTTGAGGGGTGATGCTGAGTGAAAATGTATCTCTGTGGTTTGTTGAAGACCGATGCTGAGTGACTATGTATCTAAGTGGTTTGTTGAGGAGTGATGCTGAGTGACAATGTATCTCTGTTGTTTGTTGAGGAGTGATGCTGAGTGACAATGTATCTTTGTGGTTTATTGAGGACCGATGCTGAGTGACTATGTATCTCAGTGGGTTGTTGAGGAGTGATGCTGAGTGACAATGTATCTCTGTTGTTTGTTGAGGAGTGATGCTGAGTGATAATGTATCTTTGTGGTTTGTTGAGAACCGATGCTGAGTGACTATGTATCTCAGTGGTTTGTTTAGGACAGAGGCGGAGGGACTCTGTATCTCAGTGGTTTGTTGATGACAGAGGCTGAATGACTATGTATCTCAGTGGTTTGTTGAGGACAGAGGCTGAGTGACTATGTATCTCAGTGGTTAGTTGAGGAGGGATGCTGAGTGACTATGTACCACAGTGGTTTGTTGAGGACAGAGGCTGACTGACTATGTATCTCAGTGGTTTGTTGAGGAGTGATGCTGATCGACTATGTATCTCAGTGGTTTGTTGAGGAGTGATGCTGGGTGACAATGTATCTCAATGGTTTGTTGAGGACAGAGGCTGACTGACTCAGTGGTTTCTTGAGGACAGAGGCTGAGTGACTATGTACCACAGTGGTTTGTTGAGAACAGAGGCTGAGTGACTATGTATCTCAGTGGTTTGTTGAGGAGTGATGCTGAGTAACTATGTATCTCAATGGTTTGTTGAGGACAGAGGCTGAGTGACTCAGTGGTTTGTTGAGGACAGAGGCTGAGTGACTATGTATTTCAGTGGTTTGTTGAGGACAGAAGCTGAGTGACTCAGTGGTTTGTTGAGGACAAAGGCTGAGTGACTATGTATCTCAGTGGTTTGTTGAGGACAGAGGCTGAGTGACTCACTGGTTTGTTGAGGACAGAGGCTGAGCGACTGTGTATCTCTGTAGTTTGTTGAGGACCGATGTTGAGTGACTATGTATCTCAGTGGTTTGTTGAGGACAGAGGTTGAGTGACTCAGTGGTTTGTTGAGGACAGAGGCTGAGCGACAATGTATCTCTGTGGTTTGTTGAGGACCGATGCTGAGTGACTATGTATCTCAGTGGGTTGTTGAGGAGTGATGCTGAGTGACAATGTATCTCCGTGGTTTGTTGAGGACCGATGCTGAGTGCCTATGTATCTCAGTGGGTTGTTGAGGAGTGATGCTGAGTGACAATGTATCTCAGTGGTTTGTTGAGGGGTGATGCTGAGTGACAATGTATCTTTGTGGTTTGTTGAGGACCGATGCTGAGTGACTATGTATCTAAGTGGTTTGTTGAGGAGTGATGCTGAGTGACAATGTATCTCTGTTGTTTGTTGAGGAGTGATGCTGAGTGACAATGTATCTTTGTGGTTTATTGAGGACCGATGCTGAGTGACTATGTATCTCAGTGGGTTGTTGAGGAGTGATGCTGAGTGACAATGTATCTCTGTTGTTTGTTGAGGAGTGATGCTGAGTGACAATGTATCTTTGTGGTTTGTTGAGAACCGATGCTGAGTGACTATGTATCTCAGTGGTTTGTTGAGGACAGAGGCGGAGTGACTCTGTATCTATGTGGTTTGTTGATGACAGAGGCTGAATGACTATGTATCTCAGTGGTTTGTTGAGGACAGAGGCTGAGTGACTATGTATCTCAGTGGTTTATTGAGGACAGAGGATGTGACTATGTATCTCAGTGGTTTGTTGAGGAGGGATGCTGAGTGACTATGTATCTCAATGGTTTGTTGAGGACAGAGGCTGAGTGACTATGTACAACAGTGGTTTGTTGAGGACAGAGGCTGAATGACTTTGTAGCTCAGTTGTTTGTTGAGGAGTGATGCTGAGTGACTATGTATCTCAATGGTTTGTTGAGGACAGAGGCTGAGTGACTCAGTGGTTTGTTGAGGACAGAGGCTGAGTGACTATGTACCACAGTGGTTTGTTGAGGACAGAGGCTGAGTGACTATGTATCTCAGTTGTTTGTTGAGGAGTGATGCGGAGTGACTATGCATCTCAATGGTTTGTTGAGGACAGAGGCTGAGTGACTCAGTGGTTTGTTGAGGACAGAATCTGAGTGACTATGTATCTCAGTGGTTTGTTGAGGAGTGATGCTGAGCGACTATGTATCTCAGTGGTTTGTTGAGGAGTGATGCTGAGTGACTATGTATCTCAATGGTTTGTTGAGGACAGAGGCTGAGTGACTCAGTGGTTTGTTGAGGACAGAGGCTGAGTGACTATGTACCAAAGTGGTTTGTTGAGGACAGAGGCTGAGTGACTATGTATCTTAGTTGTTTGTTGATGAGTGATGCTGAGTGACTATGCATCTCAATGGTTTGTTGATGACAGAGGCTGAGTGACTCAGTGGTTTGTTGAGGACAGAGGCTGAGTGACTATGTACAACAGTGGTTTGTTGAGAACAGAGGCTGAGTTACTATGTATCTCAGTGGTTTGTTGAGGAGTGATGCTGAGTGACTATGTATCTCAATGGTTTGTTGAGGACAGAGGCTGAGTGACTCAGTGGTTTGTTGAGGACAGAGGCTGAGTGACTATGTATCTCAGTGGTTTGTTGAGGACAGAGGCTGAGTGACTCAGTGGTTTGTTGAGGACAAAGGCTGAGTAACTATGTATCTCAGTGGTTTGTTGAGGACAGAGGCTGAGTGACTATGTACCACAGTGGTTTGTTGAGGACAGAGGCTGAGGGACTATCCTATTAAAAAGGATAGAGAAATAGTTTGAATCTGAAATTCACGTAGTCCAGGCACGTTTTAGGAAAGACAGAGGGACCAGGGACCACATATTCAATTTAAAGAATATCTACAAAAATGTAGAGAGTTTAATGTAGACATGTACACATGTTTCATTGATTACACCAAGGCCTTCGACACGTTAAAACACCAAAATCTGTGGAGAATCATGAAGGAAATGGGGTTTCTTTTGCACATAGTCCATCTCATTGAAACATTATTCCAACAACAACAAGCTGCTGTCCATCTGGGCAAACATCAGATTGGTTTGCAGTACAAAAGGGAGTCCGACAGGGATGTATCCTCTCACCTTATCTGTACAACATTTGCGGAATGTATAATGAGAAATGTTCGAGAAGATGAGAACATTGAAAGTTTCGAACCATTTACGATTGTGGGGTACGAGATTCCAGAGATACGATACGCAGATGACACAGTGATACTATCAAGAAGTGCAGAAGGGCTAGAGCAGCTACTTTCAGCCGTTAATGGACATAGTAAAGATCAAAACCTGTTCATAAACATAAATAAAACAAAGATAATGACCACCGACAAAACACAATGGCAGCACAAATGTACAGTGGGTGGTGAGGAAATAGATATGGTCACACATTTTGAATATCTGGGCTCCAGAATTGACAAAAATGGTGACTGCTTCAAATAAATCAGAAGAAGACTAGCTATTGCAATACAGAGACTGAACAGCCTGAAGAAATTATGACAGAGCACCAACAAAATGATAAACGTAAAAGTCGTGAGCCTGTGTTTTTCCTGTGGCAGCTTATGGCTGTGAATCATGGACGATTACCGAAACGTCTAGACAAAAAATCGAATGCTTCGAGTCAAAATGTTACTTAAAGATCCTCAAAATACCCTGGACAGAGAAAACACAAATGCAGACATTCGGCAGGAGCTGAGCATAGAGGAGAACTGGTTTATAAATTCCATTTTGGCTAGAAAATGCAAATACTTTGGTCACATCAAGAGACACAACGGTCTTGAGAGAACGGTGATGGAAGGTATGGTGCCAGGCAAAAGAGGAAGGGGTAGACTAAGAAGACGGTGGCACCAAGATATCCAGGAATACATGAGTATGACTGTGGCAGAGGCTGGAGTTTTGGCTAGAGAATGAGTTTCTTTCAGACATACTGTGATGGGAGCGACGTGCTACAAAGGACATGCTACATGATGATGATGGAATATTTGTTGAATGCAGTTAAAGGGACACTAAGGTGATTTTCATAGTCTAAAGATCTCGTGGTAAAATTTGTGGCTGGCATTTATCTTTTGTGTTATGTAGATATAGGGGTCGACATCCTCTACGGTTTTTCTCACAGGCTGATGTTCTACTTTTGGGCAGTTATGGTTTCTGAGACATTGTGTTTTACTTTAATTTATCTTCAGACCAACAGCTGTGCTGACACTACTCTAAAGGCTGCTGGGTTTCCTCCTTGATATGACCGATGAACAGGATGTCATCTGCAAATGGGTGAGTCACTGAACATCTATTTCTACGCCTATGTTGACCCAGTATAATTGTTGGAAAATCTCTTCGATATCCACTGTAAATAGCTATTTAGAGATGATATTGCTCTGTCGGACTCATCTTGGTAGCAGAACATACTGGACAGTGGTATAGCGTGATGACTGCATTGCAATCTCGATACTGCCAAAGGCTTTTTTGTAATTGATAAATACAGGACATAAGGATGTGCGCAAACTGAACGTAACGTCTTTATACTGGTTTAGAAGACTCTGTAGAGTCTGTATACAACCAGTTACATTTGCATTACCTTGCTCTAAAAGCTATGTGCATCCAATCTATTTCACGTGTCATTTTCATCAGTTGATTGATCGCGTGATGATGGTCAATGGTTAATTTTGAAATAAATGAAACTGAAAATAAAACTTGGAGAGTTGTTACCAACAGCAGGTCATTACAGCTCTTATTCATATCTATTGTGCCAAAAATGGGTTCTTGGAAAGCCAGGACACCAGGGTATTCACTGCCCTGAACATGGCACGACTAGGGCAGTAGACGCACACCAGACCCTGCAGATTTCAAGTCTCCACAGCTATCATATACTCATACCTAAGCATATGAGTTCTGCACCTAACAAGTCAGGATTAGTTCTGACAAGATGACTCCTTGATATAGACGGCAAAGATAGTCATCTGAGAGATGCAGTCACTTCTTCCATCTTGGATTAAAATAATTGCCTTTATTTTCATACAAGTTCAGAATTCATCTAATATACCTATGTGTTGCTAAATCTGGAAACGTTTGTTCCGCAGACTTGGCCAAAGGCTTTCTCGTAATCAATAAAGCAGATAAATAGTTGTCGTTCATGATCGATCAATATTTCTACAAGAAGCCGCAATGATCCTTCTTCTTCTTCTTCTTCTTCTGCGTACACAGTCAGACAGTAACCATTATTTTCTCGAAAAAAGCGGCGGTCATCCTGAGACTCTCGCCACTACCATAGAGCTTGTCTTGCAGTTCCACTGGCAATGGCCACATCTGCTCTCTCTGATCCTCGTATGTCGGGCAGTTCTGCAGCAGATGTTCAGTGGTCATTTTACCAGTACCGCACGGGCATTCGTCGGTACACCCTATCTTCAATTTGTTGAAGAGGTGGTACCTCAGTCTGTTGTGGCCAGTGCGAAGTCTGAAGACAACGACCTGCTCTCTTCGGTTCAACTGGTAATAGGCATCGTTTTTGGTGTAACCAGTATGTTCGGTTTCCCATTTGGACATGTACCTGGCTTTGATAAGCCGTTTTGACTCTTCGTACGTCATACTGGTATCTATTTGTGGTAGCCTTGCACCTTCTTTTGCCAGTCTGTCTGCCTCCTCGTTGCCTTGGATGTTTTGCAGTGTGACGGAACCCACTGTACCACTACCCTTTTTGGTGCGGACTGTTGGCACAGTTTGCAGAGTGCTGCTCTTAAGTCATTAAGCTCAGTGTTTTTCTGGCTTTTTAGCGCTGTGACTACTTCGAGAGCATCTGTCAGCAGGACTATATGGCTCTCATTTTCACTGTGTGTTACCATTTCTTCCACTGCCGCCCTCAGTGCCTCTGCCTCTGCTCTGAAATTGCTCGTGTACTTACCAGTAGCGAATGACAGTGTTATTTTTCTGCCATTTGGTAGGTTCAGGAATGCTCCTGCCCCTCCGTTCTGTGTAGTGTTTGTTACAGAACCGTCGGTGTATGCATGGGTCCAGTCCATGCTTGGGTAGCTTTTCGTTATGAAGCTTAGGGTAGTGTCTCTCCTTTCTTTTTCGGTCTGGCAGTTTTTGTTTGCAATACCTGGTATATTTTCTACCACCTCTGGAAATATATCCTGCCTCCAAGTAGGTTTTCGTACAGTAGTGATGGGTTTTGGTGTTGTTAGTGCGTTTATGGGATCTTCGTGCATCTTTGCTTTGGCTATTTCTGCAAAGTTTCTCCGCTTTAGTTTCCCAGTTCCCAAATTGTTTAGCCTCTGGTACATTGGATGGTCCGTCAGTCTTCGGAGTTTCTCTGACTGCAGCTGGGCTCTGCAGTCTCTTCTGTCGGTCATGGATTGCAGTTTTGTAATCTTTTCAAGTTCTACAATTGGCGTTGACTTCATGCCACCTGTTATGATTCTCATGGCTTGGTTTTGAAGTTTGTTAACTTTATCGAAGTTCGCTTTCGCTGCTGTTGTCCATGCCGCGATGCCATACTCGAGAACTGGTCTCACTCTTCCAGTGTACAGTTTCTTTAGTATGCCTTCGTCTGCTCCCCAGCTTGTGCCAGCAAGTTTCCTCATGATCGCCATTCTTTCTCTGGCTTTCATTCGGTTTCTCTCAATCTGACTTTTCCATGTCATGCGCCGATCAAATGTGACTCCCAGATAGGTTGGGTTGTCGTTTGGCTGCAGGATTTTGCCATTTAGGCTTAATTTGGTACTTTGGGGTTTTAATGAGAGCGAGAATATTGTGCACGTGGTTTTCTCCTCGTTTATTTTGACCAGCCATGAGTTCGCCCACTCTTCCAGCGATGTTAATGCCGTTTGCATCCGATTTCTTGCTATGGTGAGATTCTTTTCAGAGGTCCACATAGCCAGATCGTCTGCAAACATTGAGCTATGGACTCTTCTTGGTATATTCTCTGTAATATCGTTTATATATACCAGGAAGAGTGTGGGTGACAGTACTCCCCCTTGGGGTACTCCCTGCTCGAGTGTCACCTTTTTGCTCATCTGCCCTTGTACTTGGACTCTGGCCGTTCTTTGTTTGAGGTAGTGGTTGATCCACTTGTACATCTTCCCACAAACATCACTTCTTCTTAGCTTGACTCTAAGTCCATCCTTCCAGACTTTGTCAAATGCCTTTTCCAGATCCACCCAAACAGCTACTGTGTGTTTCTGTGCCTGGTAGGCATCTTCTATCTCCTGGGCTATGAGGATGACCTGGTCCTCAGTGGATCTGTGCTGTCTAAAGCCGGCTTGCTGTGGAATTAGTATTCGTTTTTCTTCCAGATGCCACATCAGTCTGGTGTTTATCATCCGTTCCATCAGCTTGCCGACACAGCTCAGTAGGCTTATGGGCCTGTATCCATTCGGATCTGTTTTGTCCTTTCCTGTTTTTGGTACTGGTACCAGTATTGCATCTTTCCATGCCTGGGGTACAATACCCCTTTTCCAGCTTTGGTTCAGGACTGATAGTAGTTTTTTCTTCGCTGTTTGGCCCAGCCCCATCAGCATTTCGTTTGTTATCCCGTCTTTTCCGGGAGATTTCCTTCTCTTTAGTGTTCTCATAGCCTCTTCCATTTCGCGCATTGTTAGTTTGGCCATCATGTGCTCTTCAGGAGCCGTATTTATGTTTTCGTGCCCCTTTAGCTCTTCGCTAATGTCTGTATGCTTATCTGCAGGGACCTCGATGTGGTTTGCTCTGGCATAGTGATCGACAAAGGCGTTTGCGGCTTTCTTACCTGTGATCAAGTTCTCGCCTTGCTTGATAGTAATTTGTTTATTTGACGGGGTTTCGTCGTTCCCGCAATGATCCGATTGCATCCCGTGTAAATCTGGCCTTGCAAAATCAAACTGGCTATCTTAAAACACCTCCTCTATCCTGCCATCAATTCTCTTAATCATATATCTTTTATAGAATTATAGATGCATGTGGTATTAATCTTGTTATTCGGAATTAGCTGCATTCTATTGATTTCGATTTTTTGACAACGGAATTACGATTATTGAAGTAGTGTGTTCTTTTGGACATAATTTATTGTTATAAGTATCATTAATATGCTGTTTTGATGAGCAAGATAAGTATATAATCTATCCCCAGTGCTTTGTTTTCAGAATTTTGCAAAAATGCCTTATTAAATTCTTCTCAGCTTACACGTAATCTTTTTCTACATGTCATTTAGGGTTTGTTAGTCTCATACACGCCCGATTCCTCATAATTTCCTTAACAAATTCCCTCTGTTTCTTTTTTTTTTTTCTCCGAGTCAGTTAATGGTTTTCCATTCATCGATCATCACTGATTACATGTCGTTATTTTTACTAATGGATTGTTTTACATTTTTATTATACACCTGCTCGAATTTCCATGTTTTTTCCAGGTCTAATTTCCTATCATCAGTCTATTAAACATTTTTCTCATACCATCTTACATGATCGATCTAATTCATTCTTGATACTCTTATACTTAGCGGTGCCTTGCTCTCTATTAGTGTTCTTCCATTTGCGTCTTTCCTCCATTTCTCTTAACATTTCAATTGTTACCCAATGTTTCTTGTTCTCAGCTTTTCTCTTACCCAATACGATCTCTGCTGCCGTATTTACGGCATATTTCATATTCTGTCCTTGTTGATTGATATCTTCAATGACCTACCTTTTCACCTAAGGTATCATTCATTGAGATTTGCATGCTAACTTCTTTTTTCAACTCGTTTAAAACAGTTAAATCCCACTTTTCTAGTTTTTATCATTTTCCTGATTCCTTCCATCTCAGTTTGCATTTTGTAATAAACAACTTACGATCAGTATCAGGTTCAGTATCCAGGTAAGCAATAGTTTTACGGTCTTGGATTCTATTAGCCAGGAGTCCTGATCGGCGCCAACTTTTGCATTGTAGTCCCCAAGTAGAATCCTGGCCTATGTGCATAGGAAAGTTTGGTGTCGGAAAGATTTACGAAAATGGACAGCGGCTATTGGAGCTGTGTGCCTACCACGACCTGTGCATCACTAAGACCTTATTCCAAACAAAGCCCCAACACAAAGTATCCTGGAGACAACCCTGCTCCAGACATTGGCATCAGCTGGACCTGATCATCACCAGACGGTATGATCTGAAACACGTTTTGAAAACCTGCTATCTGTTGAAGTCACGTGTTTAGGGACGGCCTCTACTACGCTTCCAGCCAGCTGGTTGGATAACCTTAGCACTTTTAACTGACTTGAGAAGGATCTGGTGAGCTGGAACTTCCTGATCTAGTCGGACAACATGTCCAAACAGGGAAAGGCGACGACGGTCCAGAACTTCTGATACAGTTGTGAGGTTAGTCATAGTAGAAACCTCGACATTTCGTACGAGATCGTACCAACAAATTCGAAGAATATCCCGCTGATTTCACATATGAAGGGCATCGAGTCTTGAGATGTTCTTTTTTGTAGTTAGCTGGTTTTGGCTCCGTACATTAGCACTGAAATCACACACGACTCGTAAATACGCTGCTTTGAACTCAGGGATAATCTACTATTGTTCCACATGCGGCATAGGTCGTTCATCACCGAAGCAGCGAAGCCAATCCGTCTGGGCTGCTGCGTCCGTCAGATGACATTGTGCTTCCAAGATAAGAAAGTTCAATTACGCTCTCCGTTGTGTGACAGCGAACTACTATGTCCTGGGAACTTGTATCAGAGCCAAGATACTGCATTTTGGTCTTCGCCCATGAGATTGATTGTCCCATATTTTGAGCTGTACTATCCAGCTACTCAAGAGACTGTTGCAGCACATGGCTATCCGGGCTGAGCAGGACTATGTCATCCACGTAGACGAGGTCAGGGATGTACGCTTGGTCCATAGTGATTCAATGGTGCTGATAAGTGCGAGGTGTAACTCTGCCAGGAGACGGAGCGCGAGGATGGCATCCACTGTTGATCGACCTGGCGTAAAACTCGACTGAAGTGGGCGACGTTTTCAGGCCAGCAGTGGTTTTAGTCAGGCCAACAGCATGTGAGCGAATACCTTGCCTGTAACTGAAAGTAGCGTTATTGGCCCATAATGTTTGCAGTCCTTGTTGCTACCCAGTCCTTTGTAAAGGGCGACAATTATCCAATCGGCTTAAACACTGCCTGTCCTCCAGACCTGAAGAAAGAGCTGGTGTAGAGCAGAACTGAATGGATCCAATGCTTATTTCAGCAGTTCTGTCAGGATGAATCGGGGTCCGCGGCACGTCCATCTATAAGCTTGCGTATGGCTGCCTGGACTTCTGCCAGAGTTCGAGAGGCAGTGCTAGTCTGTGGATCGGGCAGAGTTGCTACAGGTTCATTATCCAGGTGAAGGCAGGCCGTAGCTGGTGGATGGTTCAAGGCAAGCTTGTAGTGCTCAGTCCACCTAGCCATCACTTCTTCATGCGTTGTACAGGGTGAGTCATCGGACTTGTTCACGAACTCGCCACTGTAGTGGGCTTTCTTTGTACCTCCAGTGTGGAGAAGCTTTATGGCCTTGCAGGTAGGCATGAGGTCGTTAGATCAGAGACTTTAAAAAAAAAAGTTTAAGCGGGGGCTCGACTTCATTGCCTCGGGTTTTTTCCCCATTTTAGCTCTGTCTCTCACGGCAGATGGGTACCCCCATCGCACAAAGTAGGAACTCCCTCCGTAGCTCCAGCGATGAACCCAGGGATCTCCGGAAAAAATTTACATTATGGACCGATCGTCGCAGCTCGAAATCGAACTCCGACCGTCTGAACACGAGGCAAACGGCTTAACCACTTCGCCACAGAGTAATCCAACTTTGACCGAATCAGCAATGTCACTGAAGAAACGTTCCCTGTCGACTCCTGCCTTCGAGTGGAAACCGCTATGTTGCCGTCGGCGTTCGACAAGGTCATCGCGGAGCTTTCTTTTGAAGTATTATGTCGTAGGTGGTGTCAGAGAGTCACTGTTGGCGTTTTGGTTGTTGTGATCTCTTGATAAGCATGGCCTCATCACAATGGCGTCTTTTATGGTAGACCATGCTGTCTCGTGGTCATCTAGGAGGGCGTCCGCAGCAGCGAGGTGAAACCTGACAACATCGAGGTATTTCTCGGCAGTACTCCGGTCTAGTTTGAGAAGTTGGACATTGATCTTGTAGGGCTGCGCCGGTGGAAAGTGTGGAATCATTCACAAAATTCTTCTGTGATCTAATGGCAAAACAGAGCACTATTGGAAGCGCTACTGAAAGGTGGGAACATGCCAGAGGGTCAATACCCACCACATCCTTCGGAGTCTTTGGAAAGAAGACAACAAGCAGAATTGACTAGTTTGAAGGTGGGTTGGCCATCCTTGCACCAGCCATTAAAAGGCGTCAATCTACTCACCTGGATTTTAATATTTGCCCGAGGAGTACGACCTTCTAGGCTTATAAATCCGCAAAGAGTACAGTACAGAGACTGGCAAGAAAATGTGCAAATGACTACTGACTTCAACTCTGTAAGTTTTTACAGTCGGCAGCGGAAACTGATAACTTCAGGGCGTTGTATGAGAGTTTAAAGAAAGCATTTGAACCCAACAAAAGTATACACCGCCTCTAAAATCGGCGGCAGGTGAGATTATTCTGGACAGGGATATGCTAATGAAGAGATGGACCGAACACTATTCAGTCTTGTACACCTGTAATACCTGGCGGATACTGGTCTCGAGATGCACCGAACACTATTCAGTCTTGTACACCTGTAATACCTGGCGGACACTGGTCTCGAGATGGACCGAACACTATTCAGTCTTGTACACCTGTAATAAAGTAGTGATGGACTCTGGTCTCGAGATGGACCGAACACTATTCAGCCTTGTACACCTGTATTAAAGTAGTGATGGACTCTGGTCTCGAGATGGACCGAACACTATTCAGTCTTGTACACCTGTATTAAAGTAGTGATGGACTCTGGTCTCGAGATGGACCGAACACTATTCAGCCTTGTACACCTGTAATAAAGTAGTGATGGACTCTGGTCTCGAGATGGACCGAACACCTTTCAGTCTTGTACACCTGTAATAAAGTAGTGCCCGACTCTGGTCTCGAGATGGACCGAACACTATTCAGCCTTGTACACTTGTATTAAAGTAGTGATGGACTCTGGTCTCGAGATGGGCCTAACACCATTCAGTCTTGTACACCTGTAATAACGCAGTGCCCGATTCTGCTCACAACGAAATTGAGATTTTGCAGGTGTTGCAGGAACTTGACGATAAACCGAGCATACAAGATTTGGAATAAGCTATCTAGGGCATGCCAGTGGGAAAGGCAACCGGTAGCGATGGCATTCCAGCAGAAATCATCAAATGCGGGGGATACATACTTCTAAAATACCTGTACGAACATATCTGCCAGTTTTGGCCTGAGGGAGCGCTATCACAGGACACGAGAACGCCTACATAATCAGGTCAGGTCAGGTCATCCCGTAAACGGTGAAGTCATTGGGGCACACATGAAGACATCCTCACAACACCACGCCACTCTTCTCTGTCAGCGGCCATGCCTGTAACTCTTCTGGTCGGAAATTGGTCCATACTTTTATGTTGTCCTCCCAAATTTTTACATTGCTACATAATCACTCTTTATAAAAAAAAAGGGAGACAGATAAGTGTATGCTCGCATCGTCCTTAGCAGGTTGCAAAGGCTGGAGGACAGGGTGTACCTGGAGTCTCAGTGTAGTTTTCACGCAGAAAGGTCAACCGTTGATATGGTCTTTTCATCGAGACAATTGCAAGAGAAATGCAGAGAACAACACAGACCACTATTTCTTGCCTTCATTTACCTCACCAAGACATTCGACCTGGTAAACAGAGCGCGACATTTTCAAGTATTGTCTAAAGTTGGCTGGCCACCTGAACTGCTGAGCATGGATAGGTTTTTTCATAAGGCATGAAAGGTGCAGCACTGCATAACCGTCAGGAATCTGAGGTCTTCAACATTAATTGCGGAGTTACACAAAGTTGTGTCCTGGCTCTGACTCTATTCGGCATGTTCTTTGTCATCGTGCTTAGACACGCCTTTGGAACTGCCACAGAGGGGATCGGGTCTTTCTGCATACTAAGTTAGATGCAAGACTATTCAATCTAACCAGACTGCGAGCAAAAAGTAAGAGAAGGGAGACTGTCATTCTGGTTGTGCTCTTCGCGATTAAGCTGCCCTGGTCACTCACACCGAAGCCGAATTACAATTCCACATTTAGAGGTTGGCAAGACCCTGTAATATGTTTGGACTCACATCATCGTACAAAAGACGAAAGTGATGGCTCAGGTTGCAGATCCGTCATACATTGTCTTAAACGATAACAATCTGCAGGTGGTAAATCACGTGGATCTATCATTACCGACAACCTTTCCCTGGACGCAGAGCTGGATCTATCATTACCGACAACCTTTCCCTGGACCCAGAGCTTGATCTATCATCACCAACAACCTTTCCCTGGACCCAGAGCTTGATCTATCATCACCAACAACCTTTCACTGGACGCAGAGCTGGATCTATCATCACCGATAACCTTTTACTGGACCCAGAGCTTGATCTATCATCACCGATAACCTTTCACTGGACCCAGAGCTTGATCTATCATCACCAACAACCTTTCACTGGACGCAGAGCTTGATTTATCATCACCGATAACCTTTCACTGGACCCAGAGCTGGATCTATCATCAACAACAATCTTTCACTGGACCCAGAGCTTGATCTATCATCACCGATAACCTTTCACTGGACCCAGAGCTTGATCTATCATCACCAACAACCTTTCACTGGACCCAGAGCTGCAGAAACGATTATGAATGGCCTCATCAGCACTTGCCAGGCTCTCTTAGAGAGTGTGGAATAACAACATGCTGGTTATCTCAACAAAGGTTGCTGTGTACAGATCATGTGTGATTAGTACCCTGCTCTATGGCAGCGAAACATGGACTGTGTATGTCCTACAAGAAAAAAGGCAACATGCTTTCCATATGCGCTGTCTGAGACGCATACTTCGATTTTCATGGAGTGACAGAGTGAATAACAACGAAGTGTTGTACCTTGCAAAGATTGTCAGCGTAATTACGATCCTACGCCAGCGCCGCTTGCGTTGGCTTGGTCACGTTTCAAGTACGGAGGATGGAGGAATACCAAAATATATCATTTACGGAGAGCTGAATACGGACAAGCGTAAAAAAGGTAGACCCTTCCTCCGCTACAAAGATGTTTTCAAGCGGGACCTGAAGGCGTTTGATATGAACACATGCAACTGGGAGAAACTTGGTAAAGACAAAGCCGGCTGGAGGCAGGCTTTATGTGTACTGTCCCCTCTATAGCGTGGTCTATTGTATCTCGAGACTGATAGGATGTCAATCAATTATATATACACATTCACACATACACACTGATCGAGTGGTTTGCCGGGATTTGTGTGTATGTCAAGGACAAGAATTACACCACTGCCTCACAGAGAGCATGTCGTAAGAGGTGACTAGCTGTGTGACATGGCATACTACCAGCCATGGTTGGGTGGTTTGTTTAGAGCAATATATGGCGACTAATAAGCTGAGTGTCTACTTTGCTCTAGTAATAATAATGTTCGCGTAGGCGTCAAAGAACCGTTGCGTCGATCGACCCCTACCATGTCCAAATGCTGAGGCTGTGTTTATGCGTAGCATGTCGACCGAAATCCCCAGGTGGAGCCGAGTACACTGCTGCCGTGGGATGAGGAACGCGAGGCGTGTGTTGAATCAATGTTTGTGAGGCTTTCAGTGTCTGTTCGTGTAAGATTCCCAGTTTTACATGTCCCGCCGTCGAAGCTTCTGATTGTGTCCACCTTTAGGTCAGCGTGACCCTTGCTGTGCTGAGAATACGAGGTTTAGATAGGTATCGTGTAACCTCCGGTGGAAGGAGTGGCGGTCAGGAGGAAGTCGGCTTCAGTCTGGGCAGAAAGGTAGCAGAGTAGTGGTAACCTGGACTGAATTCTGGTCTGAAGTTAAGCGGAACGAACTCCATCATAGACTGGTCTCCCACGGCTTAAGCCAGACAGGAAATGCAGCGAAATACAGCATAACAAACAGGATAATCGATCGAAAGCACATCAATTCCAAAGAATAAAGTCTCTGATAACACCTGGTGAACGAGTTCCGAAATATAATCCGAACAGGACCCCATCAAGCATCAAAAAACGACACAAACACCGGAGCGAGTCGAGAGCGTAGCCCTTAAGGTGCGGCCATCTGGCTTTTTATTATTTAGTTTTTACTTTGCTCTAGTGTATACGTCTATTAAGATAGACTCGCACATCGGTTAACCACCCTCCGTAAGCGATTGTCCTAACGAAGCGGAGTGTTAAGCTGCTCGAGCCTAGCCCGCTAAGCAGGAAACCCTTCTCCTGGCTACATCCAGCTCACACCAGAGCTGGGACGTTTTCAGAGGCATCTGTCCCCGTAGAAGTATAGGTCGACTAAGAAATACGTATTAAGAACATACACACACATATATATATATATATATATATATATATATATATATATATATATATATATATATATATATGTATATATATATATATATATATATATATATATATATATATATATATATATATATATATATATATATACACACGAGCCGTGTTCAAATTAAACCGGACATAACTGCACCAACTGAACATACGTCCGATGCGCATGCTGACGTCACTTCTGATGTAAACAGCACATATCAACCGTCAAGTTCGCAACATTGTATTATCCTCCGACTCATAGTTTCCTCAGCAGACCATTAAAAACATGGTGAGTGTGATACGAAATCCGCCCAAAGTTGATCAGCGAGCGGTTTTTCGGTTTCTAACAGCCGAAGGATGTCGACCAGTTGACATTCATAGCAGAATGCAGGCAATGTATGGGGACAAAAGTGTGTCGAAGACAACAGTGAATAACATGACAACGATGTTACAAGAAGGACGTGAGTTAACGAAAGATCTTCCGAGACCAGGTCAGGCGCATTTTGATGCATCAGAAGATGCCATCGCCAACATCTATGCAGTAATTCGGATTGACCGTTGCCGGAGCTTACGTTATCCAAACTTTTGTCACCATACAATGCCTGCATTCTGCGATGAATGTCAACTGGTCGACATCCTTCATCTGTTAGAAACCGAATCACCGCTTGCTGATCGACTCTGGACGGATTCCATATCACACCCGCCATGTTTTCAACAGGATGCTGAGGAAACTATGAGCCAGAGGATAAGAAAATTTAGCAAATCTGACAGTTGGTATGTGCTGTTTACATCACAAGTGACATCCTCAAACGCATCGTACATATGATCACGTGGTGCAGTTTGGTCCGGTTACATTTGAACACGCCTCATGCATATATATGTACTAACACAGACTAAACGAATGAAGGGCTGTAGATACAAATGCAGAACTAGATATAACATTGAAACGATGAATCCAGGAACAATGAAGGAATGACAAACAGAGATATAAGATCTTAAAACTGATGCACTTAAAATGTTAATGAATTCCATAGTAAGCTGCTTTGTAACACAGTTTATCTACACTTATGCAGCTTGTATTGTAAGACAAAATTCTTGACATTTCTTCCTGGAATCTTTATCAAGGCCAGAAAGATGAGGCGCAAACTGGGGTTGGGGGAGGAAAGAGTGCAGGGGGTGGTGTTGACCGTGATAAATATAAGAAGAAAATGTTGTGTTATATTTTTATTATTTTAAATTTAATAAACGGCCCGTGACATCAGAGACTCAATCAATTTCCCATCTATTTCCGCTTAATTTTTCTGCTTCCTCTCACAGAAGATGGACGGTCACCTTTTCGTCCATCTTCAAAGGCCAAGCCCAGGTCTGAATGTGCGAAAATGAGGAAGGATATATTTTTTTCAAAATTAGGCACGACAGAATAGGGAAGAGGTTAGATAATATTCTTCTACTGCTTCGTATGTCGCTCTTAAATAGTCACGTCTAGTAACCGTGATGATCCTTGTCAGTGATCCCCTGCCGCCAATATATATTATCTTGCAATTGGGTTCGTTGCCGAGGGACATGCGCTCACTCTACTCCTCACGTGGAGCCAGCAGTCCCCGTAGAATATATTCCACCGTTTGTTTGTTCTCCTCACATGGGCAAATGTCTGTTTGTCCAGTTTTGTAATTTTTGTATTTGTTTAAAATATAACTTTTCAGCCTGTAGTTGTATATTCCCAGTCTGAATATTGTTACTTGATCACTTCTTGGCAATGAGTTGTTCACTTCTGCTATATCGGATTGTAGACGGTGTCTGTGTCATATGTTTTTGAGGTACGTATTTATAATTGTTTTTAAAAAAATGCAGCACTGTCTTTAGTTTAGATTTTCCTTCTCTCTGTTTGGCTGTTCTATCTTCCTCATTTCTATTTATCCAACAGCGTGCAGGAATCCACTCAATTGGTATTCTTGAACTGGTAGTTACTATCTACTAGTGCCTTAGACAGTCTGTCTAGTTCATAGTTGCTATGGTTTCTGGGTGTCATTGTGACTGATAGGAAACATGTAATGAAAACTATCTTGTCTTTGACATGGTTCTTATTTTTCACAATGACGATCGCAGCTGCTCTTAGTGCATCACCTTCAGCTCTCAAGATGTTTGAGAATGCAGTGGCCAGTGAGATAGGAATATTTTGTCTATTATTAAATTTTGTGTAAAGACCTTCTCATGCCATGTTTCATAGATTGCTGTTCCATATGTGTAAAGACCTTCTAATTCCATGTTTCATAGATTGCTGTTCCATCTGTGTAAAGACCTTCTCATTCCATGTTTCATAGATTGCTGTTCCATATGTGTAAAGACCTTCCATGTTTCATAGATTGCTACCCCATCTGTGTAAAGACCTTCTCATTCCATGTTTCATAGATTGCTGTTCCATATGTGTAAAGACCTTCCATGTTTCATAGATTGCTACCCCATCTGTGTAAAGACCTTCTCATGCCATGTTTCATAGATTGCTGTTCCATATGTGTAAATGCAGGTTCATTATCTGACTGGGTACTTTCTTTGAATATTTTCTAATGATGTATATTTTCTCGCTGTTCGTGTATCTGTTATCGTCAATTTTAGTTCACGTCTTTGAATCGTTTTCTCTTTCATGGAAGACATGTGCTTATTGTCTTTATATGTTTTACCTTTATCTGTTCCACGTTGTGACATAGAGGGGTTTAGTGATTTTTCTTTTTGGACGAAGCAGTTTTTGTTAAGTCTGCTTCCGCCTAATTCTTCCTAACTTTTATTCATTAGGTGATTTGGAAGCTACTTTTTATGTCAGCTGTAGTACTATGTAATCTCATCTGTCAGCTGTAGTACTCTGTCATCTCATCTGTCAGATGTAGTACTATGTAATCTCATCTGTCAGCTGTAGTACTCTGTAATCTATTCAATCAGCTGTAGTACTCTGTAATCTCTTATAACAGCTATAGTACTTTGTAATCTCATATGTCAGATATAGTAATGTGTAATCTCTTCTGTCAGCTGTAGTACTCTGTAATCTCTTCTGTCAGGAGTAGTAGTCTGTAATCTCTTCTATCAGGAGTAGTACCCTGTAATCTCTTCTTAGCTGTCCTACTCTCTAATCGCTTCTGTCAACTGTAGTACTCTGTAATCTCTTCTGTCAGGAGTAGTAGTCTGTAATCTCTTTTTAGCTGTAGTACTCTCTAATCTCTTCTGCCAGGAGTAGTACTCTCTAATTTCTTCTGTCAGCTGTAGTACTCTCTAATCTCTTCTGTTATTCATGGTTTGTAGCTTTGCTATTTGTATATTCTATTTTATTGGTGTTGATTTCATAGCTCATTTAATATTTCTATCTCCCTGGTTTCGAATGTTGGCTGTTTTTCAAAGTTGCATTTTGAAGCTGTTGCACAGACTGGTCTAACATTTTTTGTGCACAGCATTTTTAATAATAAATGATCTGCACCAATGCAGTTCTGACTAATTTAAAAAAAAAATTACAGTCAGTCATTCGCTGTGCATTTTTAAATTTGATTTTGTTATGCTGTCCATTGCTATTCTTATATTTGACATGTTCTTTTCTTTTGGTAGCTTACATGCATTTAGTGTCAGTGTGATTATATTTGCCTTTTTTGAAAGTGTAAAAAATTGTGTTGTTGCTTTTTTTTTCTTATTTATTAGTATATTTAAGATCCATTTCTGAGTGCACTGAACTAGTCTTTGTAGGGCTTCTGTCTTCCATTAATCTGCTGTTTTTCTGTTTTATTCATCTACCTTCATGGTCGTCTTCTTCGATCAACTGATACCTTGCCTTTAGCCATACATGAGGTTCACGATGGAGATTACGTTTCTAGTCTTCGTCGGTCCTTCAGACCTTTTCGAGTATAGTCGCTCCCCCGGTTCAGACTGCTTCTATTTGTTCTGCATAAATGGGGCCGTCCTGCGTTATTTGTTCTGGTGTATGTTTGAGTGCTCTGCAATCGCATGTGGTGGTTTCTCTAGAACTCCTTCTGTGGAGGTGGGCCTTGAGTCTGCAATGTCCCATTCTGCGTCTCAAGATCTTTGTCTGCCCATCTCTGCAAAGTTTATCTATGCTGTAATTTTATGCTATGTATTCTTTGTGCTGGTCTCTCCATTCAGTCCCCATGTATCGTTTGATGAGTGGCTAGTATGTGTGTCTCTACTTCTGATTTTTGTAGTCTCATCTGCCTTCTCGTTTCCAAGGATCATGTGGCAGCGTAAAGCGTTCAGAGTTGCGTAGTACTCATCTTATCAAAAATATCCTGGTCACTCGGACCAAAATAAGATATGTGTCTAGGTTTGGCTGAGTAGTTTACTTATCTAAAGAGTTACAAGTATCCACACCAGCACACGACTTCACACAGGAAAACGCAGTAAACACTATCGTGAATAGAAACATAGCATTAACATTTATTAATCGTTAAAACAAAACAATATTAACAAAAAGCAGAGAACATCTAAATAAATAATCATTATATATATATATATATTGAACTACAATCGGAGGTTTTAAGCACTAGCTTTGATGATTTCTCCAAGGACTTAATACCCCTGCTCTTGCCGCTGCACTCCCCTTATATGCACGCTCAACACACAATCACAAACTCGTCCTCACGATCGGATTACGTACCTTCAATCAGTTGATCTGTACATTCACATACAATCCGTTCACGTATGCTCCAGCAATCTGTGCATTCGTGTGTAATTAGACCACGTCAATTATAGTCGGATCACGTACTCACTTGTCATCACGTACTCAGTCGATCGGTGCATTCACATGTGTAAAGACACAAAGTGTCATACACATACGACACCCATTCAGATCTCTTACTGTTCACAGGGTGTCCAACATAAACACCTATAGAGCGACTGGCCAAAACTCGAGGTGTTTGCTGGTCCAGTCACCCTGCAAACTCACACACTCACAGACTCCAGACAGCCTCTCATTCATTCTCCTAGCCAGTATGTTTGAGTTCATCTTTGTAAAGTATTTTATAGTTTTAAGCAACACCATGGCTGTCCAATGGCCTTCTGTTGGTTGTCTGACTTAGCCATCACTCTAATTTGAAACTATCCCCAACTAATTGTTATTAGATGACTATCTCCGAATCCATGTCACTTCAAATGCCGTAGCAAGTCGTGCTGGCATCTGACTGTTTTGGGCTCTAGATGACTTGGAGTACCTCCTGAATCTGTTAAAATGAGTGTTTTTCTTGTGGTCATCTTTTAATGAATTTATCTGAATTGATGTATTCAGCTAACCATAAAGCAAAGACCATCAACGTGTAGCGAGATGTGGATCTGTGGTATTTGATCCGCTATGTTCTTGGTGAAGATCAATAATAGTGTACGTGTGAGCACACTTCCTTTGGGGCACTCCTTGCTCCAATTTCATTCTATGGCATATGTGACTTCACACTGCCATATTTATCTTATAGAAATTAATCTATACATCTGTACATGCACCCACAGACTACGTAATTGAGCAGTTTTTCTATTGACCACCTCGCTCACGACTTTATGAAATGCTTTTCTCATATTTACCAAAACTACCAGTGTGTCTTTTTAAAAAAAAATTATATCTGAATGTTCGCTAAAGTCTCCAACTATCATTCATTGGCTTCTGGTACGTCGACTGCCTAAAATTCCATTTGTCTTCCGGTTGGGCAGTACACTTTGGTGGTTTCCTGTTCTACCAAAATGTCTGCTCCTGATAACTATGTTTGTTGTTTGGATTTGGTTTTTATTTAGTTAGTTGCAGGTTGTTTTTTAGGATCAATTTGAACTTTTTCTATCCACCCTTATGGTGTGGTATCCTGTCGGTTGGGAGCAGTGCGTTTTGCTACCTATGTCTCTTGAATGCAAGTTGTGTCGACATCCCTCATCACGGAGTCTTGGTGTAATGGCAAGTTTCTTATACATTACTCTTTTAACATTTCACTGAGGGATATTTAGCAGCCTCACTTTGTTGGGGTTTTGGCCGTTAGTACTTTCCGTGGATACAATGATTTCTACTTTGTGGCTTAAGACACAGCCTACTGTAAATTCAGGCATTCTGACTCACGGAGAAACCCCTTTGAAACGTCACATTCTAAGGCTGACATAATTTCTATTTGTCAACTATATGTGCCACTATAACGGCTTCTTCGGGAAACACCGATAGATATGCAGTTGGTTTCAGGGCAGGGTTCTGTGAAAGTATCAATCTCAACGGTGAATTGTTGTGGTTTGTACCGTCAATTTCTCTGTGTGGAGCATTTATTTATTGTAAACCTTGGGACAATAAGAGTACCACCATTTAGTCCGGGGTGGAATGTAACGTTTCAGGGTTTTTTATCCGGTGTGTCAGATGGCCCATCTAAAGTACTCCATGCTTAAGACACGGTATTTCCTCAGCCAGGCCGGACTCTTGAGAAAGGATGTCATTTAGATAGTAAACATGTACAATTGTATGTGTGAGTTACGCGAGGTACTCTTTACCCCATTGTTCAGTTGTACTTTGATTTATATGCCTTTCGGCCCGGCACTTTCGCTTTCAATACAACTTATTATTGGTTAACTCTCCAAGTCTAGCTAGGTCTAAGTCTAGCTGTTCCAAGTCTACTTACAAAGCAATATGTGGGTTTAGTTCCAGTCTTCCTTCTTCTACATAAGCTGCATACCAAGCTAACGTGTCTCATCTTCCTGGGCTGTCGTCGGTTTCCTCCGGTAGCCTTTGATAGCCAGTATCTCATCTGCAGAGGTTTCATGAAACTAGAGTTGGTCTTCCTTTTCTATCTGAAATGACAGCTTTTGCAGTCAAGATAGATAATATAAAAAATTGGGATGATTGATAAGACAATATATATGTATATATATATATACATCTGCCATATATCTATCTTTCTATTTATATATATATATAACTATTTATCTATCTTTTTCTTCAACTTCTGCGTTCGTTATCAATCTCCCGCTACCAAGCTCTGAACAGGGCGTTGAAATTAGCAGGATGTAGTCCAGAGAACGGAATTCGTTATGTCGCTAGTTTACAGTTTGACTGCGATATGTGCACCATCTCTTTTTATCTATCTATCTATCTATATATATATCTATCTATCTATCTATTTATCTATCTATCTATCTATATATCTGTATATCTATCTATCTATTTATATCTACCTACCTACCTATCTACTTATATATATATATATATATATATATATATATATATATATATCTGCCTATTTATATTCGTGTCTGCCTTTCTTTTCTGTCTTTATGTACGTCTGCATAGATTCATAAATCCATTAATCTATACATCTTTATATCCATTCATCGATGTTTCTGTCTGTTTTTATGCATGCATGTTTGTCTATCATCGATCTAGCCATTATCAAACTAGTATCTCTATCAATCTCACGCCAGTCTGTGTATTTCGACATGACTATCGAAATGGCTATCGCTCTCTCATTATATTATGAATCTACGCATGTATTGTCTGATTATTTTCTCTCTTTCTTTCTCACTCTTTCTCTCTCTCTCTCTCTCTCTCTTTCTCCCTCTATAGATAAATATATATACATATATATTTATATATATATATGTATATATATGTATATATATATATATATATATATATATATATATATGTATTTATATGTATAAATATATATATATATATATATATATATATATTTAGTAGGGCATTTTCCCCTTCAGTCAATGGAGTGAGTGTAGTTGCATATTCTTCAACCCAGTCCTCGTTTGATAATTTGTTAGTGCCAAAGGGGAATACTGTACTGTAAAATAAGCTGGTCTTGAGAATGCTCCACATTTTGTGTGCGGTGTTTTCCTTGCCTTCAACACTTAAGTCAAGAAAAGGGGAAATTCAGCAGAATAACCGCTGGTTGGAAATTGAGTTTTTGGAGACTCCTTTGTACTAAGCCGCAGCCGGTGAGTGGTGAGGTGGCCAGGGCCCTTCCTTGCTGCTTTTACTTTCTCTAACTCATGCGCCAGGTACAAATTTACAGATGATTTGACTGGAGAAGCGGTCTTCGATTCAAATCACGACCTGGATTTTTGTTAGTCTCCGGACACGATTAGAACCGAGGCACACTGTTACTGTAGAAAATATCGAATTGCTCGCTATGAACTAAGCGCTCTCCGCTTAAAGAACTAAACTCATTTCTGAATGTTTCTTTCATTTCTGGTATGTTGATACCATTGATATTTATCTCTGACTTGTATGAACCACCCTATTAATAGGTTTTTGGGGATGCGCTTTGACTTTGCTGATTATTATTACGTGGTCTGTATTGCTGTTAGCGTTGTGAAATGAACGTGTAATTTCGATTGAATTGAGATGTTAGCTCCGAATCAACATGAAATCATTCTGGTGCCAGCGATCTGATCGGACAAGACATGAACATACCCTGTGAGCTTATTTAACAGCTTTTGTTACATGTATGTTATTTTGTGAGCAGAATTCAAAGTCTCTGACCATTTTCATTTGAGCATTCCAGCACTATTATGTCCTGGACACCCTGACCAGGAGTCGTCCTCAGACCTAGTGGGTGCGTTCAGGTCAAGTGTACAGTGGCTATTCCCTGTAAATGAATTTATAATCTTCTATAAAGACTCGTGGGACTTGTCTTTCTCTGCTAAAGTGGCTACTAGCTTTAGTGCATGCCACTGACAATGTTCATGTGCTCACTCTTTGTTCCATAACCGGATGGACATTATGTGCTCAGATACAGTCGTTTGTGTGCAGATAGAGCTGACAAGTATGTTATCTACAGCAAAACCGACTCAATACAGTCAAGGCTGGCTGATATGCAGGCTCTGCCAGAAGAAAGTATAGTCATTTCCCTTTCCTGATCCGCACCTCTGAAGAATGACCTACTCTAGATAGGCCTGCGGACTGATTGGAAAACCCCCTTGAAAGACCGACGACTAAATGACGAAACTTTCATGTCTCAACTATTGTTCGTTTTCCAATGGTTGCCGTCAATTGCCGCCTAATATCTGAACAACCCTTACACCGATATGCGCGATTATTTGCGCGATTTTTAGGCCAAATCGTCTCCAATTTGAATGAGATTATCTACATTAGGTCCTTTTGTGCCCTTTTGTAATATAGTTCATGTGTTTTAGGAGCTGAAAAAAATGTGTGAAAATGTAAAAGCACACGAAATATATAACATTCAAAGTACATACTTCAGATGGATTGATTCAGTTTTATAAATAGATGCTGTAGCAAACAATAAATGGTTATAATACAGTTCTGAGATCCATCTTCTAAGCTGATTGGGATGGCCCAGAATAGGACCGTTTTGCCAAAGTGATGGAAACTTCTATTTCTCGGAAAGCAAACATGTAGGTTAATTTTTCACTTATTCATAGTCGGATGATTCCAACACATTAATGACTGTTCTCGGAAGAAAGAACGTCAGTCCTCCTTTTTTCAAAAGTATTCTTCCTCTTTCAAGACATGGTCTTCACATTTAGCCCAATAATATTTGAATATATTTGAGAAGGCTACATACGTTAGTTCTTTCATACCGTATAGTTTGAAAGTTTTATTTTCAGCTCCTACTTGTCTTGAGGGAGTAGTACCCACTGAGGGGTATTATTTTTATAATTGCTGTAACTTTTAAAAAATGTATATATTCAAATAAAGGTTTGGGAGACGACGTGGCCTGGTGGTTAAGTGTCACGGCTCACAACCCAGATGCACTGGGCCAACAGGTGCAAAATAAAAACGCAGTGCAACGCACACAGCCTTGGGGATTAGAGAAATAAGGCGAACGCAATAAAAAAAATTCAAAAAAAAAATAAAAAAATAAGCACTTCATTTTTTCATATAATGATTATCAAGATTATCCCCTCATTACAAACCACAGCTAAAGCTACATCTTTTACGATTGTGTTTTTATGAAAATTCAAATATTAACTCAATTTTGTCCAAAAAAATCAAAATGTCTATGCTCTTGGTGCTCTTGCATCGACTTGTCTATATGCAATATATTTTCCTGTCATGTTTATATATATAGGGAAAGGCGACTACCATTTGTTGAGGCAAAACACAAAACGCACATGTTAGTCAGGGTTGGCAAAATAAACTCCGCAAGACCCACCCATACCTCACTTCCAGACAGTTCTTCTTGGAAACACTGTTTTCATGGAAGTCTGATTTACAAGGTAGGTGGTCGACGTGATCCCCATAGTAGTGAGCGACACGCAGATGAAACCAAGCAAAGCATAATCGTCTGGAGGACCCCAGCCCACTTTCAACACGAAGCTGGAGATCAGAGGAACGCTTCTGCAACCAGTCATCTAACACGATTTTCAAGGTGCACACAAGAGTGATCTTACACATTGTGAGAATTCAAAAAGAACAACAGCAAAAGCAATAACAATAACAGCAAAAACAATAACAACAACAGCAAAAACAATACCAACAACAGCAAAAACAATAACAACAACAGCAAAAACAACAACAGCAAAAACAATAACAACAGCAAAAACAAAAACAACAGCAAAAACAACAACAGCAAAAACAATAACAACAACAGCAAAAACAATAACAACAACAGCAAAAACAACAACAGCAAAAACAATAACAACAACAGCAAAAACAATAACAACAACAGCAAAAACAATAACAACAACAGCAAAAACATTAAAAACAACAGCAAAAAAATACAACAGCAAAAACAATAACAACAACAGCAAAAACAACAACAGCAAAAACAATAACAACAACAGCAAAAACAATAACAACAACAGCAAAAACAATAAAACCAACAGCAAAAACAATAACAACAACAGCAAAAACAATAACAACAACAGCAAATACAACAACAGCAAAAACAATAACAACAACAGCAAAAACAATAACAACAACAGCAAAAACAATAACAACAACAGCAAAAATAATAACAACAACAGCAAAAACAACACCAGCAAAAACAATAACAACAACAGCAAAAACAATAACAACAACAGCAAAAACAATAACAACAACAGCAAAAACAACAATAGCAAAAACAATAACAACAACAGTAAAAACAACAACAGCAAAAACAATAACAACAACAGCAAAAACAAAAACAACAACAGCAAAAACAATAACAACAACTGCAAAAACAATAACAACAACAGCAAAAACAATAACAACAACAACAAAAACAATAATAACAACAGCAAAAACAATAACAACAACAGCAAAAAAAACAACAACAACAGCAAAAACAACAACAGCAAAAACAATAACAACAACAGCAAAAACAACAACAGCAAAAACAATAACAATAACAGCAAAAACAATAACAACAACAGCAAAAACATTAAAAACAACAGCAAAAAACAACAACAGCAAAAACAATAACAACAACAGCAAAAACAACAACAGCAAAAACAATAAAAACAACAGCAAAAACAATAACAACAACAGCAAAAACAATAACAACAACAGCAAAAAAAATAACAACAACAGCAAAAACAATAACAACAACAGCAAAAACAACAACAGCAAAAACAATAACAACAACAGCAAAAACAATAACAACAACAGCAAAAACAATAACAACAACAGCAATAACAATAACAACAACAGCAAAAACAACAACAGCAAAAACAATAACAACAACAGCAAAAACAATAATAACAACAGCAAAAACAATAACAACAACAGCAAAAACAACAACAGCAAAAACAATAACAACAGTAAAAACAACAACAGCAAAAACAATAACAACAACAGCAAAAACAATAACAATAACAGCAAAAACAATAACAACAACTGCAAAAACAATAACAACAACAGCAAAAACAATAACAACAACAACAAAAACAATAACAGCAAAAACAAAAACAATAACAACAACAGCAAAAACAATAACAACAACAGCAAAAACAATAACAACAACAGCAAAAACAATAACAACAACAACAAAAACAATAACAACAACAGCAAAAACAATAACAACAACAGCAAAAACAACAACAGCAAAAACAATAACAACAACAGCAAAAACAATAACAACAACAGCAAAAACAACAACAGCAAAAACAATAACAACAGCAAAAACAACAACAGCAAAAACAATAACAACAACAGCAAAAACAACAACAGCAAAAACAATAACCACAACAGCAAAAACAATAACAACAACAGCAAAAACAACAACAGCAAAAACAATAACAACAACAGCAAAAACAATAACAATAACAGCAAAAACATTAAAAACAACAGCAAAAAACAACAACAGCAAAAACAATAACAACAACAGCAAAAACAACAACAGCAAAAACAATAACAACAACAGCAAAAACAATAACAACAACAGCAAAAACAATAACAACAAAAGCAAAAACAATAACAACAACAGCAAAAACAACAACAGCAAAACCAATAACAACAACAGCAAAAACAATAATAACAACAGCAAAAACAATAACAACAACAGCAAAAACAATAACAACAACAGCAAAAAATAACAACAGCAAAAACAATAACAACAACAACAAAAACAATAACAACAACAGCAAAAACAATAACAACAACAACAAAAACAATAACAACAACAGCAAAAACAATAACAACAACAGCAAAAACAACAACAGCAAAAACAATAACCACAACAGCAAAAACAATAACAAGAACAGCAAAAACAACAACAGCAAAAACAATAACAACAGCAAAAACAACAACAGCAAAAACAATAACAACAACAGCAAAAACAACAACAGCAAAAACCATAACAACAACAGCAAAAACAATAACAACAACAGCAAAAACAAAAACAACAACAGCAAAAACAATAACAACAACAGCAAAAACAATAATAACAACAGCAAAAACAATAACAACAACAGCAAAAACAGCAACAGCAAAAACAATAACAACAGTAAAAACAACAACAGCAAAAACAATAACAACAACAGCAAAAACAATAACAATAACAGCAAAAACAATAACAACAACTGCAAAAACAATAACAACAACAGCAAAAACAATAACAACAACAACAAAAACAATAACAGCAAAAACAAAAACAATAACAACAACAGCAAAAACAATAACAACAACAGCAAAAACAATAACAACAACAGCAAAAACAATAACAACAACAACAAAAACAATAACAACAACAGCAAAAACAATAACAACAACAGCAAAAACAACAACAGCAAAAACAATAACAACAACAGCAAAAACAATAACAACAACAGCAAAAACAACAACAGCAAAAACAATAACAACAGCAAAAACAACAACAGCAAAAACAATAACAACAACAGCAAAAACAACAACAGCAAAAACAATAACCACAACAGCAAAAACAATAACAACAACAGCAAAAACAACAACAGCAAAAACAATAACAACAACAGCAAAAACAATAACAATAACAGCAAAAACATTAAAAACAACAGCAAAAAACAACAACAGCAAAAACAATAACAACAACAGCAAAAACAACAACAGCAAAAACAATAACAACAACAGCAAAAACAATAACAACAACAGCAAAAACAATAACAACAAAAGCAAAAACAATAACAACAACAGCAAAAACAACAACAGCAAAACCAATAACAACAACAGCAAAATCAATAATAACAACAGCAAAAACAATAACAACAACAGCAAAAACAATAACAACAACAGCAAAAACAACAACAGCAAAAACAATAACAACAACAACAAAAACAATAACAACAACAGCAAAAACAATAACAACAACAACAAAAACAATAACAACAACAGCAAAAACAATAACAACAACAGCAAAAACAACAACAGCAAAAACAATAACCACAACAGCAAAAACAATAACAAGAACAGCAAAAACAACAACAGCAAAAACAATAACAACAGCAAAAACAACAACAGCAAAAACAATAACAACAACAGCAAAAACAACAACAGCAAAAACCATAACAACAACAGCAAAAACAATAACAACAACAGCAAAAACAATAACAACATCAGCAAAAACAATAACAACAACAGCAAAAACAACAACAGCAAAAACAAAAACAACAACAGCAAAAACAATAACAACAACAGCAAAAACAATAACAACAACAGCAAAAACAACAACAGCAAAAACAATAACAACAACAGTAAAAACAACAACAGCAAAAACAATAACAACAACAGCAAAAACAATAACAACAACAGCAAAAACAATAACAACAACTGCAAAAACAATAACAACAACAGCAAAAACAATAACAACAACAACAAAAACAATAACAACAACAGCAAAAACAATAACAACAACAGCAAAAACAATAACAACAACAGCAAAACAATAACAACAACAGCAAAAACAATAACAACAACAACAAAAACAATAACAACAACAGCAAAAACAATAACAACAACAGCAAAAACAACAACAGCAAAAACAATAACAACAACAGCAAAAACAATAACAACAACAGCAAAAACAATAACAACAACAGCAAAAACAATAACAACAACAGCAAAAACAACAACAGCAAAAACAATAACAACAACAGCAAAAACAATAACAAATCCAGCAAAAACAATAACAACAACAGCAAAAACAATAACAACAACAGCAAAAACAACAACAGCAAAAACAATAACAACAGCAGCAAAAAGAACAACAGCAAAAACAATAACAACAACAGCAAAAACAATAACAACAACAGCAAAAACAATAACAACAACAGCAAAAACAATAACAACAACAGCAAAAACAATAACAACAACAGCAAAAACAATAACAACAACAGCAAAAACAATAACAACAACAGCAAAAACAATAACAACAACAGCAAAAACAATTACAACAACAGCAAAAACAATAACAACAACAGCAAAAACAATAACAACAACAGCAAAAACAACAACAGCAAAAACAATAACAACAACAGCAAAAACAACAACAGTAAAAACAATAACAACAACAGCAAAAACAACAACAGCAAAAACAATAACAACAACAGCAAAAACAACAACAGCAAAAACAATAACAACAACAGCAAAAACAATAACAACAACAGCAAAAACAATAACAACAACAGCAAAAACAATAACAACAACAGCAAAAACAATAACAACAACAGCAAAAACAATTACAACAACAGCAAAAACAATAACAACAACAGCAAAAACAATAACAACAACAGCAAAAACAACAACAGCAAAAACAATAACAACAACAGCAAAAACAACAACAGCAAAAACAATAACAACAACAGCAAAAACAATTACAACAACAGCAAAAACAATAACAACAACAGCAAAAACAATAACAACAACAGCAAAAACAATAACAACAACAGCAAAATCAACAACAGCAAAAACAATAACAACAACAGCAAAAACAATAACAACAACAGCAAAAACAATAACAACAACAGCAAAAATAATAACAACAACAGCAAAAACAATAACAACAACAGCAAAAATAATAACAACAACAGCAAAAACAACAACAGCAAAAACAATAACAACAACAGCAAAAACAACAACAGCAAAAACAATAACAACAACAGCAAAAACAATAACAACAACAGCAAAAACAATAACAACAACAGCTAAAACAATAACAACAACAGCAAAAACAATAACAACAACAGCAAAAACAATAACAACAACAGCAAAAACAACAACAGCAAAAACAATAACAACAACAGCAAAAACAACAACAGCAAAAACAATAACAACAACAGCAAAAACAATAACAACAACAGCAAAAACAATAACAACAACAGCTAAAACAATAACAACAACAGCAAAAACAATAACAACAACAGCAAAAACAATAACAACAACAGCAATCAGTCTCTATTACTAATCTTTGCACTTATTAGTTGTCTTTCTATCCTTTTAAGGAACTCGCTATATCTTACTGTCCCAGCTCCGCCCCCTCCCCCCCTCTCTCTCTCTCTCTCTCTCTCTCTCTCTCTCTCTGGTTCTGTAGTTTTATGTATCGCTCTCTTGTTAGCTATTCTGTCTTCTTCTCATTTATCTCTCTATCTTTGTTGTCTGCCTTTCCGATTTTTCAAATGTCTCTCTCTCTCTCTCTCTCTCTCTCTCTCTCTCTCTCTCTATCTCTCTTAACCTAGTTATCCTCTTCGCTATTTTATGTATCTAAACTTTTATTGTTTATATCTCTACTTCCCTGTCTACCTCTCACTATTTCTCCCTTCCTGTCACTCGTCTTGACTTTTCTATATATCTTCGTATTCATTGTTTGTTTATCGCTCAGACTCTCGCTCTATCTCTATCTCTCTCTCTATCTATATCTTTGATTACCTCTTTTCTTCGCTTCTCTATGTATTTACCAAGCCATTGTTTATCTATCTTTCTCTATACTTCTTTGTCTCTTTTACCTTTCTCAATTCCTCGCTATTACGTGTATCATCAATCATTTCTTCTCTCTGCGTGTCTTTCCTGTGTTCATTTTGTCCATGTTTTCCAAACACAGTTGCTGTTAAGCGCTTTGAATTGAGGGATGCTGAATGATTTTCTTGAACACGTCTGTTGTCTAGGGACATCTTATTGCCGTTTGTCTGACACGTCTCACAAATCCTATCAAGCTCGCTCCCTACACTCACCTTTCACCTGGTCTACTCACACGGAAAGGTCGCAGTGACACGTAATGGTTCGATTCGTCTAACTTTAGAACAACTAATGCAGTATTGGTTCTTAAATTATATAAACCATGGTTGTCACATAATCACTTCGGGCATGAGATGGAGACCGCGTAAATGAACGAATGCGAGGAATGAGAATTAGATGTAGTAGTAGCAGTATTAACAGTTGTAATAGCAGTAGTATTAGTAGTAGTAGTAGTGGTAGTAGCAGAAATAATAGTTGTAGTAGTAATAGTCGACCTGTACTTCTACAATGGCCGATGCCTCTGTGCAGGTAACAGCTCTCGCGTGAGCTGGAAGTAGCTAGGAAGGTGATTTCCTGCTTAGCGGGAAGTATAAGTTTTGATAGTAATAGTAACAGTAGTTGTAGTAGCAGTAATATTAGTAGTAGCAGTAATAGTAGCAGTAGTTGTAATAGTAGTAATAGTAATAGTAGCAGTAGCAGTAATAGTAACGATAGTAGCAGTAATAGTAGCAGTAGTTGTAATAGTAGTAATAGTAATAGTAGTAGTAGCAGTAATAGTAGCAGTAGTTGTAATAGTAGTAATAGTAATAGTAGCAGTAGCAGTAATAGTAGCAGTAGTTGTAATAGTAGTAATAGTAATAGTAGCAGTAGCAGTAATAGTAGCAGTAGCTGTAGTAGTAGTAATAGTAATAGCAGTAGTAATACTAGTAGGGGTAGTAGCAGTAGTAATAGTTTTTGTAGTTGTTGTAGTAATAGAACCGAAGAAGTACAAGAACACTGACAAGAACAAGATAGGATGAACGAAAATAAGAGGAACAGAACAAGCACAAGAAGAACAAGAAGAAATGCAGCAAACAAATATATTTCTTATTACTTAATGGTCCCGTCAGGAACGGTGGCTGTACCGCTACTGGTCTCAACTTTGTATCCAATGCTCTCTAAACTGGGCTATGACACTCCAGTTAATAACACACTTTCCTACTAACCTATATGGATGCTGTAGTTGTGCGCGTTGGAGATATACCCTATGGCCTTTTTTACCTTCGGGGTACCACACTACTGCTGAAGTTCTCCAAAATCGATCCATTCCTCGATGATTTGCCTTGTATTCGTGAACAATTGCATCACTGACCAATGAGGCGGGTAGTGGATGTGTGTATGCTCTAGATTTCCTGAATACATTATCGTGTTGTAGCAAATGTATTTCCTTCTTCGTGTTAACATCCATAATTTCGCACCGATGACGCTAACAAAGGCTGTAATCATCTCAATGTTTCCCACATTGCCATACAGCTTCATAATAATGGTGCTAATTGCAAACACGTGATTTTTCTTCTACTGATGTATCTTGATCATGTCTGCATGAAGTGGTCAGCTGATATGTACAACATGTGCGTTGATCGGATGCTAATGTCTCATATATTGACTTCAAACTGTCGTATCACGATGTAGGAAGAATATGAAAGGATGGGGGTCTCTCAGATGGTGATACATGTGAATGCAGTGCGGTACAAGATACAGGGCATCTGATTATTTGCCCTAACCTTCAGGATACGTGTGTCGAGAGTGACATGATGAAGGTGAAGGACAGGCCAATTCAAGTCGATGAACACTGGACGTGGTATGACGTGGTATTTGGACTGGGAAAGTCAGTAATTATCTAATATATTTTACTGCAACCATCATCTGAAACTATGGGGTGTGCTGAGATATTTTCAAATAGGGCAATAATATACACTGCCGTCTTAGATGAAGTGTTGGTAAAGAAATGAGAGAACTCGTTATTCTAAGCATCACAAAAGTATAAATATGTGGAAGAAGTATTTATAGACTTCTTTTTGTTTTGTTCGTTCTAAGCTTTTTTGTTGTTGTGCGGTTAATGGGACCAGACAACTTGTTAATTTGTTCCCTAACATTGTCTTGTACCCATTTAAAGCTGGATAAAATGATGCGTGTCAATTAAATGATTCAAAGTATATGTCGCAGGCATATTGAGAAAATAGAGGACAAGATAAAATATTTGAAGAGGCAACAAGCATTGACCATACATATATAAAGTCAAGTCAAGTCATCCCGTAACCGGTGAAGTCGTTGGGGCACACATGAAGACATCCTCACACCCTAAGGCCACCCCTCTTTGTCGCCGGTCGACGCCTGGGCCTCCTCTGGTCGGAGATTAGTCCATTCTGTTATATTGTCCTCCATCTCCTTTTTGGATGACCTCTTCGTCGTCCGCCTTGCACCTTTCAGTGATGGATTGTATTGGCAAGCTGTGGCCGTATCAAGCCAGTTTCTGTTTATTGACCATTGCCAAGAGGTTTTCAGAAGGTCGTATTGCTGTTTTTATTTTTTTTTTGCATTTCTACGTTTGGAACTCAGTCTTTGTAAATAACGTTTATAAGTCTTCGAAAACATTTAATGTCCATAGCCTGTATCCTTCGCTGCAGGTCAGGTGTAATTGTTAATGTCTCACAAACATAGATGAATATTGACAGGACCAATTAGTCTGATCTTCGTGTAAATGGCTAACCGTTTAGATATATGTATGTATGTATATATATATATATATATATATATATATATATATATATATATATATTTATATATATGTATATATATATATATACATATATATATATATATATTTATGAAATGCTTTTTATTTTCACCGTATCAACGGAGTTAAGCCAGGAGAAGGAAGGAGACTAGGACTATTGAAATCTCCCAAGCACAGCGTGAAATGCTCTACAGGTTGATGTACGTCAGGTATGCAATCCCATTATGTAAAAAACATTGTTACATTAACTACCAGTGTTAAAATAAACTTACGGTATCAATGTTTTCCAATAGGCGTTCTGCAAGCGTGCCAGAAGAGTGGTTATACACCGTATAGTGCAAAAAGGACGCAAGAAGAATGCCATCAACGTGGGACATTCCTCTTTACAGCGTGTTTTCCAATTCCTGTATTTTGTTATTGCCCTATTTATAATAACGCACTCGGTTTGAATCACGATCGTGCCCAGTTTTGCAGAGCAGGGTCTTTTTTTTTTGCTCCTCTACGTCATATGTCATACGACATTTTTACCATTGCTTGGATAGTAAGGGGTTTTGAAGGCTGAGGACTACAGGCCCCTTCCCCACTGCTGTCGCCACGTCGTGTGCTGGCTATGTTTGTTATTTCATCCCCAACAGAAAAACAACATATGCCACACCGGGGATACGAACCGCTGCCCTTCTTGTCGGGAGGCAGGCCTCGAAACCATTCGGTCACGCGCTCCTCTACGTACTGAAAGTAATATCAACCTACCGCACTGCACAATTTGCCAAGAAACGTATAAACTATTTGTCTAATAGGTTGGTGGTTGTCAAAAGCGACGTTCCGTAAAGGATATTCTACGTTTAGACAACATTAAACTGTTCACTGTCTCTTTGCCTCTTCATGTCCTTCGTCCATCACGTTTCCTGTTGCTGTCATACAACAACAATATTCAAGCCAGTATAATTCTAATTTTTATTAAACAGCTTTTAGCACCAGCAGTTTGAAATGAACTAAACAAAATTGAAATGGACTTGCCAGGCAAAGTAAGACCAAACCAAAAAAAGTCTCCCAAAATATATACAAAGTTAACTACCTTGCAAATAGAAATCTCTGGAGACTGTTCACAAAAATAGGATAATAGAAATTAGAAGAAGTAAGGATTTTTTCCACGTCAAAAAACGAATGAAAGTGAATTGATATAGCAAACATTAAATTCTACTATACGAAACTCAATGTAATCTCAATAAATTCATGGTAAAGCGATGGCGTGTCACAGATGACTTGAAAGTATTGAAAAATACTGCATATTGCCCTTACCACACACTAAAACCATTGTCTAAACGCATACGACAGAACTATGACTGGGCTACTGCATCATTCAATCTTACGATTCCTCAACGAGATTGTGGCTTTTGTTGCAAACACAAAAGGACAATTGATAGGACAATAAAAATGGTTTATTTTGTTTCAAAAGATGAAGAATGTATGAATATGAAGATAGCTACAGCACAAAGCCACAAAGACGTCTGTCTGACTGAAGATGTGAAGCATGATATATTTCCTGCTCACCAATCACGGTACGGACCCAATGAGTCATACATTAAATCACCAATCATTTTAAGAGACTACATCGTGTCTCTTCGTTTGTTGACTGGGTCGAAATGTGCAGAAATGATGACCCATCGACTTTCTTTATGTTCACTGAGAATGGACCAGAAATAGAATTTAGCTGGAGCAGGAGACAAGAATTGTGAGAATTGAGTTAGATAGTCCATATATGCTTGTTATATTTACATATTGTTGTGGGTTCCAAATGAAGTCATAGTCGGCACTGGATTTAAGGATAATGTATTAATATCGTCCAAATGCATGAACGACGCGAGTAACACACAGGCTGTGTAAACAGGCACACAACTCGTGACCTTGAAATGGTGGGACCTGTTGTTCTTTTTAACATTAGAAGGGGCTCTGGAAGGAAAGGGACTTTTGGCAGGTTAAACTCGTTTTTTTCGTAAGATAAGAGAAACTTTTACTTTAGAACCACCTGCTGCTTTGCAAGTAGGCTGAGGTCATTCAAAGGAAGCCTAACATGACAATAGCCCTTGTCGTTTGACATACTGAGTACCTAAAATTCACTTGGTCCATAGGAGCGACCTCGGCTTCGGCCTTAACATCTGCTTGACAGGATGTATGAAGGAAGACCAGCCAATGGTTTTGTAGCTCGAGCGCAAAGTTATAAGCTGGCGCTGCGCAGGGTGTCATGAACGAGAGTGCAGTGGTTAAGCATTACATGTTTGGAGAGCCCTTTTCATGGCCTGTAATGCACCTTTCATTCCACGAGGTATAAAACTAGAAACCTTGATGCTAAGACTGAATGGAATATCTGGGTTGGGTGATGGAGCTTTTGCCTTTATCTCAGTAAGTTTCGGCATGACAAAAACGTCACAGTAAACAACCTTTGGACTAAAACGATAATTATCACCAACCCATCGTCAAGCCAGTAAAAGGGCCACCTCCACAAACATTTCCAGTCCAAGGCTGCTGGCAAGAAATGTATTACTGGGAATATTTTTTTTTTTTTTGTTGCGTTCGAATTATTTCTGTATTCCCCAAGGCGGTATGCGCTACACTATGTTTTTATTTTGCACCTGTCGACCCAGTGCATCCGACCGGCATGCATTTTATGTAAGGATCTGTTTCTTCCTGCATTTTCTAAGTGTTTGCTTCCCTGTAGGTGGGGGGAGGGGCTGAGGGAGGCGGGGATCGAAAACTGCAACAACTTGGAGTTGTGATCAGTGTCACTTAACCACTATCCCACGTAGTCGCCTTGGAATATAAGCATAATACAACTAAACAATTCAAGCATACAAACCAAGAAGGAAGAACTGCTCAAACCTATATGACAATCATGTCCACATTGCAGTACTTAAGGAAACCATCACAACCAAAAACTCATGATCAACGTCACCGGAAACACTAAGTACCTTTGTGACGCAAAAAAACTGTCAAAGGTTTATGATACATGAATTGTCAAGGGCTAATGATGCATGAACTGTCAAGGGCTTATGATACAAAAATTGTCAAGGGGTTATGATACAAGAAAGTTCAAGAGCTATTATAATAATATTGTCAATGGCATTTGACACAAAAATTGCTAAGGGCTTATTAAACAAGAATTGTAAAGAGCTTGTGACAAAATAACTGTAAAGGGTTTATCCTCAAATAACTGTCAAGGGCTTATTACATAAGCACTGTCAAGGGCTTATGACACAAGCACACTCAAGGGCTAATGACACAAGCACTGTTAATGACCTATTACACAAGCACTCTCAAGGGCTTATCAAACAGGCACTCTGAATGGCTTAAGACACAAGCACTCTCATGGACTTATTACTCAAGCATTCTCAAAGGCTTTTGACACAAGCACTGTCAAGAGCTTATGACAAAAGAACTGTCAAGTGTTTATAATACAAGAATTGACTAGCGTATGATAGAAGAACTATTACAGGCTTATGACACAAGGACTCTCAAGTGTTTATGATACAAGAATTGACTAGCGTATGATAGAAGAACTATTACGGGCTTATGACACAAGGACTCTCAAGTGTTTATGATACAAGAATTGACTAGCGTATGATAGAAGAACTATTACGGGCTTATGACACAAGGACTCTCAAGTGTTTATGATACAAGAATTGACTAGCGTATGATAGAAGAACTATTACGAGCTTATGACACAAGGACTGTCAAGGGCTATAACACAAACATTGTTGAGGGCTTATCCCACAAATTTTATCATGAGCTGATGGTGCAAGAACTGACAAGGACTTATGACAGAAGCATTATCAAGAGCAAATGATATTCATAAAACTGACTATGAAATAGAATTATACAACATTTATAGTAGTACTTGATGCAGGAGGCCTTCTGCTAGATCAATTTAAATACATACAACATGTTAACTGCCACTCAACTTCTACAGGAAATAGTAATTTTGATGATACTAGATTTGACAACAATGGACTCTAATACCTAGAGACCTTAATGCTCACTCACGATTAGAGAGGTAGAGAATATCACCAGCTTCTCCAACTTGATGTTAAAACAGAATACAAAAGCAGAACCCACTCTCCGGGACAAAGGTACAGGTTTGGCGATAAGAACTGACCACAGCATGGTATACACTTACATTACAGACACTGTACATACACAGTCTTGGAAGACATTCGAAGCGACTACAGACCTATGCACTGTACAACAGAAAAACAGTACAAATGCAGACAAGAGAGAAACACTTACTGGAACTATAGATAAGCCAGCAGGACAATATGTGCAGCTATCTCAGACAACGGGAAACTGAGACTCTAGTCCAGTCAGGCACAACATACTGACCAGAACGTCAGGGTCAGGCAACATACACTGACAAGACCACAATATTTCATGTATCGTTTCCTGGAAACAGGCTGTTTTCAAGGCAACCTGGCTAACGAGTTGTTGAGATTACTGTGATCTCCGTAGTAGTGAGCGCCATGCAGATGAAGCCACACATAGCCCAACCGCCTGGAGGGCCGCGGTCTACCTTCATCGGCAAGCTTAGGATGTGAGGAAAGCTACTACAACCAGCCACTTAACGATCTTTTCAGGGCCCTTACTCTTTGTGGTAAATAAGAAACAAGAATCTCAGACAACAGATCCCAGTAACATTAGTCCAACCGACACTGAAGGTAATGTTTACATCAACATTAGTCAAACCGACACTGAAGGTAATGTTTACAGTAACAATAGTTCAACCAACACTGAAGGTAATGTTTACAGTAACAATAGTTCAACCAACACTGAAGGTAATGTTTACAGTAACAATAGTTCAACCAACACTGAAGGTAATGTTTACAGTAACAATAGTTCAACCAACACTGAAGGTAATGTTTACAGTAACAATAGTTCAACCAACACTGAAGGTAATGTTTACAGTAACAATAGTTCAACCGACACTGAAGGTAATGTTTATAGTAACATTAGTCAAACCGACACTGAAGGTAATGTTTATAGTAACATTAGTCAAACCGACACTGAAGGTAATGTTTACAGTAACATTAGTCAAACCGACACTGAAGGTAATGTTTACATCAACATTAGTCCAACCGACACTGAAGGTAATGTTTACATCAACATTAGTCAAACCGACACTGAAGGTAATGTTTACAGCAACATTACAAAGACCATTCTTGGACAAATTTGCAATGAAAATATCATAAGACAACCTCAAACGGTTGGACCCTCCGGGACATCAGATCTAGAAACATTTGAAATGAACGAAAACACGCCAAAATAAATTGGCAACTTAAACAGTAAAGAAAACAGATCAGCATACAATAAACTCACAGCAGAAACCGATGTCGCTCAGTGGTTAGTGCATTGTCTTCATAGCCAACCCATCGGGATACAGTTTCTAGCTGTGAGGAAATTTGTTAGATCACAAAACAAGGCTCGCGATCGATCCAGCCTAAGAAATTGAGTAATAAATAATTGAGAAAGTAAAGGCGGCCGGTGGGATGCTGACCACATCACCCCTAGTGTGTCGTTGGTCAAGTAAAGGCGACTGGCGTGATGCTGACCACATCAGCCCTAGTGTTTCGTTGGTCAAGTAAAGGCGGCTGACGTGATGCTGACCACATCACCCCTAGTGTGTCGTTGGTCAAGTAAAGGCGGCTGACTTGATGCTGACCACATCACCCCTAGTGTGTCGTTGGTCAAGTAAAGGCGGCTGACGTGATGCTGACCACATCACCCCTAGTGTGTCGTCGGTCAAGTAAAGGCGGCTGACGTGATGCTGAACACATCACCCCTAGTGTGTCGTTGGTCAAGTAAAGGCGACTGACGTAATGCTGACCACATCACCCCTAGTGTGTCGTTGGTCAAATAAAGGCGACTGGCGTGATGCTGACCACATCACCCCTAGTGTGTCGTTGGTCAAGTAAAGGCGGCTGACGTGATGCTGACCACATCACCCCTAGTGTGTCGTTGGTCAAGTAAAGGCGGCTGGCGTGATGCTGACCATATCACCCTTAGTGTGTCGTTGGTAAAGAACCATATGGGCCCAGAAAAGACAGACGTATTACTAGTTGTTTTCCTTGCAGGCAGCACACTGCACCAGTAAAGAACGAAAGAAGTATGGACAACACACGCAACAACTTGAACGTCTAAAATGAATTGCACAAAATATGAACTCGTTTGCACCGTCTTGATGAAGAAGGAAAGAAGACAAATTCAAAACCTCAGCCCAGCTGAGGACAAAATAGGGAAAATGATATAATTTTTAACAAAAACTACCCTACCCCAATGTTAGCAGAAGATTTAATAGAAAACCGTTAGACAAAGCAGTTAAGAACACTAGAAGAACACAAGCAATGGCTTCCCCAGTACGAATTGCACTATTTGAGACAAAAAATACAACCCATGAAATGAATAATGCACTATAGAAATTACAGAACCATGAGGACTCCTTTAGTAGATAAAATTGCTAGCGAAATGGTATTTAACCTTTTCTTACAATCAAAGTGCTCTTCTAAACTTTATGAACAGATCAAGGTCAGAAACAACACTTCCAAAATCAAGTTTATCTGCAGATATCAAGTCACTTTTGATGAAAATTAAACCAGCTGATGACCCAAGACACTGGTCCAACCTGACTGGGCTCAACAATTGCAAAATCCGCTGACAGCATAGGGAACCACACGTTGTACTGGTGACTGGGAAACAACAAAGTAATTGAAAATAAGTGTCAAAGAATATAAGTTGTTCTTTGAGATTTGAATCGTCTTTGTAACGGTTGATTCTACTTTCTCTTACATTATGAGTTTGCAAGTTCCATTCACGGTCTTATGTAAAGTAGAATACACACATCCACATTGTTGTACATGTTCTCCCATAGATCATGGACACCTGAGATGTAGATGTTGTTGCTGTTGTTGTTGTTGTTTTTTGCTGTTGTTGTTGTTGCTGTTGTTGACAATGCCAGTGTACTTGAAGTAGGTAGTATTGAAGACTGTATTGTGTGACTGGTTACAGTGGCTCTCTTATATCCCGAGGTGTACTTGACAAGGTGGACCGGGGTTCTCCTGGCTGTAGTACACCACGAAGCTGCTCAATACACTTACCAATATGGGGATCACAGTGCCGATCCTCACCCCGATAGCCATGCTACATGAAACAGTCTGTTTACTAGATAAACTAATAGGAAGTGAAGTGAGAATCTTCATCAGTTTATTTCACCTGACCCTGACTAACATAGTCTGATCAGTATGTTTCACTTAACCCTGACTAACATATTCTGATCAGTATGTTTCACTTAACACTGACTAACATAGTCTGATCAGTACGTTTCACTTAACCCTGACTAACATAATCTGATTAGTATGATTCACTTAACACTGACTAACAATCTGATCAGAATGTTTTGTCTCAGCAGATGTTAGCCCCCCCTCCCCCCCCCCCCCCCGAGATGGTGCATGTCAAATATTTTAGTAAGGCAATATGCCAGTCTCTGGCACGGATCAGAAAATGAGAGAAATACCTTAATGATTGAAACACACAATTTGCACGAACCTGCTAGATATACATAAATTCGGAACTCCAATCGTATTTTAAAAGCGTCTGATCAACAATGTCAATTCGGTCAGAGAATGAATTTTAAAGAGCAGAAATTCAAAATAATTCACTTTGATAAATCTGTTGCCATCTGGACACATATTATTGGCATACCTTAGTTCAGTTATTTATATTGAGATGATATGGAACCCTAACATTACGTTTGCAAAGATTGTCGGATTGATTATTAATTACCATATCGATCATCAGAATATATCGTGTCATACTGCCACTGCGTATCGTAGAGGTAGACAGCCTGCTTTTCACAGCAAAGGTTTCTGAGTCGATTTCAGAGATCAACGCGCTATAGTCGAGCCAGTTGTAAACGGGTACCTGATTTGCTGTTAGAGAAGGACAGACAGCTATGCAAAAGAACTGGGCTTCCCATCTCATTAACAAGCTGTGGCATAACACAACAGAATCTCTAACTTCATCCCCAACAGCATTGTCTGTCATGGTTCCAACTTTAACCTTTCTGAACTAACACATCAACATATAAGGGCAAAAAGGATAACAAGTTGTTCTTATATGTTGATGTGTAAGTTCAGTATTGTTGTTATTTGTTGTCCCTGATGAATGCCTATTGGTCGTAACGTAGGTTTTGTTTGTGTTTTCGTCTCGGTGAGGGATCTGACCCTACCCATTTATAAATTTTGATTAAACTCAACCTTAATCAACTTGTACATTTTTTTCATTAGTTTCTTCGCATCAACAATTTTGGCAATCCAAACTTTTCCTCCCGCAACATATCCTATATAACGAAATCATATTGGAAGCAAGACTAACGACCGGTCATGCAAAATATACTGATCAAACATTTTAGTCAGGTTCAGGCAAAACATACTGGACAAGAACCTCACCTTGGCTTCCTCATAGTCCTTCCCGGAAACGGGCTGTTTTCATGGCAGCCTGGCTAACAAGGTGAGGGATCCCCGTAGTAGTGAGCGACACGCAGATGGAGCCAAGGATAGTACAACCGCCTGGAGGACTCCGGTTCACCCTATCAGCCCGCTCGGGATGTGAGGAACGCTACTGCAACCCGAAACTTAACGCTCTTTTCAAGGCGCACAAAATAGTAACCAAATCATTGCGGCCGTTCGCAAACAACAACAACCGTTTATGTAAAAATTGTTTCAGTTAATTGTCCTGTTCCACTTCTAAACAAATTAGTTAATGTGCTTGCTACATTTGATCTGTTATGAAAAAAGATGATAGCGTTATATTTTGTTGATAATGTTTCTTATATATATATATATTTGTTAATGATATAATTGGGCGCCGTGCGTCTGTCTGTTAATCTGTCTGTCTGTCTCTCTCTCACTCTCTTTCTCTCTCTCTTTCTGTGTGTATTGTCTTGTGTGTATGTGTTGTGGTGTACTGGTGTATTTTTATGCAAACAAAATTTATTAATATACCTGCTGCAGCTGGATTATGGTTTTTGTTTGTATTGTTTTTTTTTCGTTTGAGAACATAAATAGTGCTAGTTGCTATTGGGTTTCCAATTAGATGGATATATGTTAGCTTGACTTCAACTAAATTCATTGTTCTTGACGTGAATCTTTTGTTTTTATCAATGACATCAATCTTGTTTTGTGAAATAAAATTCTCAAGTGCACTGAAAGGCTGTTTGAGATACCTGGAACTATAAGAAATAACAGAAATACATTGCATATGGGCGTAGACCTCCATCATTTTGCTTACAGACAGAACGTTTGTTTGAATACTAACCAGATGACGAATTCCGTCAATACATTCAGTTATACTAATTAATATGTACTCTCGTGTATGGAAGAGAGACTTGGAGGACTTACACTAAGCAGGAGCGTGACTCAACACCTTTCACTTGAGGTGCATACATATATTGAGGAATGAGTGGTACGAGATAGTGTCACATAATGTGATTTTACAGCGAGCACTGCAAGCACGTATTTGCTGTTGAGTCAGCGACGCCTTATATGTTTTGGGGATGTTTACTGCATTGAAGATTATAGACTGCTAAAGGATATCCTTTAGGGACACCCGGCATTTGGAGCCAGAAGAACTGGCCGTCCCACACTGCGATTGCAAGAAAGACATAAGTCATGCAACATCCTATCATATGGCTTGGAAACAATCGCTCAGGATTGAGCTATTTGGAAACTCAATTGGAAAGGGCATAGTGGCTGTCGACGCTCGTAGATGCGTTCTGGCTGAATAGAAAAGAGAAAGACAGAAGAAATCGGAGGACCCCCATGGCATGTCATGCAGACATAGCAGACTGTACTGAAATACAGGAGACAGAATTGGGCAAAACTCACAGGGCGCCTCGATCTTGGTCAACAGAGACTGAGTCGCTATTGATGATGATGATGAAGATTAAGTTAATGACTAATATATTGAACATTTATTGTTTTGTCTCGTGTCTATTTCGCTTCATGCCATGTTACACATGAGGCTTTCACAAGGACTGTCCATACCTTGCTGCCTTGAGCAAAGTTCCTCGCAGCGCTCGATGTAAGATATTCACATCACAGCTCATCTTCCATTGTTGGTCTCCAAGTAGTTCATGGTCTACCTTTTTTTCTTTTATCCTCCCGTGTTCACATGAGTGATATTTTTATTTGTTTATTTAGTCAAATCGTATTATTATTTA